>CM042685.1:273123889-273505323 GCA_023614405.1 Avena insularis
GTTAACTAAATGAGGGAACTCGGAACCCTACATTGGTGCCTGGTAGACAAGCTAGCATTGTGTATTGGGAGGACCCTATGGAAAGACTTCGTCACATTCTCAATCTGCCAGTACTCCATCTTGGTGAGTACTTATCCAGCGGCCACTGGTGGCAACAAGATGAGAGTGTGTCATGTGGGTAAAGTGTACAACTTCTGCAGAAGATAAAAATCTAAGTACTTAGTCGTGTCCCCGGTTATGGACAATACTGAGCAACTAAGGCCTGAAGCTATGGGAAATCTCGACATTCCAATTTCTAAAAGAAAAACTTGAAAATGACAACAAGAGACTTGAAGCACTTGGGGATTTACCAAGGAGACTTGAAGCACTTGGGAATTTACTAAGGAGATTTTGAAGCACTTGGGGTGTACCAAGGAGCTCAGTAAGATTTTGACAAAGACATGAAGCACTTGGGGTATACCAAGGAGCTCAGAAAGATTTTTTGACAAAAGATCAAAACTATTTTGAAAAGATAGGAAAAACATTATTGCTTTCAGCAAATATGCATGTAATGATAGGAACCACTCATATTATACATAGTAGTGAAACTTGCCAATACAATTCAAATGTATTGACCCTTGTGGCTGTAACTTGTTATGTTGCAGGTTTGATTGTGTGAAAGGTGTGTTGTTTAGGATTACAAAGTCTACAACCAACATGTCTGCATGTGGCACTTTGAAGATGAAGGACCCCATGCTTATAATTATTCTGCTGCAATGTAATGTAATAGCCAAATGAGCTATGTAAGATGTAATTGAATTATTTTATTCCTGGTTATAAAGTTGTATTATGACCTTTGTTTCTTGATATTACATCTTAACTATGGATGCTAGCTATTGATCCAGGGACTAGCATTGTAAACACAGGGATCTCTACCTTATTGAAGGTTGGGACCTCTACACTGGCGAAGCTCAACGGCATGGTCACGTGGCGCGGGGCGGTGCTGAATGGTCGAAACGTCGCGGCGCTCTGGGCGGGTCCGACGGGGATTTTAATGGTGCACATCGTCTATGGTCCGTGTGGCGGTGAACGGGGTTATCTGGCGGGGTGCTGGGGTGCTGGCGATCACGTACGCAAGCAGCGAGGGCGGTGCTTGGTCTGTGGGCTAGTGTCGCGTGCGGCGCACTAACGCGCTCTCGGCTCGCACGCAGAGAAGCTTGGCATGCTCAGTCAGTGTGGTCCATGGGTTGGCAATGCTCGGGGCTTGGACAGGGGGTGGCGGTGGACGGTGGTCAGTGCTCCAAACATGCTTGCTAGGCTTGATGCTTCTCCTAGCTTGTTGTCGACTTGGGGGTGTCAAGTTAGGTTCGGCATGCTCACCATTGATGGCCCTTGCATGATCACAGTGATGCTGAAGATTGAAAAAGGGGATAGATGATCTACTAAGAGCTTGCTATAAACCAGAGAGGAAACAAGGTTGGCCAAAATCACTACTACAAATAGTTTTTGATGTTTGTTTGTTTGCTGCAAACAAGGTGTTTGATAAAATGGCCGAAAGAAATTCAAATTTGAATTTTGAATTCAAACTTGGTGGGTTTGCTAGGCACATACTAGGGAGTCTCTGGTTAGTTGGATTAGTCAAGGGGCACTGGTTTGGTTGGGTTTTGAAAACGTGGGATCTTCACATATGTTAAAGATTCAATTTTTAATTGTCATTTGAATGGGTTTGCCAAATGTTTCTTCAGGTTTGAAAGGTGGGCTTTGATTGACTTTTACTTGGTCTTGCAAGGGGTGAAAATAAATGGAAAAGTTTCTGTTTGAAATCTTGGACTAGAAAAACTCAAAGTGACCTAGTGAGCAAGATTGGCAAAAATGACCATTTGCTTTATTTGTTTTGTTTTTTATTTCTCTTGATTTGTTTCTGCTTGGAAATGTTTTAGATGATTTTATTTTCATCTTTAAACCATTCCTTTCTGTTAGGTTAATCACACAAGTCCACTTATCCATTCATTCAATCATCACATACACACATGCATTCATTTGGTTTTTATTTAATCCAAGTTTTTGTTAACCCTAATTTTAGTGATTAGAGGTTGATAAGCATGATCAATATTTTTGGGATGTTACAAACCTTCCCTCCTTAAACAAAATCTCGTCTCGAGATTTTAAAAAGAAGAAAAAAGATTACCTAGGATTTAAAGAGATCAGAAAAGTCCGTCTTGATGTGATCTTCTCGCTCCCAGTAGCTTCTTCTTCAGTGTGGTTACTCCACTGAATCTTGAGAAACTTGATTCTTCGGGTTCTGGTGGTCCTGAAAGCTTCCTCCAAAATACGGATGGGTACTTCGGGATATGTCAAGTCATCGTTGATCTCTATGGTGCGGTGATCAATGTTTTTGAAAACTTCAGTCTTCTCTGGAACTTCAAGGCATTTGCGAAGTAATGATATATGGAACACATTGTGCACTGCTGACATTTCTTCCGGCAGTTCCAATTGATACAATACTTCTCCTCGACGATTCAGAATTTTGAAAGGTCTGATATATCTAGGGGCTAACTTTCCTTTGAGCTGGAAACGTTGCATTCCCTTCAAAGGCGACACCTTAAGATACACAAAATCTCCGATATTGAAGGAGAGGTCTTGACGTCTCTTGTCGGCGTAACTCATCTGTCTTGACTAGGTGGTCTTGAGGTGCTCATGAATCTTGTGAACTTTCTCTTCTGCTTCTCGTAGAATGTCGGGTCCAAAAATCTGACTCTCTCCTACTTCCGACCAATTCAAAGGGGTACGACACTTCCTTCCATACATGAATTCAAATGGGGCCATTTGCAAACTAGCTTGATAACTGTTGTTGTATGAAAATTCTGTGAAAGGCAGACAGTCTTCCCATTTAGATCCATATTCTAGCACACATGCTCTCAACATATATTCGAGTATTTGATTTACTCGCTCCGTTTGTCCATCAGTCTGAGGGTGATAAGCTGTGTTGAAATCTAGTCTTGTTCCTAGTCCTTCTTGGGCTTTCTTCCAGAATCTCGAGGTAAACTGAGTTCCTTGATTCGACACGATGTTCTTGGGTACTCCGTGCAAACTGACGATTCTAGCGATGTATAACTCTTGCTAGCTTCGAACTCTGGTATGTGGTCTTGACTGGTAAGAAATGGGCTACCTTGGACAATCTGTCAACTATGACCCAAATAGAGTCATTTCCCCTACTAGAGGTAGGCAATCCGGTGATAAAGTCCATTCCAACTGAATCCCATTTCCATTCCGGAATCTGCAATGGTTGCAACAGTCATGCGGGTCTCTAATGTCCCGCCTTGACTCTCTGACAAATATCACACTTGGCGATATAGCTTTCGATTTCTCTCTTCATCTTATGCCACCAAAATTGTTCCTTCAAGTCCTGATACATCTTTGTTCCTCCGGGGTGGATAGAATAAAGGGTATCATGGGCCTCCTTCAAAATAACTTCTTTCAACTCTGAATCTGCTGGTACACAGAGACGTCCTTCGTACCATAGAAATCCTTCTTCATCCTCAGTGAATCCAGGTACTTTGCCTGTACCGATACGATGTTTGATTCCGTCGATACTAGTATTTCCTTTCTGTGCCTCCTTGATCTGACTGATCAAAGTGGGTTGAAGTTCTATGCTAGCCAAAAATCCTTCACTTACTAATTCCATTCTGAAATCTTCCATCTCTTTGTGCAAACTTGGTTGCTCCTTTAGAATCATGGAGTTCAAGCGGCACGGCAATCTGCTAAGGGCATGTGCTACCACATTGGCTTTACCGGGGTGGTAGTGAATGTCCAGATCATAGTCCTTGATTAGCTCAACTCATCTTCTCTGCCTCATATTCAACTCCTTTCGAGTGAATATATACTTCAGGCTCTTGTGATCTGAATAAATCTCACAACGATTACCCATAAGATAACGCCTCCATGTCTTCAAGGCTAGCACTACGGCTGCTAGTTCAAGGTCATGGGTTGCATAATTCTGTTCATGCTGCTTCAGTTGTCGGGATAGATAATATATTACTTTGCCCTCTTGCATTAGCACAAATCCGAGACCGGTCTTCGATGCGTCACAATACACATCGAAGGGCTTCGTGATATCCGGCATGATCAAGATTGGGGCTAAAATCAATCTCCTCTTGAATTCTTGAAAACTCGCTTCACATTTGTCCGTCCATTCAAACTTCTTGTACTTCTTCAACAATTGGGTCATGGGTCTAGCGATACTCGAGAATCCTTCTACGAGCTTGCGATAATATCTCGCTAATCCAAGAAATGTACGAACTTGGGTTTGAGTGGTTGGGGCTTGCCAATATTCAACATCCTTCACCTTTGCAGGGTCAACGGCAATTCCTCCGGCTGATACGATATGTCCAAGGAAACCTACCTCCTGTAACCATAATTCACATTTGCTAAACTTGGCATACAACTGATGCTCCCTAAGGGTTCCAAGGATGGTCCTTAGGTGTAGCTCATGTTCTTCTTCTGATTTGGAATAAATCAGAATGTCATCAATGAAAACAACGACAAACTTATCCAGGAAGTCCATAAAAATCTTATTCATAAGGTTCATGAAATAAGCTGGGGCATTGGTTAAGCCAAAAGACATGACAATATACTCATATAATCCATATCTGGTGGTAAAGGCACTCTTTGGAATATCCTCTACACGAATCTTGAGTTGGTGACAGCCAGTTCTAAGATCAATCTTAGAAAACACTTTGGCACCAGTAAACTGGTCAAACATGTCTTCTATCTTTGGCAATGGGTACTTGTTCTTGATGGTGACATCATTCAACTTCCGATAATCCGTACATAAACGGTTACCTCCATCTTTCTTGTCCACAAACAAAACAGGTGATCTCCATGGTGACGCACTTGGTTGGATCAATCCTATTTCCAGCATGGCATCCAGTTGCTTCTTCAGTTCCACTAGTTCCGATGGGTTCATACTATATGGTCTCTGGGCTATGGGTCCGGTTCCATGGATTAGTTCAATGATAAACTCGATATCTCGATCTGCGGGCATACCGGGCAAAACATGTGGAAATACATCAGGGTATTCACAGACTATCCGGACTTGGTCAATGGTTGGCTGGGCTATACTCTTGTTGCATTTGAATTGATGGGGCAAGGTTTCAGATACATGCTTGACTGATATTCCGGTTGTACTTGTCATTGTTATGGCTTTCTTGGCACAATCGATTAATCCTTTATGTTTGGACATCCAATCCATTCCTAGTACTACTTCCAAAACTTTAGTTCCGAGTACTATTAGATTAGCATAAAAATCTATGCATGGATTCGGATAGGGACGGCTTTGCAAATTTGTCTAGCTTTGGTGGTTGAACCAGGTATTTTAACTATCATAACATGCTTCAATTTGGTGGGTTGAATCTTACTAGTGCATGCAAATTATTTAGTAACAAACGAGTGCGATGCTCCAGAATCAAACGACACTCTTGCAAGTACTGAGTTAAGAGAAAACATACCCAGCACGACATATGGCGCTTCTTGGGTTTCTTCAGCATGCATGAGAAAGAGACAGCCGTTGCGGTTGAGCGAGTTCCCTAGGGAAAACCTTCTTCTGGGCTGAACACGACGCTGCTGCTGAGCTGGGGCATTTGCATTGGAGGCTGCGGCAATCTTCTTGGGGCACTCATTGGAATAGTGACCCTTGGTTCCACATTCATAACAAGCCACTTGGGACTTGTCCTTTGCTGCAACAGGCACAAAATTGCTTCCAGTTCTTGGGGCAGTGTTGGTGTTGTTGGCGACATTGTTGTTGTTGAACTTAGGTGAGGCACGGTTGAAATTGCTGGGGTTGTCGGGGTTGTTGTGGTTTCCTCCGGGCCTTGGGTTTTCATGGTTGGGATAGGTTGGACGGTTCATAGGGGGTCAGTTGGTTCTTGGGGCAAATCCTGGAGATGGGTTGGGGCGATACTTGGGTGTATGATGGGTTCCTGGTGGATGCATCATGCGACGCTTGCGGTTCTCGTTAGCTTGGTTGATCTTTCCTTCCATCTAAATGGCAGAGTCAACTAAGGCTTCAATATCAGCAAAGGGGATATTGACTAACACTGTCTGCATCTCATCATGCAGACCATTCAGGAATCTCTCTTTCTTCTTGGCTTCAGTGTCTATCTCATCCGGTGCGTACCTAGCCAATGACAAGAATTTTTCACGGTACTCAACTACGGTCATCTTGCCTTGCTTCAGTTCTCTGAATTCATCTCTCATCCTCTTGATCAAACCCGGTGGCACATGGGTTCTGCCGAACTTGACTTTGAACTCTTCCCAAGTCATCATTTGTCTTGCAGTCATTGCGCGAACGCTGTTCCACCATGCTTTTGCATCTCTGGCCAGATAGTGGGTCGCAAACAGAACTTTCTCGTTAGCTTCCACTCCTGCAACTTCCAGATTGTTCTCCATGGTTTGCAACCAATCATCTGCATCTAGGGGCTCTTCTGACTTAGTGAAAACAGGTGGATTGGTGTTCTGGAAATTCTTGAGCTTAGATCCATGGTTGTCCTAATGTCCATGGCCTTGATTGTTGTTGGCCATCTGAGCTATCTATTGAAGGGTGAATAAGTTGGCTTGACGTTCGGCTCTTTCAGCTTCGCGGTCAGAAACCAACATTTGCAAGAGTTGCAACATTGGGTCCGGGGCTGAAGTGCTTCCTCCGCAAGACATCTGAAGATTGAGATAGATCATGAGAAAAGAGGGAAATTTCTAAGGTTCGGGGGTTTGTTTTTGGATACTTTTCAAAGTTGGACTCAAATTTTTCTAGCAACTTGCTTTTCATTCATTCATAGCACACGATACAAACACACCACAACAAAGGAAAACAGATGGTTTTAAGAACTCTTCTGTGAAACTACGATACAGTGCGACTGAATACAACTCACTAATGCTAGTGCCCAAGTGCTACTACTCCTTGGAGTCAGTGTCCTCGTCATCATCATCGATGAAGGCAAAGTCATCCTCATCGGTAAAGAAGTCCATGGCCTGATCCTCCATAAAGTCATCATTGTCACTGAGATAGGAGTAGGGGTCTCCACGAAGGTCTTCCCCTTTATTCTCCCTCTCCTCCAACTGCATGTCTCTCTCGTGGATGGTCTCCTCCAAATCCGTGATCCGGTGGCGAAGACGGGCAATGATGCGCTCCTTCTTGTCGAGCTGACGGCGATGAGACTGGCGATCCTTCACTAGCAGGGCGATGGTCTGGTCCTTCTTGGTGGCGATGGTGTACTTGTGGTTGGCGTAGGAGCGGGCATTGTCCAACTCCTTCTGATGGTCATACATCATGAAGCTGAGGTGGTCCAGTTGACTCTTCAGTTCGTGGTGATATGGGACCTCCAGTAGCTGTCCCATAACATCACGCCTTGGGTAGAACTCAAAACGGGTACCCTTGATCTGATTGATACTCTGCCCACACAGACGGGCAAGAGCTTCCTGCATGGCTCTGGCAAGTCCATCGAGCCAGTTGTTCTCTCTCAAGGTGAACTGAATTCCCTCTGTGGTGGGGGGTTCAATCATTCCTCGGATACTTGCAACAACTAACCACTTCAAATCCTCTCCTTCTTGATCATTGAGCTGAGCTTCGAAGAACTCGGGGTGCGGACACTCCAGCATTTCTGCCAGCTGGTCCAGGTCACGCTTAAAGATGAGGTATCCTCCATTCCCCAACTGATAAAACTTGTTGTACTTCACGTCCATCTATAAGAATATAGGATGAGTAAGTTAGTAGAGTGATCAAGTGTGTCAAATTTTATGTAATTTGCAAAAATCTTTGAGGAACATGAATTTTCATGAAAGAGTCTAAGTGGTAAGAATGAGAATATATTTTTTGTAAATACTCACTTCCTTGGTTGTGAAACTAAGTTTTTGATTCAAACGTCCATTCTAAACTAGGGTCTCCTATGGCCAGGATGGCTCTCATACCAACTTGTCAACACCCGGATTTTTAATCATAGATGCATGTTATTCCCTACATCGCAATCCCAGAATTACCATTTTGCGAGAAATAACAGATTAGATATCACAGTACATCATCCATTACAAAACATACATAAGGTCTTACACAAATAAGGATCTCATGATCCAGTCTTAATACAATTCAAGCAGCGGAATAACGCAATAATAACGATAGGGTAGGCGAGGCTCCATCTTCATGGTCACAGGCAATGCTGATGATGGAGATGATCCTAGTTATCGTAACCCTCCTGCTGTCCTTCTTCCTGATACTCCTCTTCATAGTCTGGCCACGGGAATAGCCAGGGACAAAGCCATGAGTACTTTTTAAGTACTCGGAAACTAATACTAACAAGTGAAGTGGTTTTGGAATAGGAAGTACTAAGCTCTAGGTTGTTTTGCAAAAAGCCAAATTTATCTCTACTGAGTTCAGAAGCAAAGAAGCTAGTTGAAAGTTTTATAACACCTAAGTGAGAACTTGAATTTCATATCACAACCCTGTTGTGGTCAAGTCAAAGTCATGAATCATTTCACAAGTCATTTTGAAAACATCTAACGACAAAACAGTATGGCCATTCCAACTGTCCATAACCGCGGAAGCGGCTATTCGAATAGTTTGACACTCTGCAGAGATTGTACACTTTCACCACAACATTCAATACATCCGTTAGGAACAATCCTGAATTCACCATACTTAGTATGCGGATAATCAATCCTAACCTTTCAATTACACGCCCTAGTATAGGCACCTCTCCTGTGAGTTTGGCCTCCCAACCATGACCAACTGTCATCTTGGGTATCTTGCAGTGGACAATCTTCACAAGGTAGCCTCAGCTCAAACCTTGGCCGCAAGGGAACCCATACTAAGGTATATAAATTTCCAGTCAAGCCCTACCCAAATTTCGGGTATTGTGGTTGTAAAGTAAAATTGGAATGGTATCGCATCCAGACAACCATCAGTTTTATAAAGGGCTAAGGCTCATGCCTTATCATTTTCATCATCAAAATCATCTGGTGTTCAAGAACACATGTCAAAACATTTCAATAGAATGACTCATCATTCCAAGGTTTTCATAACCATTTTCACCAAGTATTTCCATCTAAAGTTGATCAAATTTTAAGCTTAGCACTAGCATCTACAAGTGGGGGTAAATACTAATGATGGGTAGTAAACAAGTGGGAATTAGCTAAGTTCAATCTCATGCCTCACGATGACATCAATATTATCTAGCCTAGGCCAAGTTTTATGCTCTTTATGCTACCTTCAAATATATTTCTAATATCTACAAGTCACTAAGTAAAATTTTGATAGAAAGCCTTGATAAATAAATAAAATACTAAGCTTGCAAGTAAAACTAGGATTGGGTATCATCAAATGTATCTAACCAAGCATGCTTAATGCATTGCATAGGTTATCTAACTTTCATAGTTGCAAGTGTTAGCTTGCCTTTTGCATAGCAGTGGTTGAAGTTCTCCTCGGCTTCTTCCTCGTAGTATCCTCCTTCCTCCTCGTATAATTGGTCGGTACTAGCATCTATGAATAAATACGAGGTACACAATCACCAAACAATACTTAACTATTTCTATTTATCACACAAAGGTTCACACTAGATGATATAGCATCATCACTATTATCACAAAGATTAAAGCACTTGTCTTATTTATTTTATTTTAGAAAAGTAATTTCTACTCATTGAAAAACTACTAAAGATTTAATATTCTCCAACTCAAACATGGGATCATGTTGACACATGTCATCACCATATATTTCAGTACATGGGAATGTGATTTAAAGTGGTGTCACAATTTAATAAGGTTTAACCTTTTTATTTTAATTAAATAAAATGACTTGAATGTCCTATGAGGCATTCTTTTATTACTTGATCATTATTTCTGCAAGTAACCCTATATATTTTTATATATTCTGAAAGGTATGGTTAAATGTGATTTTTGAGAGTTGGAATCAACTCAAAAGCTTTCATGGTTGAATTTTGAAAAATGTTTAAATGCAGAAAATCTTCTGCCTTGTTATTTTTACCATGGGTGATCTACAATTCTAAATGGTTTGAATCCAACGGGCTTGGATTAAGCACTCCGGTACCTTTCTAACAAAATTGGTTTCAGGCATTTTGGTTCAGTGAATCGAGCTGGGTTGATTTTTGAATCTAGGTACAGAACTGAGTTTGAAATTAAATGAATAAACCTAAGTTTGAATTGTTGGGTCGCCCGGGAGGTTTAACTGGGCCGATCCACTGAACACAGTGTGCGCGGGCTGGTTAAGTGAGTGACCCCACTCATCAGTGAGACAGCAAGTGGCGAAGCGGTACGGGGTGATCTAGGCCGTGTGATCAAGTTCTAATCCTATGGTTGTGGTTCATCGTCCACGCCTGAATAGGACGCGACAAGATTGAACCCTAGCGTGGCCAGTGGGGGTCAGTGGGGGCTTACCGGGGCTCCGGAGATGGTCGGCGATGGGGGCGAATGACGAAGTCGACGACGGCGATCCTCCTGGTACCGGTGGCTCCTCCTGGGCGGCTCCAATCGACGGCGCATCTCCTCCTCTACAATGGCGAACTCCGGTGAAATTCCGGCCACCAGGTGCTCGCCTTGCTCCGGGGGTGCGTTGGTGTGATCAGTGAGAGGTGGGGAGTGAGATGGTGTGAAGAGTTTGAGCTAGGAAGGCCTCTATTTATAGTGCAACGAGGGGACCGAATGGTGCGGGCTGAGCTCGTCGTGGTCATCGTCACAACGTGCTAATGGCATGGGCGACAATTGGGGGCGGTGCTGTCCTCCCTGGCGAAGCTCAACGGCATGGTCATGTGGCGCGGGACAGTGCTAAACGGTCGGAACGTCGCTACGCTCTGGGCGGGTCCGACGGGGATTTAAATGGCGCATAGCATCCATGGTCCGCGTGGCGGTGAACGGGGTTGTCTGGCGGGGTGCTAGGGTGCTGGCGATCACGTACGCAAGCAGCGAGGGCGGCGCGTGGTTTGTGGGCTTGTGTCGCGTGCGGCGCACTGGCGCGCTCTCAGCTCGCACGCAGAGAAGCTTGGCATGCTCAGTTAGTGTGGTCCAGGGGCTGACAATGCTTGGGGCTTGGACAGGGGGTGGCGGTGGACGGTGGTCAGTGCTCCAGACATGCTTGCTAGGCTTGGTGCTTCTCCTAGCTTGCTGTTGACTTGGGGGTGGCAAGTTAGGTTCGGCATGCTCACCATTGATGGCCCTTGCATGCTCACAGTGATGCTAAAGATTGTAAAAGGGGCTAGATGATCTACTAAGAGCTTGTTGCAAACCATAGAGGGGAACAAGGTTGGCCAAAATCACTGCTACAAATAGTGCTTGATGTTTGTTTGTTTGTTTGCTGCAAACAAGGTGTTTGATGAAATGGCCGAAAGAAATTCAAATTTGAATTTTGGATTCGAACTTGGTGGGTTTGATAGGCACATACTAGGGGGTCTCTGGTTAGTTGGATTAGTCAAGGGGCATTGGTTTGGTTGTGTTTTAAAAATCTGGGATCTTCACATATGTTAAAGATTCAATTTTTAATTATCATTTGAATGGGTTTGACAAATGTTTCTGCAAGTTTGAAAGGTGGGCTTTGATTCACTTTTACTTGGTCTTGCAAGGGGTGAAAAGAAATGTAAAAGTTTCTGTTTGAAATCTTGGACTAGAAACACTCAAAGTGACCTAGTGAGCAAGATTGGCAAAAATGACCATTTGCTTTATTTGTTTTGTTTTTGATTTTCTCTTGATTTGTTTCTGCTTAGAAATGTTTTAGATTATGTTATTTTCATCTTTAAACCATTCTTTGCTATCTAGGTTAATCACACAAGTCCATTTATGCATTCATTCAATCATCACATACACACATGCATTCATTTGGTTTTTATTTAATCCAAGTTTTTGTTAACCCTAATTTTAATGATTAGAGGTTGATAAGCATGATCGATATTTTTGGGATGTTACATGCTTGACAAACCACAAGTTGAAAATCTCATGCCCCTTGCGTACGAGTACCAAACCTCATGCTACTCAACTTTGGTCACAAGCAAGTTCTTGTCATTGTAAGTATATGTGTATCATAGAGAACTGCCAATGGGGTACCCCTTGCCCCATGACACAGGAGCTATCCCATAGCAAAATGACAAAGCAATAGACAATGAGCATCTCAACGATCTTTTTATTTGCTATTTGCATAGGTTTTTATTGAGGATGCTTCACAGAATGCTCATTATGGTTATGCTGCAAGTTTCCACCATGATTAGGCATGGCTTAGGCTAGCCGCCCAGGCGTTTCTCTAACTCATATACAAACTCCATGGACTTACAAGATCCCCTTTTATTTCACACCACCGGGATCCATAAACAAAAGAACATGATATAAACTAAATAGAATAAGTACAATGTTGAAAGCGTTCCCCATGACAACATGGTTCTCTAACTCCCAACTTATAATTTGCAAGCATATAAGCAACATAGATGGGCACAATGGTTCAAGTTTATTAAGTGTAAGAAATAAAGTGTGCCGTCAAGTTCGTGAGAGCTTTAATCACTAATTTTCTCATAGAAAAATTTTAATTTGGAAGATAGATAAAAACATGAATATACTTGGAATGGTATAACACACCATGCATATGAATTTATAGTGAACTCTTTGGAATAACTTGGTTTCTTGGGAGTTGGATGCACGAGTAGAGCTCAACTCAGTACAAGTGGAGGCTAGCAAAAGACTGGGAGCGACCAACTAAGAGACCAATAATGGCCATAATCATGCAAAGCGACAAAACATTATTAATCAAAGCATAAAGTGATATCACAAGTCAAAAACTAAATGATCATAGAGGCTAAGGTGACTGGTTCACAGTCATAACATGGTATAAGCATGTGCCAAGTCAACCCAAATAAAGCATCAAAGGAGAATACCACAATATTATGCTTTTGTATGCTAAAACAACGCATGATTCTTTCATGACACATTAAGCAATCTCAGTTTTTTGAAACAAGTCATGCTACAACAATAATCACTAAGCATATGATTAAAGAAACATCTAACATAACATGATAAAGTCTAAGTCACAGTCAAAACAAGCTTATTTTTGTACCACCATAAGCATAAAACATTCTACTCTTTTCCAACACCAATCAACTTGTTTGAAACAACTCACAAAGATAATAATCAATAAGGACCAGAGAGCATGTCTCACCTAACTACAAAGAAGAACTAAAAAGTTCTACGCAAAAAGAAGAAGACTAAAGCTAAATACGGTGCTAGCAAAAGAGAAAAGTCACAAAACAATAAGAGTGAAAACTAGAGTGTTCTAGGCAATGAAGAACGGGGTGTGACTTCTCCAAAAGAAGTGTGTTGGGGTCCAACCAACTTATTGCAGCAAACAGAACAAAAGAAAACTAAAAATAAAAGTGAAGACGCTCCAAGAACAACACATAGTGCATGAAGCAAAAAAATATAGTATCTAGAAAGAAAACCTGAGATTTTTGTTGATGAAGAAGGGGGTGCCTTAGGCATCCCCGAGATTTGACGCTTGTACCTCTTGAATATTTCTTAGGGTGACACGGGTGACATCCCCAAGCTTGAGCTTTTTTTCCATACTTCATCTCATCACATCATTCTCTCCCTACACTTGAAAACTTCCTTCATACAAAACTTCACACAATCTTCATTAGCAACATTAGTGTATTCAAGATAATAAGCCTTTGGGTTCAGTTTCAACTCATGTAAATCATCCATTAAAACATAAGCTATTGTAGAAACTTCTTTTAAAAGCTCAAGTGATCAAGAAGAACTCAATAAAAATCAATTTAAGAGGCAAATGCAAATAATGGCAGAAATCCGTCAAAACACACCAGCAGGTAAAGACCGATTTTTTAGAAAATATTCTGTTGCTCAAATCAAAAAGTGCAAAACTAATGAAAGTTGGGTAAATACCAGGGTCATGCGCACAAAACATTTCAGATCAACAACTTCCCCAAATCTTACTTCCCTCTCATTAGAGGCTATTCTTGGCACAAAACCAAATAAAAAGGACAAGGAGAGGTTATTACAGAGGCAATAACTTCCAATACTCAATAAAATAAAAACTTACTAAAATAAAATTGCGTTATCTCCCAAGAGTGCTTTTATTTAACGCCTTTCGGCTAGGCATAGAAACCAAGAATCAAGTATTTTTGAATGAAGAAGCATGAACATCAAAATTTGTTCTAATAAGAGACTCAAAAGATAGCTTATTTCTTTTTCGAGGGAAGTGTTCAATATCTTTATTGAGTGGGAATTGATATTTAATGGTCCCTTCCTTCATATTAATAACAACACCAATAGTTCTAAAAAAAGGTCTTTCCAAAATAATAGGACAAGAAGCATTGCATTCAACATCCAAAACATAGAAATCAATGGGGACAAAGGTATTGTTAACCATAATAAGAACATAATTAATTCTCCCCATAAGTTTCTTTTTAGCATCATCATCAAGATGGACATCCAAATAACAATCTTCCAAAGGTGGTAAATCAAGCATATCATAAATTTTTCTAGGCATAATAGAGACACTGGCACAAAGATCACATGAAGATTTGAAATCAAAATCCTTCACTTTCATATTAATGATGGGCTCCCAACTATCTTCCAATTTCCTAGAAATAGAAGCTTCATGCTTCAATTTTTCTTCTTTAATCATGAGAGCATTTGTAATATGTTTTATAAAAGCCATATTCATAGCACTAGCATTAGGACTTCTAACAAGCTTTTACAAGAACATAATTACTTCATAAATATTGCAACCATCAAGATCAAAATCAAAATTATCATTCAAGGTAGTATAACTTTTGTTTCCCATATTTCGAAAAATTTCAGCATTTTTATTGGAAACAATTCCAGTGGGTTTAGGCAATGTTGCAAAAGGAGTGGGGACTTTGTCTACACCAATTATTTTACCATTAATAGTAGGAGGTTTTCTAGCATCAACATCACTAGTGGTGGTAATGGTACAAATTTTAGTCATATTATTATTTCTAGCAATTTCATCTTCTCTTTCCCACCTAGCACGCAATTCAGCTAACATCCTAACATTTTCATCAATTCTAACTTGAATGGCATTCAATTTCTTGCTTTCTTTAACATCATGAGGCATATATTTTAATTTAATAAGTTCAACATCAAGGGCAAGGCTATCAACTTTAGATGCAAGATCATTAATTTTTCCAAGCTTTTCCTCAACAGTTTTATTGAAAGCAGTTTGTTTACTAATAAAATCCTTAAGCATGACTTCAAGTTCAGAGGGTGCACTTCTGTTGTTGTAGTAGGAATTTCCATAAGAATTTCCATAAGCATTACCATTATTGGAAGGATATGGCCTATAATTACCATAATCATTGTTGCTAAAATGATTACTTCTAATGAAGTTCACATCAACTTGCTCTTCTTGAGCAACCAAAGAGGCTAAAGGAACATTATTTGGATCAATATGGGCTTTTCCACTAACAAGCATAGACATAATAGTATCAATCTTATCACTCAAGGAGGAGGTTTCTTCAACATAATTTACCTTCTTACCTTGTGGAGCTCTCTCAGTGTGCCATTCGGAATAATTAATCATCATATTATCCAGGACCTTTATTGCAGCACCCAAAGTGATGGATGATACGTTGCAAACATATGTATAGTTTTTGATGCTCAATGCTTGTTTTACACCATTTGTTTTATGTTTTGTCTACACTTTGTGGCATTTTTATGCATTTTTGGAACTAACCTATTAACAAGATGCCATAGTGCCAGTTTCTGTTTTCTGCTATTTTTCTATTCCAGTTTTTTACCAAAGGAAATATTCTCGAATTGGACGAAATGAAAGCCAAAGTTCCTATTTTTACCGACACAACACGGAGTCCGAAGGAGAGACGAGGAGTCACCGTGAAGTAACCACACCTGGTGGCCGAGTGGGTGATGTCTACGCACTTCTATTCTTGTAGACAGTTGTTGGGCCTCCAAGTGCTAAGGTTTGTAGAACAACAACAAGTTTCCTTAAGTGGATTACCCAAGGTTTATCGAACTCAGGGAGGAAGTGGTCAAAGGTATCCCTCTCAAGCAACCCTGCAATCAAGATACAAGAAGTCTCTTGTGTCCCCAACACACCCAATACACTTATCAGGTGTATAGGTGCACTAGTTCGGCGGATAGTGAAATACAAGCGGTAACGGTGCCAGAAAATAGCTTGATGGTGAGGTAAAGACTAAAGGAAAAAAGAAGGAAGCAAGCAAACATGCAACAGATCTAAATGTGCATGGTTTTTCAATGTTTAGAAACAAGGCCTAGGGATCATACTTTTACTAGTGAACACTCTCAATAAATATATTTTCTTCATGATACTACCCTGAAGTACTCTCCAGTTGGACACTCTAATCCATGGTAGGGCTATAACAGCACACCTCAAAGTCCGCCTTTCCCAATCTAGATAACCCCACACTGTCACCTTGAGCGCTAGATGGTTCCAACAAACACCACAATTTCATAGAGACAACCAACTCAAAATATACTCATGATAAATATATATGTAACATAGCTTAAGTGCCACACACGGTGTGCACGCTGTCACTTCCACACATGTGGGGAAAATCATAGATCTATTAAAGCACGATGAGTATTTATGTAGACTCTAGCCTAAGTGTCACCATGGCGTGCACGATGTCACTTTCACACACATGGGGAGAGCAGAGATCTATTAAAGCACTTGAGTAGCAAGGTAGATCTACTTGATTACAAAGCTCATTACCACAACATGATCATGCATAGAGAGAGATATGAACACATAGCTACTGGTAGAGCCCTTAACCTCGAGGAAGAACTACTCCCTCCTTATCATGGGAATTAGCAACGGTGATGAAGATGGCGATGGAGATTGATGGAGATGGCTCTGGCGGCACTTCCCCGTCATGGCAGGTTGCCGGAACAGAGGCTTTCTGTCCCCCAAATCTCCCCTTTGGTGGTGGCGGCGCTGCGAAATTTTTCGTGGCTTTTTGGTCGATTCTTTAGGGTTTCTGAGTCGGGGGCTTCTTATAGGCGAAGGAGGTAAGGTCGGTGGAGGGCCAGGGGGCCCACACCCCCTGTGGGCGTGACCAGGGTGGGCCCCGCACCCACCTAGGGTGTGGCCACCCTGGTGTCCTCCTCCGTCTCGTCTTTGATTTTCCGTATCGTTCAGGGAAAAATATGAACTTTGGCTTTTGTCCCATCCAATTCCGAGAATATTCATTTTTTAGCTTTCTGAAACCAAAAATAGCAGAAAACAGGCAACTGGCACTCTGGCATCTTGTCAATAGGTTAGTTCTAGGAAGTGTATAAAAATACCTCAAAGTGTAGACAAAACATAGCAAAGTGGATACTAAACAAGCATGGAACATAAAAAATTATAGATACGTTTTCAACGTATCAAGCATCCCCAAGCTTAACTCCTGCTTGTCCTCGAGTAGGTAAGTGATAAAAAGAATAATTTTTGAGGTGACATGCACCATCACAATCAAGATCAAACCACTTACAAGCATTGAAAGCTAGAATCAAAGAACTCTAAACATGAGCATGAAAGATGAAGTTCTAACAATAAGACAAAGTAACTAAGCATGCAACATGAAAGGCTACAAACAAAGATCATGAATAATATGCATTGAAAAAAACATTTGTTTGTTTCACATATATAAAACATGGCATAGTGGCATTCAGCTTGTCCCTCATGGAGTAGCAAATAGATGCATAGGACACCTTCAAAGTTCATAAGAGTGACTAGATACAAATAGCACAAGAACAAACAATATCAATAATATGCATCGATCAATAAGTTTTGGGACAATGCACATAGAACTAAGAATGACAACTATGCTCTCTTAACTGGTGCCTAAAGGTAGAAGGTGAAGACTCAATATAATAGTGGAAGAAAGACCCTTCACAAAGGGAAGCAGGGATTTCAAGTTTCAAAAAGAGCTTCCAGAAATTATGGTACTTGTTAGCTTTCAGACCTCATGCCCCTATCATAAGCATCTTGAAGTGTTTAAGGTTAAAGTGAACAAACTATGGAGTATATGCTTGACAAAGTATAAGTTGGAAATCTCATGTCCCTTGAATACGAGGGCCGCTCCTCATGCTACTAAACTTTAGTCACCTGTAAGTTCTTGTCATAGTAAGTACATATGTATCATAAAGAACCGCCAACGGGGTACCCCTTGCACATGATACATGAGCTATCCAATAATCAAAATGACAAGGCAATAAGACAATGAGCATCTCGGCAATCTTCTTATTTACCATGGGAAAATGGTGCTTTTTTCTCTCTTTCCTCTTTTCAATATGTCTTTTTTTTATAAGAAGAAAGCTTCATAGATGTCATTATGGTGATGCTGCAAGTTTCCACCATGATTAGGCATGGCTTAGGCTAGCAGCCCAGGCGTTTCTCTAACACACATACATAACTCCATGGACTTACAAGATCCCCTTTTATTTCACACCGACAACATCCATAGACAAAGAGCATGATATCAACTGTGTACAAAGTACAAGTGCAATGTTGAAAGTGTTCCCCATGACAGCATGGTTCTGCTAATTCCAACGTATAAGTGCAAGCATATACAACATATATGACACAATGGTTAAATTTTATTAGGGGCAAGAAATATAAAGTCTGCCATCAAGTTTGTGAGAGCTTTAATCACTAAGTTTTCACATAACAAAATACTTTTTATTTGGAAGATAGATGAAGACAAGAATATACTTGGAATGGTGTAACACACCATGCATAGGAATTTATAGTGGAAACTTTGGAATAACTTGGTTTCTTGGGAGTTGGATGCATGAGTAGAGCTTACTCATACAAGTGGAGGCTAGCAAAAGACTGGGAGCGACCAACTAAGAGAGCAATAATGGCCATAATCATGCAGAGCGACAAAACATTACTAATCAAAGCATAAAGTGGTACTACAAGTCAAGGACTAAATGATCATAAAGGCTATGGTGACTTGTTCATAGTCATAACATGGTGTGAGCATGTGCCAAGTCAACCTAAACAAAGCATCAAAGGAGAATACCACAATACTATGCTTTCGTATGCTAAAACAACGCATGATTCTTTCAAGGCGCATTAAGCAATCCTAATTGTTTGGAACAAGTCATGCTACAGCAATAATCACTAAGCATAAGATCAAAACAACATCTAGCATAACATGATAAAGTCTAAGTCACAGTCAAAACAAGCTCCCTTTTGTACCACTTAAGCATGAAGCTTCCTACTCTTTTCCAACACCAATCGACTTATTTGAAACAACTCACAAAGATAATAATCAATAAAGATCAGTGAGCTTGTCTCACAAATCCACAAAGAAGAACTAAAAATTTCTAAGCTGAAAGCACAAGAAAACTAAGGGTAAGCACAGTGCTAGCAAAAGTGAACACTCACAAAACAATAAGAATGAAAACTAGAGTGTTCTAGGCAATGAAAATAGAGTGTGTCTCTCTCCAAAATAAATGTGATGTGATCAACCAACTTACTCAAGCAAACTAAAACTAAAAACAAAAACATAGACTCTCCAAGAACAACACAACAGTGCATGAAACAATAAAAACAAAGTGTCTAGAAAGACCTGAGGATGCCCAAGCTTTGACGCTTGTACCTATTTAATATTTCTTGGGGTGACATGGGGTGGCATTCCCAAGCTTGATCTTTTATCAATTCTTCATCTCATTACATCATTCTTCCCTTACACGTGAAAATTTTCCTTCATACAAAACTTCACACAATCTTCATTAGCAACATTGGTGTATTCAAAAGATAATAGACCTTTGGGTTTAGTTTTAAAACAGAAAAACTTTCCCTAAAAACACAAGATACTGTAGAAATTCCCTCAAAAAGCTCAATTTCCCAAAGAGAACTCAAAAAGGAATCAATAAAGAGGCAACTGCAAAAAATGGCAGAAATCTGTCAAAACAGACCAGCATGTAGAAACCGATTTTTTAGAAGACCTTCTGTTGCTCAAATAAAAAAGTGACGAACTAACTAAAGTTAGCTAACATACTGGGTGATTTATTCGTAAAATATCAGATCAATCTGACTTACAGAGATTCCTCACGATTTTTTATGGTGGAGCAAAAAAATCTGTTTCGGGACAGTAACTCCCCAAATCTTACTTCCCTCTCATTAGAGGTCATTCTTGGCACAAAAAGGATAAGGAGAGGTCATTACTGAAGTAATAACTTTCAAGACTCAAGAAAATTCTTGGGCTATCTCCCAACAAGTACTTTTATTTACCGCCTTTAAGTTAGGCTTGATAGTTTGAGAAGATGCTCTCATAAGAAATATGAGTTGAAATAAAAAAGAGCATCTAGAAGCAAATTCAAAACACATTTAAGTCTAACCCACTTCCTATGCATAGAAATTTTGTAAAGAAACAAGTCATGAAAGCACAAAGCAACAATCATAGGAAAGCAAAACAAGTGCAACTTCAAGACTTTCAACATAAAGAGGGGAAACTTAATATTATTGAGATGCATAAAACCATGTTTCCCTCATAATAACTTTCAGTAGCATCATGAATAAAATTAACAATATAACTATCACATAAAATATTCTTATCATGAGCCACATGCATATAATAATTATTACTCTCCACATAAGCATAGTCATCCCTATTAATCATAGTGGGAGAAAATTCAACAAAATAGCTATCATTACTATTCTCATCACCATAATCATCAAATATAGGAGGCATATTATAATCACAATAAATTTTCTCCTCAATAATAGGTGGACTAAAAATATCATATTCATCATTGTAATCATCATAAATTGGAGGTTTGGTATCATCATAAGCAATACAATAGCTATCTTCCAAAGCCGGGGGACTAAAAAGATCATTTTCATCAAAACTAGCTTCCCCAAGCTTAGAATTTTCCATAGCATTAGCAATAATGGTGTCCAAAGAGTTCATACTAATAACATTGCTATTAGCATGCAAATAAAGCTCCATAGGTTTTTTAATTTTATCTTCAAACACTTCATGTCCTAGCTCAAGATAAACACTATAAAGCTCTCTAATTTTGTTGTTGTTTTCCATTAAGCCTAGCTAGTGAAAACAAGAAACAAAAAGACAAAATTGCAGAATCTAAAGGAAATAACTTCGAGCATTCACACCGGAGGATGTGAGTACCTTTTACCTTCCCTCCCCGGCAACGGCGCCAGAAAATAGCTTGATGTCTACGCACTTCTATTCTTGTAGACAATTGTTGGGCCTCCAAGTGCAGAGGTTTGTAGAACAACAAGTTTCCCTTAAGTGCATTACCCAAGGTTTATCGAACTTAGGGAGGAAGGGGTCAAAGGTATCCCTCTCAAGCAACCCTGCAATCAAGATACAAGAAGTCTCTTGTGTCCCCAACACACCCAATACACTTATCAGGTGTATAGGTGCACTAGTTCAGCGAAGATATAATGAAATACAAGCGGTAACGGTGCCAGAAAATAGCTTGACGGTGAGGTAAAGACTAAAGGCAAAAAGAAGGAAGCAAGCAAACATGCAACAGATCTAAATGTGAATGGTGTTTCAATGTTTAGAAACAAGGCCTAGGGATCATCCTTTCACTAGTGAACACTCTCAATAAATATATTCTCTTCATGATACTGCCCTGAAGTACTCTCCGGTTGGACACTCTAATCAATGGTAGGGCTATAACAGTACACCTCAAATTCCGCCTTTCCCAATCTAGATAACCCCACACTATCACCTTGAGCGCTAGATGGTTCCAACAAACACCACAATTTCATAGAGACAACCAACTCAAAATATACTCATGATAAATATATATGTAACCTAGCTTAAGTGCCACACATGGTGTGCACGCTGTCACTTTCACACACATGGGGAAAAGCATAGATCTATTAAAGCACGATGGGTATTTATGTAGACTCTAGCCTAAGTGCCACCATGGCATGCACGCTGTCACTTTCACACACATGGGGAGAGCAGCACTTGAGTAGCAAGGTAGATCTACTTGATTACAAAGCTCATGACCACAATATGATCATGCATAGAGAGAGAGAGAGAGATGAACACATAGCTACCGGTAGAGCCCTTAGCCTCGAGGAAGAACTACTCCCTCCTCATCATGGGAATCAGCAACAGTGATGAAGATGGCGATGGAGATTGATGGAGATGGCTCCGGGGGCACTTCCCCGTCCTGGCAGGGTGCCGGAACAGAGACTTTCTGTCCCCTGAATCTCCCCTTCGGTGGCGGCGACGCTGCGGAACTTTTCGTGGCTTTTTGGTCGATTCTTTAGGGTTTCTGAGTTAGGGGCTTCTTATAGGCGAAGGAGGTAAGGTCGATGGAGGGCCAGGGGCCCACACCCCATGTGGGCGCGGCCAGGGTGGGTCCCGCACCCACCTAGGGTGTGGCTACCCCGGTGTCCTCCTTCGTTCTCGTCTTCGATTTTCCGTATCATTCAGGGGAAAATATGAACTTTGGCTTTTGTCCCGTCCAATTCCGAGAATATTCATTTTTTAGCTTTCTCAAACCAAAAACAGCAGAAAACAGGCAACTGGCACTGTGGCATCTTGTCAATAGGTTAGTTCCAGAAAGTGTATAAAAATACCTCAAAGTGTAGACAAAACATAGCAAAGT
Organism: Avena insularis; assembly: GCA_023614405.1. Lineage (NCBI taxonomy): Eukaryota > Viridiplantae > Streptophyta > Magnoliopsida > Poales > Poaceae > Avena > Avena insularis. The sequence continues at coordinate 273,146,510 of CM042685.1, forward strand.
GGATACTAAATAAGCATGGAACATAAAAAATTATAGATACATTTTCAATGTATCAGTGGACCCCCTGGCCGCTCCGCCATAGGGTGTGGGGCCCTCGAGCCTCCACCGACTTTGCCCCTTCGCCTATATAATCCCCACGAGACAAAAACCCTAAGGACCCGATCAGAATTACATGAAAAAGTCCATAGCCGCCGCCACCATCGTCCCTAGATCGGGAGGGATCTGAAGCTCTTCCCGGCAACCTGCTAGAGAGGGGAGATCATCCCGGAGGCCTTCTTCATCACCATGCCAGCCTCCGGAGTGATGTGTGAGTAGTTCATCCTTGGACTATGGGTCCATAACAATACCTAGATGGTTGTTTCTCCTATTTGTGCTACCATGTTTAGATCTTGTAAGTTGCCTATCATGATCAAGATCATCTTATTGTAATGCTACATGTTGTGTTTGCGGGGATCCTATGGAAAATTGAGTACTATGTCAGATTGATTATTAATTCTATCATGTCTATGTTATTTGTGATCTTGCATGCTCTCCATGTAGGGTTCGTATCATGGAAAACAAAAAAATTCTATCGCACGCACACAAACAAGCCAAGATCTATCTACTAGATTGTAGCAACGAGTCGATAGAAGCACTCACCCTCGAAGATACCAAAGCGGTTAACGAGAGCAGATTCTCGTGGGTGATGTAGTCGTACACTTTCCGATCTCAAGATCGTGTAGACGATCCTTCCGACGCCATGCTTCCATGATCGGTCACACGTTCGGTACTCGATGAAGACCTTCCTCACCCTTGTTCCAGCAGGGAGCGGAGGTTGTAGTTCTTCCCATCGTGATTCCGGCAGCACGACGGTGTGGTGTCGGAAGTAGAGGGAAGGTCTCGCAGGGCTTCGCCTAAGCTGGTGCGAGTTATGGTGGATTAGGGTTTCCCGGAGATCTAGGTTTTAGATGACCGGGAGGAGGAGTAGGTTGCTGGCTTCTAAGGCGGCGGCGTGCAAGTGGGAGGGCTTGGCTCTTGTGGTGTTGGGGCAGCCCTCCCCCTCTATTTATGAGAGGGAGGGGCAACCTTGGGAGGGGTGGGTTTGAATCCAAACCCAAACCCAAGTTGGATTGAGAGAAGGACTTGTTTCTTCTTCCACTAGGAAATCATTGTTTCAGTTTGAATTTTCAAACTTCCCGTTTGACTTTCAATTTAGAGCTTTATTTCTCTCTTGCAAATGCCAACACCAAGTGAACTAGGATATGGTCCAATCATTCCACATATCCATGACACATTCATGGACCATTCCCCTTCCGGACCGGTAAACCTTCTAGAACCTCTTCGATGAAATCATCGGAAACTTTCCGAACTCCAAAATCGGACTTTCCTTATATGAATCTTATTCTACGGACCATTCCGGATCTCCTTGTGATACCTCGGATCCCATCCGAGACTCCGAACAACATTCAGTATCCTTTATTAACATTCCATATCTACTAAACAACATCGAATCCTTAAGTGTGTCTCCCTACGGTTCGTGAGTTATGCGGACATGACCGAGACACTTCTCCAATCAATAACCAATAGAGGAATCTGGAAATTCATATGGCTCCCACATATTTCAACGATTACTTTGCGATCGAATGAACCACTTACATACGATACCAATTTCCCTTTGTCTCATGATAGTTTACTTATCCGAGGTTTTGATTGTCGGTATCTCTGCATACCTAGTTCAACCTTGTTACTGATAAGTACTATTTTCTCGTTCCCGTGATATGTGATCCCTTGTGAACCAGTCACATGCTTGCAAGCTAATTGGATGACATTCCACCGAGAGGGCCCAGAGTATATCTATCTGTCATATGGATGGACAAATCCCACTCTTGATCCATGTGCCTTAACCCATACTTTCCGAACACTTAATGCCACCTTTATAACCACCCAGTTACGGCGTGGTGTTTGATGTCATCAAAGCACCCTTCCGGTGATGGTGATTAGCATGATCTCATGGTCGAAGGAATTAGGTTACTATGTATCAGAAAGCTTATAGCAAACAAACTATTGAAATGACTTGATCTTTATGCTACGCTTATCTACAGGAGTATGTCCATCATACCATTCTCCTAATGATATGATCTCGTTGTTAACAACATCTCAATGTTCATGATCGAGAAACCACGATCATCTATTAACCAACAAGCTAGTATTATTAAAGAGGCTTTACTAGGGACTCTAATTTAGTTTACAAATCACACAAGTATTAATGTTTCCGGTTAATACTGTTATAGCATGAATGTAAACATTTATCATAAAAACAAAGATATAATAATAACCATTTTTATTATTGCCTCTAGGGCATATCTCCAACAGTCTCCCACTTGCACTAGAGTCAACTAATCTATATTACATTGTAATATACCGAACGCCCATGGCGGTTTGGTGCTGGTCATGTTTTGCCCTCGAGAGAGGTTTAGTCAATGGATCCGCCACATTCAGATCTATGTGTACTTTGCAAAACTTTATAACACCATCTTGGACATGCTCTCGAATAGCGTGAAAACGTAGCTTGATGTGCTTCAGCTTCTTGTGTGACCTTGGTTCTTGCGCATTGGCTATGGCGCCCATGTTATCACAATAGATAGACATTGGGTCCAGCGCACTTGGAACCACACCGAGCTCTGTAATGAACTCATTCATCCATATCGCCTCTTGTGAAACCTCTAAAGCAGCTATGTATTCCGATTCAGTTGAAGATCTCGCCACAACGCTTTGCTTTGCACTCCTCCAGCTAACTGCTGCACCATTCAAAATAAATTCGTATCCAGATTGTGATTTAGAATCATCCGGATCGGTGTTCCAACTAGCATCGGTGTAACCATTAACAACGAGTTGTTCATCACCTCCATAAGAAAGAACCATATCCTTAGTTCTTCTCAAGTACTTAAGGATGTTTTTAACCGCTGTCCAATGATCCACTCCTGGATCACTTTTTTATCTGCTAGTTAAACTAACAGCATATGCAATGTCGGGTCTTGTACGTAGCATGGCATACATAAGAGATCCTAAGGCTGAGGCATAGGGAGTCTTACTCATCCTTTCTCTATCTTCTGCTATTGCAGGACTTTGAGTTTTACTCAAGGTCGTATTGGGCAACATGGGCAAGAACCCTTTCTTGCTATCTTCCATTCCAAACCTCTTTAGAACTTTGTCCAAATATGTACTCTGTGACAATGATATTAGGCGTCTCGATCTATCTCTACAAATCTTTATGCCCAATATGTAAGTTGCTTCGCCAAGATCTTTCATTGAAAAACTATTATTCAAATAATCATTGACACTATTAAGAAGGTCTACATCATTCCCAATCAACAATATGTCATCTACATATAGTATTAAGAATGCTACAGAGCTCCCACTCACTTTCTTGTAAATACAAGCTTCTCCATAAGTTTGTATAAAACCAAAGCTTGTGATTACCTTATCATAACGTTGATTCCAACTCCGGGATGCTTGCTTCAATCCATATATGGACCGTTGAAGTTTGCATACCTTGTTAGCATCTTTAGGATCGACAAAACCTTTGGGTTGGATCATATACAACTCTTCATCAATGTCTCCATTGAGGAATGCCGTTTTGACATCCATCTACCATATATCATAATCATAATATGCAGCGATTGCTAACATAATCTTCACAGACTTTAGCTTCGCTACTGGTGAGAAAGTCTCATCGATGTCAACTCCTTGAATTTGTCGAAACCCTTTTGCGACAAGTCGAGCTTTATAGACAGTTACATTACCATCAACATCTGTTTTCTTCTTCAAAATCCATTTATTCTCAACAGCCTTCCGGCCATCCGGTAAGTCCACTAAAGTCCATACTTGGTTTTCGTACATGGATCCAATCTCGCTTCATGCCATTTATTGGAATCTGGGCTCATCATTGCTTACTCATATGTCACAGGGTCATCTGTGTTGTCCACCAACATGACACTCATAACGGGATCATACCAATCAGGAGTGGTACGAGTTCTCGTCGACCTGCGAGGCTCCATAGTAACTTCAATCGAAGTTTCATGATCAACATCATTAGCTTCCTCTCTTATTGGTGTAGGCGCCATAGGAACTACTTCCGGTGCTGCGCTACTCGCAAGTTCGAGAGAAGGTTCAACGACCTCGTCGAGTTCTACTTTCCTTCCAGTCACTTCTTTCGAGAGAAACTCCTTCTCTAGAAAGGATCCATTCTTGGCAACAAAGATTTTGCCCTCGGATCTATGATAGAAGGTATACCCAATAGTTTCCTTCGGGTATCCTATGAAGACGCATTTTTTCGCTTTGGGTTCAAGCTTGTCGGGCTGTAACTTATTTACATAAGCTTCAAAAACCCAAACTTTAAGGAATGACAATTTAGGTTTCTTCCCAAACCATAATTCATACGGTGTCGTTTCAACGGATTTAGATGGTGCCCTATTTAAAGTGAATGCGGCTGTTTCTAATGCATAACCCCAAAATGATAGCGGTAAATCTGTAAGTGACATCATAGAACGAACCATATCTAAGAGAGTTCGATTACGACGTTCGGACACACCATTACGTTGTGGTGTTCCCGGCGGTGTCAATTGTGAAAGTATTCCGCATTTATTCAAATGCTCGCCAAACTCATAACTTAGATATTCACCTCCACGATCAGATCATAGAGATTTAATCTTCTTGTTACGTTGATTCTCTACCTCACTTTGAAATTCCTTAAACTTCTCGAAAGTTTCAGACTTAGTTTCATGAAATAGATATACCCATATCTACTCAAGTCATCTGTGAAGGTAAGAACATAGCGATAACCACCGCGCGATGCTACACTCATTGGACCACACACATCGGTATGTATGATTTCTAACAAGTCCGTAGCTCGCTCCATCATACCAGAAAATGGAGTCTTAGTCATTTTTCCCATCAGACATGCTTCGCATCTTTCAAGTGATTCAAAATCAAGTGATTCAAGAAGTCCATCGGAATGGAGTTTCTTCATATGCTTCACTCCAATATGACCAAGATGACAGTGCCACATATAGGTCGAGTTATCACTCAATTTCAAACGTTTAGCTTCAATGTTATTAATGTGTGAATTACTACGACCGAGATTCAATAAGAATAGACCATCTATCAAAGGTGCATGTGCATAAAACATATTACTCATATAAATCGAACAACCATTATTCTCGGACTTAAACAAGTAACCGTCTCGCAATAAACATGATCCGGATATAATGTTCATGCTTAACGCAGGCACCAAATAACAATTATTTAAGTATAAAACTAATCCTGATGGTAGATGAAGAGGTAGCGTGCCGACCGCGATCACATCAACCTTTGATCCATTTCCAACGTGCATCGTCACCTCGTTCTTCGCTAGCTTCCGTTTATTCTACAGCACCTGTTTCGAGTTACAAATATGAGCAACCGAACCAGTATCAAATACTCAGGCACTACTACGAGTACTAGTGAGATACACATCAATAACATGTATATCGGATATACCTTTCTTCTTGATGTTGTCGTTCTTCAAATCCGCCAAGTACTTTGGGCAATTCCGCTTCCAATGACCCTCTCCCTTGCAGTAAAAGCATTCAGTATCAGCCTTAGGCTCAGCCTTGGTCTTCTTCGCCGACGCGGTAACTTTCTTACCGCCCTTCTTGAAGTTTCCCTTTTTCTTAGACTTGCCTTGCTTCTTGAATTTGGTGGTCTTATTGACCAACAACACTTGGTGCTCTTTCTTGATCTCCACTTCTGCAGACTTCAACATGGAGAAGAGTTCTGGCAACGACTTGTCCATGTTTTGCATATTGTAGTTCATCACAAAGTTCTTGTAACTTGGTGGTAGTGATTGGAGGACACGGTGAATCCCCAAAGCATTAGGAATCACTATACCTAAGCTTTGAAGCTTGCTTGCGTGCCTAGACATCTTAAGCACGTGCTCACTGACGGATCTGCCCTCTTCCATCTTGCAGTTAAAGAACTTTTCAGAAGCCTCATAACTCTCAACTGCCGCGTGAGCCTCAAATATCATTTTGAGTTCACGGACAATATCATGTGGGTCATGGTTCTCAAACCTTTTCTGAAGCTCCGATTCCAAACCATACAAGATAGCACACTGAACTGTGGAGTACTGATTCTTTCGAGCGAGGAAAACATTCTTTACCTCATCGGTAGCATCAGCTACAGGCGGGTCACCCAGCGGTGCTTCCAGCACATAGGTCAAATTACCAGCATTGAGGACAATCCTCAAATTGAGGAACCAATCCGCGAAGTTGCTTCCATTGTTTTTCAACTTTTCTTTCTCTAGGAAAGCATTAAAATTGATGGTAGGGGCCGCCATTGATCTACAACATATTTGCAATGGTTTAGACTAAGTTTATGAAAAATTGAGTTCTAATTAATAGTTGAATTAATCTAGGTGAACTCCCACTCAAAACAATATCCCTCACATTGTTTTAGTGATCACACGAACCAAATCCACCACATCAAAACCGATCATCACGAGAGTTGATGTAGCTTCAATGGCGAACAATCAACATGTTCATCATATCTACTATATGACTCATGCTTTACTTTTCGGTGATACGTGTTTCGAGACCATGTCTGTACATGCTAGGCTCGTCAAGATCAAACCTTAGCTTCCGCATGAGCAAATCTGGCTTGCTCACGTTGTATACACTCGTAGAATCTAACACACCCGATCATCACGTGGTGCTTAGAAACAACGAGCTTTAGCAACGATGCTTACTAAGGATGAACACTTTAAAACTTGAATTTGTGTGCTTGAGGGATCATCTTATAATTCTACTGTTGTGAACTAAGCAATACAAGATGCATAAAAATGATTTAACATCACATGCAATTCATAATATGTGATATGATATGGCCTTTCTTCTTGTGCTTCCGATCTTCATCTTAAAGCACGAACATGATCTCCGTCATCACCGGTATGGCGTCAAGGTCAATGGCGCCATTTCATGGTTGTCTTCCACCAGCTTCAACTATTACAACTACTTTAAATAGACACGCATGTCTTAACGGAATTTAAGAACAACCATATGGCTCCTGCCGGTTGCCAACTTACAATAAGGAACATTGCATACATCATTTATAATCACAATCATGGCCATATCACATCACAACACACACCCTGCAAAACAAAGTTAGACGCCTCTAATTTTCTTTGCATATTTTATGTGGTTTGGGGCTTTCAATAAGTGTCGTTATAACTTACGGACAAGAACCACAACGTTGATGCTTGAACTATCAAGTGCCCGTTGTAAATTGAATCTTTACTATGATGGGAGAGACAGACACCCGCAAAGCCACTTATTCAATACAAGTTGCATGTTGAGCGTGGAGCAAGTCTCATGAACGATGTCATGTAAGGTTAGCCCAGGCCGCTTCATCTCATCATACCGCAAGATGCAAAGTACACAAAAAGCAATTGATAATAAAAGCACCACCGCCCACAATGACCATTGTCTACTCGTGCAACAGATCTACATATAGACACGGCTCTGATACCGCTGTAGGGGTTCTGATACCAATTGAAAGTACAAAGGAAGTCGCCTAGAGGGGGTGAATAGGCTTTTAAAAATATTACGATTTAGGCTCAAGTAAATGCGGAATAAAACTAACATTTAATTTATTGAGCACAAAACCTAGCCACTAAGTTTACCTAAGTGCACCAACAACCTATGCTAAGCAATACAAGCAACAAGGTGATAGCAAGAAATAAATACTTCAAGCACGATGGCTATCACAATGTAAAGTGCATAAGTAAAGGGCTCGGTTGAGAGATAACCGATGGACGCGGAGACTAAGATTTGTTTCCTGAAGTTCACTTCCAAAGAAGCTACGTCTCCGTTGGAGAGGTGCGATGGCGCAATGCTCTCCGAACGCCACAAATGGCTCACCTCGAGGTGTGGTGGCTCGATGCTCACCCAACGCCACACAAGTCCTCACCCCGGATGCGGAAGCACGCAACTCACCGACGCCACAAAAGACTCACCCTATTCTCCCAAGTGCACACCACAAAAGGCGTGCACTTGCTCCACTATGGGACACTTGAGGGCGGTCACCGAACCCGAACAATATTGGGGCTAACTCCACAACTCAATTGGAGGCTCCCAACAACAAAGCCACAAAAGGCTACAATGCCACAAAAGTCCAACAAAGCCACAAGAGGCTACAAGACCACAAAAGGTCAACAAGACCACAAAAGGTCAACAATCCAACCACACAACCGTCTAGGGTTCCAAGAACCCAAGAGTAACAAGCCCACAAGCTTGTACTCGCCGAATCTCCGAGGATAACTCAAACCTATGCACCAAATTCAATGGCAAGTCCTTATCTCCCAAATTCCAACAAAGCTACAAAAGCTATTAGAGGAACAAGGGAGGAAGAACACAAGAGGAGAACTCAAACCTATGCACCAAATGCAAGGGAAAGTCCTTCTTTCCCAAATTCCAACAAAGCTACAAGATATATTGGGGGGATAAGGGAGGAAGAACACAAGAGGAGAACACAAAATTCTCCAAGATCTAGATCCCAATGATTCCTTCACAAAGAAGGGATTTGACTTGGTGGGATTGTAGATCTAGATCTCCTCTCACTTTTCCTTCAAAAAGATGTAAGAATCATGGGAGGCAGAGGGAGTAAGAGAGCTCAAATAGGTCAACAATGGTGGGCAAAAACGAGCTCAAAAGATGGGGAACCATTGGGGAAGAAGCCCCCCTTAAATAGGACAAGGAAAAACTGACCGTTTGGGCCAGATTCGCCCCCACCAGAACTTCCGGCAAATAGAAACACAAGTTACTGAACCTGACCGGAACTTGGGTCGGAACTTGGGCCGGAACTTCCGCTCAAGCAAAAACGCAGGACAGCATTACACAAAAACTTCAATAACTTTTGATTTCAGACACCGTTTTTGATGATCTTGGGCTCATTTTGAAGAGAACAAAAAGTTCTACAAGATTATGCAAAGAAACATCATAGTACAACATGGAAGGATAAAAACAAATTAACAAAGGTATGACCTCTCTAGAAGCGATGAACCGGTAAAACCTCCAAAATCCAAAACACAAGAAGTTGAGCTTGGAAACTCCGATTGGGATGAAACCAATTTTGTTGGAAAAATAAAACCAAGTAAAACCCAACAAAATGTTAAATATTGGATACCACCAAGGGATAAAATATCAAGTATATATATGTGAAGTATCCCCCAAGGTGTGGAGCCGGAAAACTCGCAAGATCAAAAATCGTAATAAGAAATGCAAGGGAAATCCTTGGACGATGAACTAGAGCTTGTTATGATGATGACCACAAGCTCTTGATCCTTTCATGGACAAGAACCAAATAACAACCAAGAAATATGATGCTATGAATGCAAAGGTTTGATCTCTCTCCGAACGATGCAATCGAGAAACCCGCTTGGAGCCCCTCTTGATAGTACGGCTATCTATCCTAAACCCGGTCTCCCAACTAACAATACGAGACCGGCAAAGAGAATCCCTATCAAGAACATACCTTTGCCTTGAGCATACCACTTGAACTTGATGTAGACCGTCTTGTTCTTCTATAGTGGGGACACCTTTCTTGTTTTCTCTTACTTGATGAAGATGAAGACTTGCAGATTGCTCCCCCATACTCCATGGGGAACCCCTTCTTTGAACTTGTCTTCATCACCCCATGATCATGAGGATGGCAAGCTTCAAGCCTGAGATCTTCTAGAGATGGTGCATCTTGAGCTTGCCCTTCTCCATCCCTTCTTGAGGTTGATCCATCTTGATGCAAATCTTTGCACTTGTCTTGATCAACCTTCAAGCTCCTTCTTTCTTCATGATTCCAATGGCACAAAGCCCTTGGACATTTCTTCAACTCTCAACCCTGAGACCAACACATGGCCCAAGCAACGCCAATGGACAAACCTACAAGTGAAATCAATTTACACATTAGTCCATAGAGATTGTCATTAATTACCAAAACCACACATGGGGGCATACATGCCCTTTCAATCTCCCCCATTTTGGTAATTGATGACAATCCCTTAGCGAGGGTTTACATATGACAGTTAACGACCAAAGCGGTTGCCCCAACATCAAATAGTACACAAGTATGTGATGTTGGTACAACCATAATATATAGAGCAAACTCCCCCACAATCTATGCATGTGTGATGAACTTGAATTTCATTGCATAGATTGCCAACCGTTACCGTTGGTTGAGTTTCCTCTATATATTAAACATGCAAGGCAACCACAAAGATGCAAGAGAATGAGAGGCAAATTCTCAAGAACACACTCAAAGCAAAGGCCAAAAATTTTCTACCGCATGCACACAAACAAGCCAAGATCTATCTACTAGATTGTAGCAACGAGTCGATAGAGCGGTTAACGAGAACAGATTCTCGTGGGTGATGTAGTCGTACACTTGCCGATCTCAAGATCACGTAGACGATCCTTCCGGCGTTGCGTTCCGGCAGCGCTTCCGTGGTCGGTCACACGTTTGGTACTCGATGAAGACCTTCCTCTCCCTTGTTCCAGTAGGCAGCGAAGGTTGTAGTTCTTCCCCTCGTGATTCTGGCAGCACGACAGTGTGGTGTCGGAAGTAGAGGGAAGGTCCCGCAGGGCTTCGCCTAAGCCGGTGCGAGTTATGGTGGATTAGGGTTTCCCGAAGATATAGGGTTTAGATGACCGGGAGGAGGAGGAGGTGTCGGCGGTGGCGATGAACCGGCGGTGGCGCAAGGCGGCGACGAGCGGCGGCGGTGGCGCGTGTGTGGGGAGGGCTTGGCTCTTGTGGTGTTGGGGCAGCCCTCCCCCTCTATTTATGAGAGGGAGGGGCAACCTTGGGAGGGGTGGGTTTGAATCCAAACCCAAACCCAAGTTGGATTGAGAGAAGGACTTGTTTCTTCTTCCACTAGGAAATCATTGTTTCAGTTTGAATTTTCAAACTTCCCGTTTGACTTTCAATTTAGAGCTTTATTTCTCTCTTGCAAATGCCAACACCAAGTGAACTAGGATATGGTCCAATCATTCCACATATCCATGACACATTCATGGACCATTCCCCTTCCGGACCGGTAAACCTTCTAGAACCTCTTCGATGAAATCATCGGAAACTTTCCGAACTCCAAAATCGGACTTTCCTTATATGAATCTTATTCTACGGACCATTCCGGATCTCCTTGTGATACCTCGGATCCCATCCGAGACTCCGAACAACATTCAGTATCCTTTATTAACATTCCATATCTACTAAACAACATCGAATCCTTAAGTGTGTCTCCCTACGGTTCGTGAGTTATGCGGACATGACCGAGACACTTCTCCAATCAATAACCAATAGAGGAATCTGGAAATTCATATGGCTCCCACATATTTCAACGATTACTTTGCGATCGAATGAACCACTTACATACGATACCAATTTCCCTTTGTCTCATGATAGTTTACTTATCCGAGGTTTTGATTGTCGGTATCTCTGCATACCTAGTTCAACCTTGTTACTGATAAGTACTATTTTCTCGTTCCCGTGATATGTGATCCCTTGTGAACCAGTCACATGCTTGCAAGCTAATTGGATGACATTCCACCGAGAGGGCCCAGAGTATATCTATCTGTCATATGGATGGACAAATCCCACTCTTGATCCATGTGCCTTAACCCATACTTTCCGAACACTTAATGCCACCTTTATAACCACCCGATTCTGCAAGTGGTGTTTGATGTCATCAAAGCACCCTTCCGGTGATGGTGATTAGCATGATCTCATGGTCGAAGGAATTAGGTTACTATGTATCAGAAAGCTTATAGCAAACAAACTATTGAAATGACTTGATCTTTATGCTACGCTTATCTACAGGAGTATGTCCATCATACCATTCTCCTAATGATATGATCTCGTTGTTAACAACATCTCAATGTTCATGATCGAGAAACCACGATCATCTATTAACCAACAAGCTAGTATTATTAAAGAGGCTTTACTAGGGACTCTAATTTAGTTTACAAATCACACAAGTATTAATGTTTCCGGTTAATACTGTTATAGCATGAATGTAAACATTTATCATAAACACAAAGATATAATAATAACCATTTTTATTATTGCCTTTAGGGCATATCTCCAACACTCCATTGCTAGTAGTTACCCTGGCCAAGTATTTGCTTGTGACTCCAAGAGGGAGTATTTATGCTCGATACTAGGTTCATGCCTCTACTAATCTGGGAGAGTGACAAAAACTTCTAAGATTGTAGACGTGCTATTGCTACTAGGGAGAAAACAACAATCCTTTGACCAAGGGAAATTGTATTGTTTACATTACACACTTTGCTTAATGCAATTATCTATTGTTTGCAACTTAATACCCTAGGATTATTCGAATGATATCCCAGAGGTGGATTATTAGTCATAGATGCAGTTGGATTACGGTCTATGTATCATGTTGTAATGCCCAAATGAATCTCATAGTCATCATCATGTCATGTACATGCATTGTTATGCATTCTCTATTTGTCATTTTCCCCGTTGTAATTTGTTCACCCAACATGTTATTTATCTTATGGAGAAAACACCTCTAATGAACTATGGACCCTGGTCCATTCCTTCCCATTGATATTTCATCTACTGTTTACTATTTACTTTCTACAATTACTACAAGCAACTACTTTCTTCCATACTATATGTTTAATCCTTTGTTTTTAGCAAAACCAGTTGACATGGTTATACCCTACGGGTACATGACTTCAGCATACCCGGTCCGGCCCAAGGAAGGCCCACAGCAGATATACGCTGGCCCCTGAAGATTTTCGGGTGGCCAAGGCCCATGACGCCTTCGGATCCTTGGAGAGCAAGACTAGCGGAGATAGGAAATTCAAAGGGGTAAAACCCTAGAACTTGTAACCGACTAGGACTATGCCCGGGACCTGCCTAAGTCTATATAAAGGCCAAGAGGGCACGTCCTAAATATCTAGACTCATACTTTCGCACACGCATCCACGCCAGATCGAATCTGCGCACCCTGTAATCTTCGGTTCCGCCGTAATCAAGAGCAGACAAGCAGGAGTAGGGTTTTCCCTCCGGGGCCCTGAACCTGGGTAAATCTCGTGTCCCCTTGTTGCTTGTCTATTAACCGTGTCACGATCTCCAGCATCCCCATCTTCTCCAAAACCCAAGTCCATAACAATGGGCATTGACGAGATTAAACCTCGTCAATTGGCGCCGTCTGTGGGAATTGGGGCTGCTGATTGTGCGGTCGTGACGGTTCCGACCCGATCGATCTACAACTCCGCAGCGACAGAGAATCACCTCCTCTTCGGCGCTTTCGACTTCACCGCCCACTCGCCAGCCACCATGAAGGATTTCGAGCCCGTAGGCGACGGACTCGAAATTTTGTTCGGGAGCTTCGCCTGGGTCAAACCGCACCCTCCGCCTCCCCGAGAGGGTGCCCGTGCCATCAATCAGGCCGTGTTCGTGGGCTCCACACCCCGTGCTACGCACGTCACCATCGACAGACGAGTTCTACAGCAGCAGCTGCTGCAACTCCGATCTGTGCGATCCACCTTCGGATGAAGGAACCTACGGTTCCGGATCCGAAAGCTGCGGCAACAGTCAACCAATCTGCAGGCGCTACCTATGCGCCGCAGTCATCCAAACCGACGAGGAAGCGCCTAACCCGCCGCCCAACCGAAACAACGAAAACGGCGAAAACAGAAGAAGCCAGTCCCCCCACCCAACAGGGAAAGCAACGGCCACGTCATCCAACTTAGCAAAGAATTCCAGGACTTCTGCGAAGGCCTCGGGATCAACATCACGTATGCCTCAGTGGCACACCCGCAAACAAACGGGCAAGTGGAAAATGCCAACGGTCTAATCGGCGCCGGCATCAAGAAGCGCCTCATGAGCTCACTCGAGCACAAAGCTAGAAACTGGATGAAAGAGCTACCGTCTGTCCTGTGGAGCTTACGGACTACGCCAAACAGCTCCACCGGCTACACACCGTTCTTCATGGTGCACAGAGATGAGGCCGTGCTACCGGAAATCGCCACCGTGCTCCACGAGTCATCGCTTACATAAGCCGAATCCACGGCCGCACTTTCGAAGATGCCGTCGACACACTCGACGAAGCACGGATATAGCGGAGCTAGATCGGCGGTGTACCAAAGCAAGTCTCCGCAACTACCCAGCCGCCGGCTGCGCCAAGGTCGCCGTCGAAGGAGACCTCGTCTTGCGACTTAAGCAAAAGCGACCGAATAAACTCGAGTCACCATGGGAAGGACCCTATGCCATCACCGAAGTCATCCCAGGTGGCGCTTATCGCCTCAAGCACGTGGAGTCTGGAGTCGCATACTCCAACCCATGGAACATCTCGCACCTGCGACGATTCTACCCATAGCAATGTACCCCCTTTTACTTTCAATAAGGCTTACAGCCAAGGCTACTCAGCCGAACCATGTACCTCCTCCATTACGATATAAATAAAGCTAAGTGTCTCGCCCCAACCTTCGGTTGACTATTTCTCTGCAACTTTATTACATGCTACAAACGCACTCGGGGGCTCCCCCCACCTCACGATTTCATCGACTGAGGACCAAACGTGTACATCTGAGTAGCTGACCACGTCAGGCAAACGAAAAGGACACGTACTCAATCAAAGCACTGCGTGCTCACAAACAAGCAAACCTTTACAACAAAGGGCACAACGCGCCCAGCCGAAATATACAAATTTTACATCTCTCTGTCTATTTTCAGGTCCTACCTATTCTGAAGAATAACCTGAGCACGTCGCTCAAACAAATCTACAATCTGTTGACATCTTGCCTTACATACAGCGTAATGCGGACGCATGTTCCACTCGCCACCATCTGGTCGAATAGGTGGACCAGCTGCCACAGCAGCCAAATCTACGTCAGGGCGGTGCACCCTCACAAGTGACAAGGCAGCCTTCACTCCTGCGACGAGCTGCTGCCGCACCAGCTCTTTAACATTGCTGGCACTCCGAAACCTCGACATAAGACCTGCAAGGGTCGTCGGCACGGCATCCAAAGGAAACATGACGTGCAACACCGAAGAAAGTGATGTCTGCACTTGGCGGAGCACCCGCGAAACTTGATGAACACGACCCTGCACCGTGGCGAACTGTATGCGATCACGATCCATCGGAAGAAGCCCGGCCTCCATGTCTGTTGAGTCAAGCGGTTGGCCGAACAGCGACCCGCTCTTTTTCTTCCCTCGGAGCAAGATTCGCACCTGCGACAACCACACAAAACAAGGATAAGGCCAGCAGGCTCACTCGAAGCACCTAGCTACAACCCGAAACAAGGACCAACTTACATTGCAGCTGCTCGGAAAGCCGACCGAGCTCCGCCATCAAGTACTCCTCTCTGGCTGCACCACGATCCACTTTGGACCTCCACACGTCGGCACGGCCGCGCAACCCGAGCAGTTCCCTCTCCAAGCTGCGCACGCGATCTCGAAGGAAAGCAAGCTGCGAGGAATCATCCAACGATGGTCGCAAGGGCTTTGCGGATGAAGTGTCAACCGGGTCAGCACCCGAAGGAACCTATAGCAGCAGAAAAAAGAAGGCACACAGACATTCAGCCAAGGATAGAGCTCAACTCGGAGGAATTCATTAAATAAGGCCACTGCGTGGCACAAGGATGGTGCTACAAAAGATATTTACAGCAAAAGTAAACTACATACTACCCTACATCTCCTATGCCTAAGGCGCGGGACACTGAGTCGCCTCAGAGCCGCATCGCTAGCTACGGCCTCGCCGCTTTGCAGTCGCACTCAGACAAGTCAATGAGCTTGGGCCCATAAATACTGCGAAGCGGAGTAGGCAGCGAAGGCTACCTCGATCCATCCGCGGCCGTCGGCATCCGAGAAGTGATCTGGGCAAGTCCAACTCCGCCCGGCCGCCATGGCCATCGCCCGGCCAGCCAGACGCGCTGATGCCCTTCTGCTTGCGCTTGTAAGCCGCAGGCGCTTCGGCTGACAGAGCCTCTGCCAGGGCATCCACATCTTCAAGGGTTGCGCCCTTCGGGAAGAGCTCCTGGTAGAAGCGACCAAGGACCTCTTTCGCCTTGGCCAGGGAGTTGACGATGGTGCTGCAGCGGTCTTCGACCGCCACAGTGGCATCATCCAGAGCACTTCCATGCTCTAGAGCATCATGGTCGAACTTCGATACTGCGGCATGAGACAAAAATGAAGAAGAGCATGAAGAAAGGCGGCATAGAAGACCCATCGAAAAAACAAGTACAAAACCAGCACTCACCGAAATAGCCTTGGCGGCAGCCATGAGCTTCTCGCCACCCCTCTTTCACGAGCAGCATAGCGGTGGCCAGCTGCTCCTCACGATCTGCGGCCTCCTGCTGCAGACGCTCTTTCGCTCTGGCTGCCTTCGACAGCTCTAGCTCAAGCGTTCTTCAGCAACGGGCTTATACTGCTCTACGATTGGCCAAGGCTCTTTTTACGAGCGTCGACCTCATGGAGAGAGTCATTATGCTCCTCTGCATTTAAGACAAGCAAGTGTCACAGAAAAGACCATGATAAACAAGAAAAGTATTAAAAGGTGACGGATACCTTGAAGCAGCCAAGTGTCGCCTCCGGTCGGCGCTCCTCCACCCCGCTTGGCCTCTTGGACAAAAGGCTGCAGGAAAAAGCGAGCTTGAAGAACAGGACTTGGGGCTATGCCCAAAACAAAGAGTCAAAAACAACAAGACACGAAGATACTGGGGCTCCCCATGACAGAAAGAAAACTTACGTGCTCAAGGCGAGCCCAAGGCACTGCAAAATTCTGGCGCAACCACCAGCCTCTCACGCACAGGAGGATCTGGCGCGGCGCCACCAAGTCGCCACCTCGAGGAGGAGGCGACGCAATGTTCGACTCCCCATCATCTCCCCGCATCACTGGAGCCGTCGGAGGATTGCACGCATCTGAAGCCAATCGGCATAGGTGCAAACATCATAAAGAGAAAAGGACAACAAGACAACAAGAAAACTTACGAGCCCGGTCGCTAAGGTCGAAGATAGGAGAAGCCCTTGGGCCATCTTCTCCTCTTTCTTCTCTTCCTTCTTCTCCTCCTTATTTTCTTCCTTCTTCTTTCTTTGCGGAGTGCGGTGCAACAGCGCAGGAATGGCGAGGAAGGGAGAGGAAGAACCTCCATGACCATCATCATGACGCTCAAGGCCCGTAGTTTACGAGTCGGAGGAGTTGAAGCATCCGAAGACTCGCTCGAGCTCCATGATCGCTTGCGCGTATGGTCCTCACTCGACTCGTCGGCATCCTCCGCCAAAGATCGCGCCGACGGAAGCTCGGACACGGAATCCACCACTTCATTATCCGGGGCATTCGGATACCTTTCGGGCAATGGTGGTGCCATGCCCGGCACTTTGAAGCTCTACAAGATGAGAAGAAACTTTGTTAGCAAACAAAGGACACAAAAACACACCCAACAAAAAAAGGGGAGCACTACGTGCATAAATCTACACCTTCGACTACGTAGCGTCGAAGAAAAGGGAGGAGTCAGTGACTTCTCCGGGAGTCCCTCATCGGCCTTGAACTTCAGCAGCACGCGAAGATCCTTGTCAAGATTCCCCTCGGAGATTTTCTCACTCGAAACCCTCGTCGGATCACGGCGTCCAGAATAAAGAAACATTGGGTGCGCTCTCGCTTGGAAGGCTGCACGGCAGCTCAAGAAAAGTTCGGATGATGTCCACGCCGTTCACCTCCTTCTCAGGAATCAGTTGGAGATCCTCCACCCGACGATAAAGGGCCTCTATCTCTTCCACCTCACCGTCCAAGATTTGGTTTTTCCAAAACCTTTTCTTCTCAATCTTCTGGGAGGGGTCAAAGGGAACGAGACCAAAATCTTGCCCAGGCAACATGGAGTCACGGATGTAAAACCATTTCCTCTGCCAAGATCTTTGAGATTCGGACATGGAAAAGGAAAAGAACTGCACATTGGGACTGAGGGAGATGATGAAACCCCCAATGGGATACACACCATCCGAACCAGATTGCCTCTTCATGGAATAAAGCTTCCGGAAGAGGCCAAAGTGCGGCTCAATGCCAAGCCAACACTCGCAAAGCGTGATAAAACACGCAATGTGGAGAAGGGAGTTGGGAGACAGATGATGGAGCTGAACCCCATAGAAGAAGAGCAGTCCACGAAGGAAGTCGTGGACCGGAAAAGAAAACCCGCGAATCACGAAGGCAACAAACATAACCCGGAACCCAGATGGGGGACGGGGGATTACCTCATTGCCGGGGAGTCTCACAGCCGTCGTGTCCTGCGGGATCAGGCCCCGCTCACGCAGTTTGCGGAGATCGCTCTCCCGCGTCTCCGATCGCCGCCAGCCACCATCGGTGACACGAGCAACAGCGGTGCCCTTCTTGCCTCCGACGGCGCTGGTCCCGACCGCAGATGAAGACTTCTTCGCTTTCCCCATGGCGCTACGGCGGTGGTGGCGTTGCCAACGAAGAAAGAACGAAGGAAATGTGGAGAAAACTCTCAGCGCGCAACAAGAATAGCTCAAGAACAAGGAGGCAGTGAACAGACGAACTGGTGCGGTGAAAAACAAACCACAATTTCACCGAGGGTTATAACAGCGAAGACGACGCACGTTGGCCGTCCATCGAGAAGACCTAACGCCAATGGTAGATCTGGCCGTACACGTGTCAGCACCACAACGAAACCGTCGTTACCACGCCGTCCACTACGCGCGGAAATCGAGGAGACGCCGTAATCATCTCCACACCGCGCGTGGCCAGTCAATTCAAAGTCAGGAAGTGGGACCCACGCTGCGTTCAGTCAAGTCATCTCTGGCGTAGCAGACGCTTGAGGTCATCGATCGTCAGCACTGACATCATCAAAAGCTATACTAGCATCAACTTCGGCTCTACAGCTAAGAGTACTCACTCGAATCTACGATTCGATTAAATACTCGTGGGCTACTCCTATCAGGAGCGCTGGCCGCGCACCCGACAAGCAAATGAGGAAAAAATTACTTCTCTGAGTCCTACGTCGAGTCTACTGAAGGGTTTCGCAGCATAGTAAATCAAAATTTTCTACGGAAGCGAACAGAGGGAAAGCCAAGATCTAATCTAGGAGATGCAAACAACGAGAGAGATTGGATTAGATCTTCATACCCTTGAAGATTCGCCGCATGGAACGTTAAATCCGGAACGTGGGTGATGTAGTCGTACTCGCTTCTCCTCCTCGCGATCCGATCCGATCCGATCTAGCACCACAAGTGGCGGTGCCTCCGTGAGATGCACACGTGTAGCACCTCGACGTATCCTCCTTCCTCGGACCAGCAAGTAGGGTGGAGAGATGGATTGGATCTACAACACGACGGTGTGGTGTATATGGTAGAGAATTTACGCAGCGAGCTTCGCCTACAAGCGATCGGGAGGGAGAGAGGAGGCAGGGCAACTAGGGTTTGGAGGAAGGTGTGAGGGGGAAGGCGCACCAGCCCTCTATATATAGAGGGGGTGTGGCCAGCCCTGCCCATCCTCCAAGCCTATCTCTAGTTTAAACGATTTAAACTCTCCCTTATCTAGAAATTCTATCTCTAGTTTAAACGAGTTTAAACTTATCTAGAATCGGCTGGGCCCTATGGGGCCTTGTGCCCCTGGCCCAATGCGGCCAGGACACTCCCTCATAGGCCCATGCCCCCTCCGGAAGGTGGGACCACGTTGGCCCCCTTAGGAAGGTTCTAGAAGCTTCCTACAATACCGATTAATCCGGAACAATTCGAACTCCAAAAACTACTTGCCTTATATGAATCTTATTCTCGGACCATTAGAACCTCTCGTGATGTACCGGATCCCATCCGAGACTCGAACAAAAATTCATAAACCAAGTATCCAATCTATCCTAGCGTCGAGACACGTTAAGTGTGTGACCTGCGGAGTTCGAGAATATGCGGACATGATCTTCTATCAATAATCAACAGTGGGTGCAGGCACCCATATTGACTCCCACATTCATCGATGATCATATCGGATGAACCACGATGCCGGATTCAATCAATCCCATATATATATTCCCTTCGTCTCGCGATATTTTACTTGCGAGATTGATCGTCGGTATCGTCATACCTAGTTCAATCTCGTTCACGCAAGTACTTTACTCGTTCGTAATCCGATATCACTTTGTGATTAACTCCTTAACCACATGCTTGCAAGCGGTGTTGATATCGATTACGAGTGGGCCCAAAGCATATCTCTCCGACTTGGGAGGACAAATCCCATCTCGATACATACAACCCAGCAGATACTTTCCGATTACGAGAGACACCTTTATGATCACCCTCTCATAGGATGACGTTTGATCACCTCAAAGCTTTCTTCCGATACCAGGAGTTGTATTATCTCATGGTCTAAGGAATACAATATTTGACATGAGAAAAGCTTGAAAAAGGCGAACACGATGAAACGATCTAATAGCTTTGCTTAGTTTGGTCATCCACCATATCATTCTCCCAATGATATGATCTCATTATCAATTGACAACTCATGTCTATGGTTAGGAAACCTTAACCATCATTGATCAATGAGCTAGTCCATAGAGGCGTACTAGGGACACGGTGTTGTTCAAACCACACAAGTATTAAAGTTTCCGCTTAATACAATTCTAGCATGGAATATAAACTTTATCATGAACAAGAATTATAATAATAACATCTTTATTATTGCCTCTAGGGCATAATTCCAATCTCCCACTTGCACTAGAGTCAATAATCTAGTTTACATCGCAACAATCTCACACCCATGGCCTCGAGGTGTTGATCATGTTTTTACGTGGAAGAGGTTTAGTCAATGGATCTGCGACATTCAGATCTGTATGTACTTTGCTAATCTTGGATCTCCATCCGCTATATAATCTCGGATTATATGAAACTTGCTGATTGATATGCTTGGTCTTTGGATGATATCTTGGTTCCTTAGCGAGTCTATGGCGCCGGTGTTGTCACACAATATCTCCGGTGGGTCAATGCACTTGGAACCACGCCAAGATCGATGATGAAGTTCTGATCCAAACTCCTTCTCTTGGCGCTTGCGGCGACCATGTATTCCGCTTCTCGTAGATCCCGCGATCACGCTTTGCTTGCAGCTTCTCGACTCACAGCTCCTCCATTCAAAATATACACGTATCACGTTCGAGATTTAGAATCATCCTTGTCGGTGTCGAAACTAGCATCGACGTAACCTTTCTGACGAGTGTTCATCACCCCCATAGACTAAGAATATTTCTTTAGTCCTATTTAGGTACCTTAGGATGTTCTTCACGGTCCGATGTTCCACTGGATCACTTTGATATACGCTCGTCAAACTAAGAGCATTGGACACATCGGTCTAGTACACAAGATGGCATACATGATGGAACCTATGGCGAGGCATAAGGCACTTTGCTCATAGCTTCCCTATCATTTACCGTGGTGGACCGAGCCTTGCTCAATATCTTACGACAACATAGGCCTTTGAACCTTTCAATGCCTTATCCATTCTGAACCTTTTCAGAACTTTGTCTAGGTATGTACTCTGGCTTAAAGCTATCAGGCGTCCTTGTCTATCTCTATAGATTTTGATGCCCAATATATAAGCAGCTTCACCTAGGTCTTTCATTGAAAAACACTTGTTCAAATAACTCTTCACATCGTTAAGCATGTTGATGTCATTTCCAATAATCAATATGTCATCCACATATAGTACCGAAGCGTCACCGCTCCCACTCACTTTCTTGTAGATGCAAGCTTGAGCAATTTGGAACAAATCCAAAGCTCTTGATCACTTGATCAAAACGAAGGTTCCAACTCCGAGATGCTTGCTTGATCCATAAATGGAGCTGAAGTTTGCACACTTTATCAGCATCCTTAGGATCGACAAAACCTTCGGGTTGCATCATATACAACTCTTCATCAATGTTGCCATTGAGGAAAGCAGTCTTAACATCCATTTGCCATATTTCATAATCATGAAACGCAGCAATTGCTAATAAAATCCGAATGGACTTAAACATCGCTATGGGAGAGAAAGTCTCATCGTAGTCAACACCTTGAACTTGTCGAAAACCTTTCGCAACAAGCCGTGCTTTATAGACGGTAACATTACCATCTGCGTCCATTTTCTTTTTGAAGATCCATTTGCACTCAACGGCCTTTCGGTTGCTAGGAGGGTCCACCAAAGTCCATACTTGGTTTTCGCTCATGGATCCCAATTCGGATTTCATGGCTTCTAGCCATTTCTCAGAGTCTGGGCTCATCATCGCTTCCTCATAGTTCGTGAGGTTCACTTGTCTTCTACTAACAAGACGGTCAAGACAGGGTTGCCGTACCACTCGGGAGGGGCACGCGACCTTGTCGACCTCTGACGTTCGATGCGACATCGTCCAAGCTTCATGATCCTTGTCATTAGCTTCCTTTATTGTTGGTGCGGTGACCTTTGGAACAATTTCAGGTGCTGCGCTACTCTCCAATTCAAGAGAAGGTTCAATAACCTCGTCTAGCTCTACTTTCCTCCCACTCACTTCTTTCGAGAGAAACTCCTTCTCAAGAAAGGAACCGTTCTTTGCGACAAACACTTTGCCTTCGGTTCTGTGATAGAAGGTATACCCAATAGTTTCCTTAGGGTATCCTATGAAGACGCATTTCTCCGCTTTGGGTTCGAGCTTGTCCGGCATCAACTTCTTGATGTAAGCTTCGCATCCCCAAACTTTAAGAAACGATAACTTAGGTTTAGCACCAAACCATAGTTCATACGGTGTCGTCTCAACGGATTTAGATGGAGCCCTATTTAAAGTGAATGCAGCGGTTTCTAATGCATAACCCCAAAATGATAACGGCAAATCAGTAAGAGACATCATCGATCGGACCATATCTAATAGGGTTCGATTCCGGTTCAGACACACCATTCTTATTGTGGTGTTAGATGGCGTGAGTTGTGAAAGCGATTCCACTTGCTTTGAGATGCGTGAGAAAATCATAACTTAAATATTCGCCCCACGATCGGATCGTAGAAACTTAATCTTTTTACGATGGTTCTCCACTTCATTCTGAAATTCTTTGAACTTTTCAAACGTTTCAGATTTATGTTTCATTAAATAGATATACCCATATCTACTTAAGTCATCGGTAAAAGTGAGAAAATAGCGATATCCACCGCCGTCGAAACACTCATCGGTCGCATACATCGGTATGTATGATTTCCAACAAGTCCGTTGCTCGCTCCATCATACCGGAGAAGCGGGGTTTTGATCATCTTGCCCATGAGGCATGGTTAGCATGTGTCAAATGATTCAAAATCAAGAGACTCCAAAAGTCCATCGAATGGAGTTTCTTCATGTTGCTTTACACCAATATGACCTGAGCATTGCCACAAATAAGTAGTATTATCACTATCTACTTTGCATCTCTTAGCCTCAATGTTATGGATGTGTGTTTCATCCCTTTCGAGATTTAGAAGAAATAAACCATTTACAAGGGGTGCATGACCATAAAAGATGTTACTCATATAAATAGAACAACCATTATTCTCCGATTTAAATGAATAACCGTCTTGCAATAAACACGATCCAGAAATAATGTTCATGCTCAACGCAGGCACATAATAACATTTATTAAGGTTTAAAACTAATCCCGAAGGTAAAACTAAGGAGAGCGTGCGGCCATCACATCAACTCTTGATCCGTTGCCAGCGCGCATCGTCACCTCATCCCTACTTAAGCCGTCTATTAGTAGCTCTGTTTGAGTTACAAATATTAGCAACGAACCAATATCAAATACCCAGGCACTACAACGAGGGCTAGTAAGGAAAACATCAATAACATGTATATCAAATATACCTTTGATGGTGCCGGCCTTCTTGTCCGCTAAGTACTTCAGACAGTTGCGCTTCCAGTGACCCTTGTCCTTGCAATAGAAGCACTCACTTTCTGGCTTGGGTCCAGACTTGAGCTTCTTCTCGGCGAGGCAGCGTTTGCACGCCTCCTTTCTTGAAGGGCTTCTTCGCACCCTTACCTTTCTTAAAGGAGGGCTTGTTGACCATCAACACATGATTATCCTTTTGATGTCCACCTCCAGCCTTGACTTTGCGAAGAGCTCGGTGATCGTATCAGTGGAACCAATCGATTATGAGTCACTACAAAACTTTTGTAGCTGGGAGGAGTGATTGCAGAACCTGTCAATCTTGAGCTCCTCTAGAATCTTGCGATCCGATTGCTCAAAGGCGTTGAGTGTAGCCCGACATCTTAATGGCGTGCTCACTAATGTAACTCCTTCCTCCATCTTGCAGTTAAAGAACTTCCGGAGATCTCATATCTCTCGAGCGGGCTGAGTGCGAAACATGGTTTTCAGCTCTCGAGAATCTCAAAGGGCAGGATAGTTTTCAAAACAATTTTGAAGTTCGGTTCCATAGCAAACAACATGGTGCTCTTAATCACACCATAATCATCTTTCTTGCGTGATAGACAGCTTTCTCATCGGTAGCGCTTGTATGAGGGGTTACCTAACGGTTTCTCCAGGACATAGTCCTTTTGTCCGCCCGACAGAATGATTCTTAGATTGCGGAACCAGTTGGTGAAGTTAGACCCATTGTTTCTAAGCTTTTCTTTCTCAGCAAAAACGTTGAAGTTGAAGTTGGACTTGGCCATTGGATCTACAGTATTTGCAAGTACAATTTAGACTATGTTCATGATAAATAGTTCAACTTAATCAAATTACTAGATGAACTCCCACTAAATTCAACATCCCTCAAGTTGTTTAGTGAACACGATCCAAATTCACCACACCTAATCCGATCATCACGAGAAGAGATGTGGTTTCAATGGTGGACAACGAAGTGTCGATCATATCATTCATATGACTCATGCTTAACCTTTCGGTTCTTGCGTTCCGAGGCCATGTTTGTACATGCTAGGCTCGTCAAGTTAGACCCAAGTATTTCCGCGTGTGCAAAACTGGCTTGCACCCGTTGTATGTGAGCGTAGAGTCTATAGCACCCGATCATCACGTGATGCTTGGACACGACGAACTTTATAGCGGTGCATAATTGGGGAGAACACTGTTTTATCTTGATCTTTAAGTGAGGAATCATCTTATAATGCTACCGTCGCGATCTAAGCATAATAAGATACATAAAAGGATAAACATCACATGCATATAACTTTATGTGACATGGTATAGCCAATCTTCGCGCAATGATCTCCATCTTATGCGTTCCGGCATGATCTCCATCACTCCACCATGATTGCCTCCACCACGAATAGCAACTACAACTATTGCTAACTACTTAGCGATAAAGTAAAGCTATTACGTGACGTATAAGAAGTTGACTCGCAGGTCATACACAATTATAAAGACAACCATATGGTTCCTGCCGGTTGTGTACTCATCGACATGCAAGTCGTGAAACATTACAAAACATGATCATCGCATACAATATACACATCACATCTTGGGCCATACCATATCACAGAAAACACTCCCTGCAAAAATAAGTTAGACGCCTCTACTTTGTTGTTGCATGTTTTACGTGGCTTATGGGAGTAGATGCTAAGAACGATTCTTACCTACGGAAAGCCACAATGGTGATATTATGGTTGCCAAACTCCCGTGTTAATCCCATGACAACTATAGTGAGAGAAACTGACATCCACCACCGCATGTGTGGTACAAGCCACACGTCAAGTGCGGAGCCGGTCATGACGGCGTCGCGTAAGGTTGGCTGGACGCTTCAATCTCACTATCCAGCGTCATAAGAAGAACACAAACAAGAGGCTTGCAGCAGAAAACATCAACGCCCGCAACAACCATGTTGCGTTACTCGTGAATCACATCTACGCATAGATCTAGCTCGATACCGCTGAAGGGTTTGTGACGCATAGTAAATCAAAATTTTCTGAGCGAGCGGAGGAAAGCCAAGATCTAATCTAGGAGATGCAAACAACGAGATAGATTGGATTAGATCTTCATACCCTTGAAGATTACGCAGTGAGCGTTATCCGGAACGTGGGTGATGTAGTCGTACTCTTCTCCTCCTCGCGATCCGATCCGATCTAGCACCACAAGTGGCGGTGCCTCCGTGAGATGCTGCGTGCAGCACCTCGGCGTCTCCTCCTTCCTCGGACCAGCAAGTAGGGTGGAGAGATGGATTGGATCTACAACACGACGGCGTGGTGTATATGGTAGAGAATTTACTGCTGAGGCTTCGCCTACAAGCGATCGGGAGGGAGAGGGAGGCGGCAGGGCAACTAGGGTTTGGAGGAAGGTGTGTGAGGGGGAAGAGGCGCACCAGCCCTCTATATAGAGGGGTGCGGCCAGCCCTGCCATCCTCCAAGCCTATCTCTAGTTTAAGCGATTTAAACTCTCCTTATCTAGAAATTCTATCTCTAGTTTAAGCGAGTTTAAACTTATCTAGAATCGGCTGGGCCCTATGGGGCCTTGTGCCCCAATGTCCAATGCCAGGACACTCCCTCATAGGCCCATGCCCCCCTCCGGAAGGTGGGACCACGTTGGCCCCTTAGGAAGGTTCTAAAGCTTAGGTACAATACCGATTAATCGGAACAATTCGAACTCCAAAACTGCCTTTGCCTTATATGAATCTTATTCTCGGACCATTCCGGAACCTCTCGTGATGTCCAGGATACCATCCGAGAATCCGAACAAAAATTCATAAACCAAGTATCCAATCTATCCTAGCGTCGAGACACGTTAAGTGTGTGACCCTTGAGTTCGAGAATATGCGACATGATCTTCTATCAATAATCAACAGCGAAGTGCAGGCACCCATATTGACTCACACATTCATCGATGATCATATCGGATGAACCACGATGCCAGGATTCAATCAATCCCATATATATATTCCCTTCGTCTCGCGATATTTTACTTGCCCGAGATTCGATTGTCGGTACCGTCATACCTAGTTCAATCTCGTTCACAATAAGTACTTTACTCGTTCCGTAATCCGATATCACTTTGTGATTAACTCCTTAACCACATGCTTGCAAGCGGTGTTGATATCGATTACGAGTGGGCCCAAGCATATCTCTCCGACTTGGGAGGACAAATCCCATCTCGATACATACAACCCAACAGATACTTTCCGATTACCTGAGAGACACCTTTATGATCACCCTCTCATAGGATGACGTTTGATGACCTCAAAGCTTTCTTCCGATACCAGGGAGTTGTATTATCTCATGGTCTAAGGAATACAATATTTGACATGAGAAAAGCTTCACAAAGACGAACACGATGAAACGATCTAATAGCTTTGCTTAGTTTGGGTCTGTCCACCATATCATTCTCCCAATGATATGATCTCATTATCAATTGACAACTCATGTCTATGGTTAGGAAACCTTAACCATCATTGATCAATGAGCTAGTCCATAGAGGCGTACTAGGGACACGGTGTTGTTCACAAACCACACAAGTATTAAAGTTTCCGCTTAATACAATTCTAGCATGGAATATAAACTTTATCATGAACAAGAATTATAATAATAACATCTTTATTATTGCCTCTAGGGCATAATTCCAACATCTACGACTCCACTACGGACTCGGGGGCTACTCTCATAGGGAGGATGGATTTAAGCATCCGAAAATTTTCGAGTCCTGCGGACTTAACAACTGAAACAATGCTTGAAATAAAGTCTCCGTTCGAGTCTACGACTCGAACAGACACTTGGGGGTTACTCCCATAGGGAGCGCTGGCCGCGCACCCTATGAAATCCTCGACTGCGATCTTCCGGATCAGTATGCAAAAACTTTTTTGGCAACTCTGCCCCAGCAAAACGCTAAGTGAGCGACAATCTCCTTGGCCACCCGAAGCACCTCCACGGTGACAAACATTCGGATGTTGTGTCTTCGACACAAAGATAAGACCTACAGATATCATCTGATGGCCTATAGCAACTTTTGGCTATTTCTGCTAGTATGAAGCCGTGCAGCAGGTATGATGAAAAATCCCGACGGCGTTGGGTACACCAATTAAAATTACTGAATTCCACTCGTAAGTCCTCTGCGGCTGAGTCGAATTACATGACATATGTTCCAGTCCGGGTTGAGGGACCCGAACCTGAAGAAGATCGTGTTGTTTCGTCCTAAGGCGATTAAGCGACCACGATCCGTCGGGTGAGTCGAGCTGCGCATCAACAATCCCTATGCCCATACACTATTAAAACATAGTTGCACCCGAAGAATGGAAGAGTCCTCGGTAGATCTACGATTACCGATCACTCGAAATTCTTGACATGGTTATACCCTCTGGTACATGACTTGACATACCGGTCCGGCCCAAGGAAGGCCCACAATGAGATATCTGCTGGCCTGAAGATTTTCGGTGGCCAAGGCCCATACGCCGGATCCTTGGAGAGCAAGACTAGCGAAGATAGGAAATTCAAAGGGTAAAACCCTAGAACTTGTAAACTAGGACTATGCGGGACCTGCCTAAGTCTATATAAAGGCCGGAGGGCACGTCCTAGATATCTAGACTCATACTTTCGCACGCATCCACGCCAGATCGAATCTGCGCACCTGTAATCTTGGTTCGCCGTAATCAAGAGCGGAACAAGCGGAGTAGGGTTTTTCCCTCAGGGGCTGAACTGGTAAATCTTGTGTCCCACAGTTTGCTTATGCTACCGTGCCACGATCTCCAGCATCCCCATCTTCTCCAAAACCCAAGTCCATAACAATGGGCATTGACGAGATTAAACCTCGTCACCAGTGAGCTTGATAACCTCATTGATAAGTTGGGGTAGAGTATTTTGGTTATGTTGTTTGCAGGTTCCACGTTGCTAGCAACACCTTCAGAAGTGGTTTCTTTCTCCTACTGGTTCGATAACCTTGGTCCAAGAGGAAGGCATGATGAGCACATCAGCAAGTTTTCCCTCAGTTATATAACCAAGAGGAAGGCATGGTGAGCACATCAACAAGTTTTCCCTCAGTTATATAACCAAGGTTATCAAACCAGTAGGAGAAAGAAACCACTTTTGGGGACCCCAAGAGAAAGGTATGATGAGCACAACGACATGTTTTCCCTTAGTTATAGAACCAAGGTTATCGAACCAGTAGGAGAAAGAAACCACTTTCGAAGGTGTTGCTAGCAACGTGGAACCTGCAAACAACACAACCAAAATACTCTGTCCCAACTTATCAATGAGGTTGTCAAGCTCACTAGTTTTGCTAAAAACAAAGGATTAAACGAGAACCCCAAGAGGAAGGTAAGGTAAGCACAACAGCAAGTTTTCCCTCAGTTATAGAACCAAGGTTATCGAACCAGTAGGAGAAAGAAACCACTTCCAAAGGTGTTGCTAGCAATGGGGAACCTTGAAAGAGCATTTCCTATCCTTGTGATTTTGATGTTTGATAACAACACACTTATCGTTTTAATCGTGCGCTAAGTGTATCCCAGGTTTTCTAGATTGTGTCACAAATATTTCCTTGCCCACATTTGCCTTGCCAAAGTCTCTGTGCCAACCGGTAGTACCGGAAAAACGACCGGTACTACCGCTTGGCACCGATACTATCGCTCGCTTGTACCAGTTGCATCTGACTGAGTAGTGAAGGCTTCAATTTTCCTCAGTACCACCCGGTACCGCGGAGCGGCACTACCGCTCCTACCGCTTGTGGCAAGCGGTACTACCTCTTGACACGCAGAGTACGCTTCGGCTCTCTGGAAGCCACGAGGAAGGATCAGCCCTTCCTTCTCGGCCAGCACTAACCCACTTGGGACGATACTACCGCCTGACCGGTAATCTTGCCTTCTTGACCGATACTACCGCTTGGGGGTACTACCGCAAGGCAGTATCGGACATGTCTGGCGCTGGGTCAACCAAGTGATGCCACTTCCGGTACTTGGGCTGGTACTTGGCCGGTAGTACCGCTTGCAACCGGTAGTACCGCTTGAGTACCGGTAGTACCGGTTCATTTAATGCTCCAACGGCCAGATTTCTTCAAGGGGTATAAATACCCCTCCACCTACCTTGGGACAAGCTGCTCATTTGCATTGAAGACTACTACCTCCATTAGAGCCACCAAATCGCCAAGATCTCTTCAATCCACCACCCAAAGTTGCTGATCTTTGGGAAATCGAAGGGGGAGGCCTTGATCTACTACTTCACCAAAAGAGATCTTCATTTCCTCCTCATTCACTTGAGGGCCCCCATTGCTCTAGTGTTTTATTTGGAAACCCTAGTTCTAGATTTGGTTCTTACAAGCTTGTCTTTGATTTGTCTTGGCAGCTTGCTTGTATTTGGGAGCCTCCAATTAAGTTGTGGATGTGTGCCCCGAACTTGTTGTAAAGGTGTCAGCTTCCACCTCGAAGGTTGCCGATATAGTGGAAGATGGATCGAACCCGTTGGGGTGAGATTCATCGGAGAACAAGGGAGGCCTCTCGTGGCGTTGGTGGTTTGAAACCACCCCCTCTCCAGACGTAGACGTACTTCCCCTCAAAAGGAAGGAACTACGGGAAACAAATCCTTGTGTCTCCGCGTCCACCACTTTGGTTACTTCTATCCTTTACCGCACTTTACTTACTTGCTCTAGCTTAGTGTTGTATTAGATTGTGCTTGCTTGTCATATAGGTAAATTCACCGTAGTTGCATTATCTAGAGAATTTACCTTTCTTGTCAAACCTTAATTTGAAAAAGAAGAAAAATTGAAGTAGCACCTATTCACCCCCTCTAGGTGCCCATACGATCCTTTCAAACCTGCAAATAACACAACCAAAATACTTCGCCCAACTTATCAATGAGGTTGTCAAGCTCACTGTGTGGAAGAAAGTAGTTGCTTGTGGTAATTGCAGAAAGTAAATAGTAAACAGTAGATAGAATATCGATAGGAAGGAATGGACCAGGATCCACAGTTCACTAGAGGTGTTTTCTCCATAATATAAATAACATGCTGGATAAACAAATTACAGCGGGGCAATTGACAAATAGAGAATGCATAACAATGCATGTACATGACATGATGATCACTATGAGATTCATTTGGACATTACAACAAGATAAATAGACCGTAATCCAACTGCATCTATGAGTAATAATCCACCTCCGGGATATCATCCGAATAACCCTCGGGTATTAAGTTGCAATCAACAGATAATTGCATTAAGCAAAGTGTGTAATATAAACAATAAAATTGCCCTTAGGCAAATGATTGTTGTTTTCTCCCTAGTAGCGACAACATATCTACAATCTTAGAAGTTATTGTCACTCTCCCAGATTACTAGAGGCATGAACCTAGTATCGAGCATAAATACTCCCTTTTAGAGTCACAAGCAACTACTTGGCCAGAGTAACTACTAGCAACGGAGAGCATGCAAGATTACAAATAACATAGACATGATAGAATTAATAACAAATCTGACATAGTACTCAATATCCATAGGATCTCCGCAAACACAACATATAACATTACAATAAGATGATCTTGATCATGATAGGCAGCTCACAAGATCTAAACATGGTAGCACAAATAGGAGAAACAACCATCTAGGTATTGCTATGGACCCATAGTCCAAGGATAAACTACTCACATATCACTCCGGAGGCTGACATGGTGATGAATAAGGCCTCTGGAATGATCTCCCCTCTCCGGCAGGGTGCCCGAAAGAGTTTCAGATCCCTCCCAATATAGAGACGATGGTGACGGCGGCTACGGACTTTTTCGTGAAATTCTGATCGGATCCTTAGGGTTTCTGCCTCGGGGGATTATATAGACAAAGGGGCAAAGTCGGTGGAGGATCGAGGGGCCCACACTATGGCCAGGCGCGACCAAGGGTGGGCCCGCGCGACCCCCTGGTGTGGCTGCCTCGAGGCGCCTCTTCGTCTCTCCTTCAGACTCCGTGTCGTGTCGAAAAAATTAGGAACTTTGTCTTTTGTTTCGTACAATTTCGAAAATATTTCTTTACTAATTTTTCTGAAACCAAAAATAGCAGAAAAGAGGAACTGGCAATGTGGCATTTGTTAATAGGTTAGTTCCAAAAAATGCATAGAAATGCCTCAAAGTATGGACAAAACATAATATAATTGGTGCAAAACAAACATGAAGCATCAAAAATTATAGATACGATTTGCAACGTATCAAGTATCTCTCTACCAGTCTCGTTTGGATAAATATAAAAGTTGAGTTAAATATCAGAAAACACACAAAATTTTACACTCAATTAAAAAACTTATACTCCCTTTGTTTTATATTAATAGCCTCAACTTTATCTAGATTGTATCTAAACAATGTTAAGCCATTAATATGGACCAGAGGGGATAGAAAACAATACTCCCTCCGTTTCAGTTTACAAGGCCTACGCGTATATCTAGGTTATCAATTTGACCTATATAATTTGAATTATATAATATAAAAATTATATCATTGGAAAATACAAAGTCTAAAGTTTTCGGTGATATATTTTTTGAATATATACATCATACTAAGTTGCTTAATTTGGCGACATAGAACTACGTGCAGGACTTGTAAACCGAAACGGAGGGAGTAGTTTGGAACGAAAACAAAACTTTTTTTTGACTTGGATACTAACATTGCTTACAATCCTAAAAATAAACTTTATAAAGTACAAAAGATTCCTTCACAAACCCCGTATCAAACCTTTCTCTTTAGCTTTGCCTAATCCTGATTGCCTCCCATATGGAAACGTGGAAAAAAAGAAAAAGTCACTAGAGAATTCAGATCGCCGTGACCCGTGAGATTCCGCACCGTAAAACTACTAGCAACGCCTGCAAAGAGGTAGAGGGCGAGCCGCAGGCAGAGCACAGCAGCGCAGCAGCAGCGGCGGAAAAACCCTCGCGTCGCGGCCGCCCCCACGGCCACCCGCCGCCGATCCGATCCCGACGAAACTGGACCGGTAAACCCCTTCAAACTCCCATCCGTCACCCCCTTTTCCCCATTCGCGTAGAGACCCGATCTGAGCGCCCGTCCCCCGGCGACCCTGCAGCTATCCCCTTCGATCCGAGCGGTCGCGGCGCCGGCATGGCGCGGTTTGAGGTGAACGGCAAGTCCGTGGAGGGCGTGGACCTGCTGCGGCGGCGCCACTGGACGGCGCGCCTCGACTTCTGGCCCTTCCTCGCGCTCTACGCACTCTGGCTGCTGCTCGCCGTCCCGGCGCTCGACTTCACCGACGCCCTCGTCATCCTCGGCGTGCTCTCCGCCTCCCACATCCTCGCGTTCCTCTTCACCGCTTGGTCCGTCGACTTCCGGGCCTTCGTCGGCCACTCCAAGGCGAGACCCCCCTCTCACCCCCACATAGTCAACATTACCCACATCTGCTCGTTGTGCAGTCTATATAGGGTTAAACATCTTATACTTGTTTACGGTGCAGGTGAAGGATATCCATGCGGCAAACGCGTGCAAAGTAATCCCCGCAAAGTTCCTAGGGTCGAAAGAGATTGTGCCTCTGCATATACAGAAAACTGTAAGTTAGTGGCTTTGTTTGCTTTAAACTGGTAGTGTTTAGGTTTGGTCACTGAGTGTGGCTTGGATTGCTCTTCAGGTTGCCCCTTCGTCGGCTTCAGGTGAGACGGAGGAGATCTACTTTGATTTCCGGAAGCAAAGATTCTTCTACTCCGCAGAGAAGGATAACTTCTTCAAGCTCCGGTACCCGACAAAGGACTTATTTGGGCATTACATCAAGGGCACTGGGTATGGAACAGAGGCCAAGGTTAACACAGCCGTGGACAAGTGGGGAAGAAACATGTAAGCTACAGTTTTGCTCCCTGGTCTTGACATTGGTTAGTTGAGGTAGAGGACTTTAAATTGATCACATAACACATAGTTGTAAATGTAGATGGCATCACTGTTAATGATACATATCATTTTGAGAAAACCTATTGTAGCTTTCGTTAACGCTTTCTTCAGTGTTACAGTTGAACTACGCTGTAGCAGAAGAATGCCCTGAAATTGCGAAATTTGATATTAAGGCATGTTTCATTTTAGTGCCACATCCCGAAGGGAAGTCCCAAGCATAATCCATTAGGGAAGTAGAGTCTAAACTAGTAGCTGAAGGGATTTGGAGCATACATAAATATGTTCATGCAACATGTGAAATTCAATTCTCACACATGCAAATATCTTAATAAATCACTTAAATAGGTAATATGTTGCTGTTATGAAACAAATTGTGGATATTGATTGGGTTCAAAACAAGTGTCTGTATCGGAATTTTCTAGGAGAAACTTACTGCAAAGTAAACACAAACTATACAACAACAACCAAGCCTTTTATTCCAATCAAGTTGGGGTAGGCTAGATATGAAACCCAAACAGAAACTAGTGGAAAGTGCAAGTATGGCAGAAACTAGGGAAAAGTGCAAGTCAAGCAGAAAATAGTGGAAAGTGCAAGTAAAACAAAAGAGCAAAAGAGTAAACAAGGTTTGGGCACATGGATCGCTGATTTCCATGCAGCCCTATCAAAAGCCAATTCTCTAGGTATATTCCACTCCTTCAGATCCCTTCTAATTGCCTCCTCCCATGTCAACTTTGGTCAACCTCTGCCCTTCTTTGCATTATCGATACCCCTTAGAAAGTAAACACAAACTATGTGTCTAGGAAAGTTCAAATAGTGAAAACAGAGTTTGATACACGAATTACTTGCATGCGAGCAAAGACATGTTTCTGTATATGTGTAGTTTGAAATCAACAACCTCTGCAACAGGAATTAAGTTGAATATCCAGCTTTGAACACTGAAGCTTTCATCATACACGCACTGTTAAGCTATAGTGGCTAATGCTTGTAATTTTTTTCCTGTAGATTTGAGTATCCACAGCCCACATTTCAGAAATTAATGAAGGAGCAATGCATGGAACCATTTTTTGTTTTCCAGGTTAGTCTCTTTCACAGCTGGCCTGCCTTTTGCTTATATGTCTTTCCTAACAGTGAGCTCTTACTCTACAGGTTTTTTGTGTTGGCCTTTGGTGTCTGGATGAGTATTGGTACTATAGTTTGTTTACTCTTTTCATGCTCTTCCTATTTGAGTCTACTATGGCAAAGAATAGATTGAAGACATTGACTGAGCTTAGGCGTGTGAAAGTTGATAATCAGATTGTGTTGACTTACCGCTGTGGAAAGTATGCCTCATTCATTTGACTCCGTGCTTACACTGTTCAAGTGTATATCACATGATTCACATCCTAATCATGCTTTATTTATTTATTTATTTATTTATTTATTCAGATGGGTTAAGATCACAGGGACAGAACTACTACCTGGAGATATTGTGTCAATAGGCCGCTCGTCTAGTGGTGAAGATAGATCTGTACCAGCAGATATGCTATTACTGGCTGGATCCGCAATAGTAAATGAAGCTATTCTTACCGGAGAGTCTACTCCGCAGTGGAAGGTTTTCCTCTATCTCCCACCCTCCCTCTTCTGATTGCATTAGCTCTATGACCTCTTTTTTTTTTTTGGGGGGGGGGGATTAGGACTTCCAGTCATACCTAATTTTTGTAAGACCTACGACGAAAGATTTCTACAACCTCTTCAGCGACAGAGGGCTTGTTTGGGCACCTGGCAGATGGGTGTGGCGCAAGATCATCCCACACAGACACAGGATCTTTCTTTGGCTTGCACTAAAAGGGAGGCTAAACACAAAGGATAATATGGTTGTCAAGAAATGGTGCTCGGATGCTGGATGCGATCAATGCCCAGCTGTTGAATCAGTGGAACACATCACACTGCATTGCCGACAAGCAGATTGGGTCTGGGACAAACTTGGGGTAATGCAAGCAACAAGGGCAAATGATCTGAAAACACTCGTTCATTATGTCCCCAGCGACACATGGCCAATCTGCATGGCCGCATGTCTGCTACATCTATGGAAAGCACGAAATAACAGAGTGTTCAATAACAAACATATTGCGAGGAGGCCCTTACTCACGAACATAGCAGATGAACTTACCCTCTGGGCATTTAGGGAGCCAAAGTTGAGATCTAAGCTGATGCATTGGGTGAACAAGCTATTGGATCCAGGATAGCTAAGAGCCTGTCGTTTTGCCCGGTTTTTCTTTTCGTTTCTTTTCTTTCCTTTCTTTTCTTTTTTCCACCACCGGGCTTAACCGGTTTGTAAATCCACCAGCACAATCGCTGCAACCCTGTTGTAGCATATAAGGTAGAGGCTTTCTCTACCTTCATATATATAAATATATAAATTCAATTTTTTTTTGTAAGATGGGATCATACTTATTAGTACCATTCAAATAGTTGTTCTGTTTCTAATTTGGAATGAAACATTCCTTTTCTAGTGTGCCATTCTGAACTTCATGAAGTAGTTATTTTCACAAAAGATGCACGCACATTTGTAAACTACTTTGAAATATACTATATGCTTGTAGTTGTACACCAAACATGCATATATTATATATAAATCATATTTTGCATGTAATTTTGATTTGGAAATTGGAACAGAGTCACGGAAGAGTTGAAAGAGTTACTTAATAAATACAGGGTATTATGCATGTTAGCAAGGTACATTGTATGAATTTGGAAATTGGAACGTAGTTACTGAAGAGTTGGAAGAGTTACTTAAAAATACCTGCTATTATGGATGTGAGCAAGATAAAATATTAAATTTGGAAATTGGAGCAGAGTTACTGAAGATTTGAAAGAGTTACTTAGTAAACATGTGAGTTTAAAAGTTACTTAAAATCATCTAAGTAATATTTTAGTTTGGTTTCCAGCCCAGCATTTGAGGAAACAATATGCATGTACCACAATACCTGAATGTCTGGGGTTCAAACATCACCGCTAACTGAATGAGCCGGTATTATTCTCAAAAGGAAAGGAACATTATGTGCTGGTATATGTGGTGAAGCAGAACAATGGTGCTTCTTTTGCATTTTTCTACCGAAATCTAATAGCCCAATTTATTCTGGCTAAAAAAGTATACTTCTAGGACATATTGAGTATGTTGTTAATCCAATTGTAGCATTTTACTACTGGTTTCTCTTCTCTTTGACATGTTCTGTGACTACCCATAGTATTTTATTCATCTTCTACCACTGAATGATCATCGACTCCTATAGGTCTCAGTTGCTGGTCGTGGCGTTGACGAAATGTTATCGATAAAGCGGGATAAGAATCATATCCTATTTGGTGGCACCAAGATACTGCAGCACACACCAGATAAGGTAGATGTATCAGTTATGCTATCGTGCATTGACGAAATGTTATCGATAACAGTATTGTTGACCCCTTTTTTTTACAGTCTGCAAATCTTCGAGTTCCTGATGGCGGTTGTCTAGCTTTTGTATTGAGGACTGGATTTGAGACTAGCCAGGGAAAATTGATGAGAACTATCTTATTCTCAACTGAGAGGGTAATCTCCTTTCCTGAGTGAAAATGATTGTGACTACTGAGTATGCAAATTTAAAGCTAACATTTGAACTGCATGTCAGGTTACTGCAAATAGCAAGGAAAGCGGATTTTTCATACTATTTTTGCTTTTCTTTGCGATAATTGCATCTGGTTATGTGCTTATGAAGGTAATTTTAGATAACACCACCAAGATTGAGAGAATTCATTAACCTTTCAGTCACTTGCTATCATTTTCTGAACTGAAGAACATACAATCATGCTATCATGTACTTCCTTGTATCAAGTAAGTGTTTGTTTATTCGTGTATAGGGACTGGAGGATCCCACAAGGAGCAGATATAAACTTTTCTTAAGTTGTTCGTTGATTCTTACTTCTGTGATCCCTCCTGAACTGCCGATGGAGTTGTCTATAGCAGTTAATACATCTTTAATTGCGTTAGTACGACGTGGCATTTTCTGCACCGAACCATTCAGAATACCATTTGCTGGGAAGGTTAGTAAAAGAACCATATTATGCTCTTGTTTCTTCCTTCTGTACATGCTCTTACAAATTCTCCTGTGCCAGGTTGACATATGCTGCTTTGATAAGACCGGGACATTGACATCAGATGATATGGTAAACTACGTTCTTGTGAAAGGATCATTTAATTGGAGGTTTGTTAACAAAGGAACCCCATATTTCAGGAGTTCCAAGGTGTTGTTAGTTTGGAAGGCGATGACGAGTTAATATCTGATGCAAATAAGCTCCCTCTCCGCATTCAAGAAGCGCTCTCCAGTTGCCATGCATTGGTATTTGTGGATAACAAACTGGTAAGTGGTGCGCGATAAGCACTAATAAAATTCTGCATGAAACATAATCAAGGAGAGTTACGTGCCTAATTGTAATGGTATATTCCATTTTTTGAAGGTTGGTGACCCCCTTGAAAAAGCTGCAATAAAGGGCATTGACTGGATCTACACCTCTGATGAGAAGGCCATGTCTAGGAGGTAAGATACCATCTGTTGCTGCATAACTAATTGCCTCAGCAACTGTGCACTTGATTAGTAAACCTGAAAAAATCGTAAAATGTATGCCATGGTTATAGACAGTTCTGTATCCCATCGAATAAATTGAAATTATTGAAGTTTCCCTGTTTACTCCCTCCATTTAACTGTATAATTGTCCCCGGCCTTCTGGGAATCTGTTCCCAATTATCTGCCCATGGAGGAATCAAGTGCAGTGATTGCTGTGACTCCTCTCACCCTTGCTTAAATGCTTTAAAAAAGGTTAGCAAGTTTATAGTCTGGATAATAGGGGCATGCATGGTAATTTCCCATTAACCTAGTGCTTCGTTCGTCTCTGTGCATGGTGAGCTGAGGACAGCTATAGTAGAACAGGGTATATTACACTTCAGTGGGAATGTTATTATTCATAACTGTATTTGTCTATAGTCAATGGGATCGGTTGGATCTTTGATTGGCCAATATTCCATTTTGATCACCTTGGTGGTTCACACCAGGGAGTGATAACCTTGTTGTTAATCCCATCTCGAGTTCTGTAACGATCTTACCTTGATTATTGACCTATTGCAGTGTAACATGCTGTCAACAGTGACTACTTTCCCTTTCCTTTTCTGAGCTTAGTGCATTGATATCATGAGAGAGTAATTATATATTTTACTCGGACATTAAGAGAATGTA
Organism: Avena insularis; assembly: GCA_023614405.1. Lineage (NCBI taxonomy): Eukaryota > Viridiplantae > Streptophyta > Magnoliopsida > Poales > Poaceae > Avena > Avena insularis. The sequence continues at coordinate 273,185,545 of CM042685.1, forward strand.
ACTGACCAGTCTTGAACCATTAACCTTGAATCAAAGCCTGCAACTGACTATTTATCACCTTTTTCTTTAGGACTTCAAAAAATATTTGTCGTTTGGGTTGCATCTCTTAAGTACTGACAGGGCTGTATATTTTTCCATTAGTAGAAGTTTGTCAAATTTTATTCACTTAATGAATTACTTCCAAAAAAAGTTAGTTTTCTGGCATCAGTTTAGATTTGTTCATTCAATATTTGACGCTCTACTCTATCTCAATTGCAGACCTGGTGGTCAACCTGTACAGATTGTGCACAGATATCACTTTGCTTCTCACCTGAAGAGAATGTCTGTTATTGTCCGTATTCAGGAGAAATTTTATGCTTTCATAAAGGTAAGTAGACTAAATAAAATAATCAATTCTTATGGCTTTAATTAAGTTATAAATATGGTTGCTTCTCGGGATTCTTCAGAAACTGCCTCTTGTGGCCTTGTTTCTTGATTTTCGCGTGAAGAAATTAATGTTTTTCTCTAGTTTATAGGCGTCTTTAGGTTGCTTCCGAAGTTAAGGTAATAAAAAGTGATGTCAAGTGAGTTTGGGTTCCTTGTGGGTGTTAGCCATTGGTGATTTGAAATAAATGAAGAGTGTAAAGGATTTGCCATGTGATTCATTGCAAACTTGCAACCCATATGTTTTTAGATTTAGATGGAAATTAAGTGGGATACACCATAAGCAAACTATTCATGCCTTGCTGTAATAACTACATAAAATAAAGACAACTTAACCAGTTGAGTGGTCCTAAAGGAACTATATATTCTTTTTAATTATTATACTCCCTCCGTCCCAAAATTAGTGACTTGGATTTGTCTAGATTCATATGTATCTACACACTAAAACATGTCTAGGTGCACGCGAATCTAGACAAATCCAAGTCACTTATTTTGGACGGGGGAGTACTTATTTTTATCCTGCCAAACAATATTAAAAATACAATGAATTTATGTAAGCCAATGGTGCACTTCTCTCTCGAATATGCGGATTTGGGAGTGACATCTACCAGTTAACCTAAATCGTATGGTGAACTGGCATCCTCCATTAGAATATCATCTATTGAGTAGTGCAGAGCAGTCACGAACAAAAAGTTAAACGGTTATATTTCCTGACCTAGTTCAGAGAACAATCATGACTATGATTTTTAGTCTTTTTATTAGTATAGCCCATCAGAACAGGTCGGCTAAGCTGTTTCCATGTTTTGAAATCCCTCCTGATTTTTACTCTTCCATCTTTTGTTTTATTTATTCCTTTCCACTAAAGTGTTAATAACAGTTTTTTTTTCATGTATTGTGTTTTCCAGGGTGCTCCAGAGACCATCCAAGAGAGGTTGGTTGATTTACCTCCGGCATATGTGGAAACATACAAGAAGTACACGTGGCAGGGCTCTCGGGTCTTGTCTCTTGCATACAAGCTGCTTCCGGAGATGCCTGTAAGCTCTCGTTGGTGTACAACCATTCCCTCTTTTTACTTAGCATTATACCTTTGTAACTTGTAAGTGTATACTTCCACAAATTTCCCAAGCCATTACATAACAAATGCATTTTAACTTTTTAAGTGAGGACCAAGGAGCAACCCTTTCAGTATTTGATGTTAAGGGACCATATGAGCTCCAACTATTACAATCTGTTGTCATTTTGAGATTTAACTTTGCACTAGACCCTGGAATCATATGAATTGGTGCTGATAAGCTAGTTTACAGTATGGTCGAAAGAATTGTGGCTGAACTGAAATGTGAAATACACCAGCGGGAAATAAGTTGGTATCCATTTCAAAATATATCTTTTTTGTGCTAACTATATATCTATAATTGATGTGCCAGACATGTTTGCAAAATTGAGCTACTAGTACGTTTTTATAGGAGGGTGAACTATGGATTGTCCAGTATATTACGGGTTAGTGGATCACTTGTTTGGATGATCATAGATTCACACCATAGATGTTTATAGTGTTATGCTCCACTAACTTGCGGTTGACCAGATCATTCATTGCTTTAATAGTTGTGAATTGTGATGCTCTATATAAATCTTTACTTGGTTATAACTTTTAACCTATACTTCCAACATTTTTCGAAAAATATAATTGCAAGTTATTTTATTAAATCACCTGAAATATCTCAATGTTAGTAGTATTAGTTTTGGGCATTTACAAGTAGTTGCATTTTTGAGTTGATGACTTTTTGTTCGAATTTGTGCTAGAAGTTTATCTGGCCCGAGTTGTTTGACCTCCTGATATTTGAATAACAGGTTAGTGAAGCTAGGAGTCTGGAAAGGGATCAGGTGGAGAGTGACTTAATTTTTGCTGGTTTTGCGGTAATCAACCTTGAAATTGATGCAACCAATGTTTTCTTTTTCATATTTATCCTCTTGTTTGAATGTTTCTGAACGATTTTCTTTATGTTATTTTGCACTCAGGTCTTTAACTGTCCTATAAGGAGTGACTCGGCCGCTGTCTTGCTTGAATTGGAACAATCTTCCCATGACTTGGTATACTCCCATTCTTGAAGTTACAAGTTGTGACCTAGTGTCAAATAAACTTCTTCATTCTACTTGCAACTTTTCTGGGGTGGAGTTTTTGTACACCACTAGTAATATAACCAGTACATCACACAAGCGACTCTGTGCTGACCATTATGTTGCCCAAGGCTTGCATACTTGCTGATTTATCAGTAGCAATCACCTGTGAAGAACTGCAATGCCTTTTTTTCTGTTTTGTTTGATTAAAGTGCTCACCACCTACCTGATGTTAGGTTATGATCACTGGTGACCAAGCGTTGACTGCTTGCCATGTTGGTAGCCAAGTGAATATTTGTTCAAAACCGGTTCTAATTTTAACGAAGACGAAGTCTAGTGGATTTGAGTGGGTATCCCCTGATGAAACTGACAGAGCTCCATACAGGTAATTATGTATATGCAAGGGTTTGCACTGTGATAAGAGTGCTTAGTGTTTGTGCTCAGCTTTCTATAATTTATAAATTAGTACCCGGGCAGAGATTCTTGCTATTCAGAGTTATCACGTCTTTTCACGGGGAAATGAAGATAGTACATTGTTTGTTTTCAGCTATGACTTATGCTTCATGCGGTTGTGCTAGGAGACATTTCTGTTCTTTATTATATATGATAACTAGGAGCATCTGTTGGATTTTCTGTTCAGCATGTGCATGTCCCAACCAAAATGACGATGATCCTGAACTTCACCTCTTCCCACTACACATATGAATGTGTGCTACAGAACTAAGTCTTTATGCCTTCATCGAGAACTCTGTAAAGCATATATCTTGTTTAGTGCCATTTCTAATTCCTTGTATTATCATGAATGGGTGCTATGCAACTAAGTTTTTATGACTTCATCTTTGCTATTGAGAGAACTATGTAAAGCATATATCTTGTTTAGTGACGTTTCTAATGCCTCGCTTTATTAATTTTTAGAGCTGAGGAGGTTAAAGAGTTATCAGAATCGCACGATCTTTGCATTAGTGGGGACTGTTTTGAATTGTTACAAAGGACTGAGGCTGTTCTCCAAGTCATTCCTCATGTCAAGGTAAGTGAGAACAAATTATGTATCTTCTCAAAATATGAAGGCTCGCATTTGCATGCTTGATAGCTCCTATAACTATATGTGTCATTGTTTCAGGTTTTTGCACGTGTTGCTCCCGAACAGAAAGAACTTGTACTAACAACATTTAAGACTGTTGGGAGGGTGACACTGATGTGCGGAGATGGAACCAATGATGTTGGTGCACTGAAACAGGTCAGTACCTGGCTAAACTCCGGTTTAATCTGTTCAGATATTTTCATAATTACTTAATGTGTATGATTGTGCTCATTCCACTACCAATCGCTGTTAGCCATGAAGTCATGCAATCATACCAAACATTGTAATATATTGTTTATATTCTCTTCCCTATGATTCACAGAAAGGAAGCTGAGTAGGAACCCATGCTAATGACTGACTTGATCTTGAACTTGTCTGGTGACTTTGGTCTGATACTTGACATGACAGTGCATCTAATACTTAAGCTTGTAAAATTGAACCAAACAGCTTTTGCGCTTATTTGAATTGGTGTGGTATAAGAACTAAGAAGCGTAGCACCATGTGGTTGTTTATAAGCAGGTTGACCTATATTAGCCTGGCATTTGATTCCCTTTTGCCACTATTCTGAAATATAGTTATGCAACCTTGCTTTAAGCCACTCCAAAGTTCCTTGATAAATTTCTGGACCTGGGGCATTCCTATCTACTTCTTTGCTAGCTATTGTTTTTCTTCAACTGATTCTTTAGGGTCATCAATGAAAGATAGGATCTATGTTATACACATTATGACAATATATATGATTGGAAATTCTAAATTTTCAGGCACATGTTGGAATAGCTCTGTTAAATGCTGAACCTGTGCAGAAAGCTGACTCGAAATCTCAGTCATCCAAACTTGAAAGCAAATCAGGGAAGTTGAAAAAACCGAAACCTGCTAACGAGTCATCGTCACAATTGGTCCCACCAGCTAGCAGTTCTGCTAAAGCATCCAGCAGCCGTCCCTTGACTGCTGCTGAGAAACAGCGAGAAAAGCTGCAGAAGATGTTGGATGAAATGAAAGAAGAAGGTGATGGCCGAGCACCGGTTGTACAGCTTGGTGATGCTTCCATGGCTTCACCTTTCACAGCAAAGCATGCCTCTGTTGCCCCGACGCTTGATATCATCCGCCAGGGGAGAAGCACCCTAGTCACTACACTCCAGATGTTCAAGATTCTTGGACTCAACTGCCTGGCAACAGCATACGTTCTCAGTGTAATGTACTTGGATGGTGTCAAACTGGGTGATGTTCAAGCTACAATTAGTGGTGTCTTCACTGCGGCTTTCTTCCTCTTCATTTCCCATGCTCGTCCACTTCAAGCACTGTCTGCAGAGCGCCCTCATCCTAACATCTTCTGCGCATACGTCTTCCTTTCCATTCTTGGCCAGTTTGCCATGCATTTGTTCTTTTTGATGTCAGCTGTCAACGAAGCAGCCAAGTATATGCCAGAGGAATGCATTGAGCCTGATTCAGAGTTCCATCCAAACCTTGTCAACACAGTTTCATATATGGTGAACATGATGATCCAGGTGGCAACCTTTGCTGTGAACTACATGGGCCACCCATTCAACCAGAGTATATCAGAGAACAAGCCTTTCAAGTATGCCCTCTATGCAGCTGTTGCTTTCTTCACAGTGATCACATCGGACATGTTCAGGGATCTGAATGACTACATGAAGCTTGAACCCTTGCCTGAAGGAATGCGGGGCAAACTGATGCTGTGGGCTATGCTTATGTTTTGTGGTTGTTATGGATGGGAGCGGTTCTTGCGATGGGCATTCCCGGGCAAGATGCCAGCGTGGGAGAAGCGCCAGAAACAGGCAGTTGCAAACAAAGACAAAAAGCAGTCATAGGATCTTGTATTATTTTTCCATCACTGTTCCATTCTTTTACCCTCTGGCCATTTCTCAGCTGGCAGCGAATCTTGTCACTATTGAACTGACCATGATCTGGCATAGTTGCTCTCTAATTTGTAGTTTAGGGGAATTTTGTCAGACTCAAAGCTCTATTTGTAGGGGGATACAGGGTTACTCAACATACTTGCCTGGTATGGAGGGTCAGGATTTTCAGGTTCCATACCGTTTGCTAATGATGATGTAAACGTGTATGAAAACCATTGAACACTCCAATGCTGTATGAGTTATCTGCTGTTACAAGTTTTATTACCTCTGTTTCTGAATATAAGATGTTTTGATAGGCTACTGAAACATCTTATATTTAGGAACGGAGGTAGTATTTGATATTATACTAGCCTTTCAACATTATATGGATATAATTTATTCATGTGGTCCTACTCCCTACATTTTAAAATATAAGATGTTTTAGCTTTCGCCAAATGTCTTTTAGTGTATATGTTTGGATCAAAATTAGTGAATCTACGCTATAAAAGTTGTCTAGATATATGTGTTTTAGAAAAATGCTTCTTAAAACATCATATCTTTTGTTAATCTGTTATGGAACAATTCTGCTGTGCCTCAAGTTTGGCATCTGGACTTGCTTGTGCATCCTTTAATTTTGTCATCATGTATGTGGTGAGATGCATTTTTACCAAGTGGCAGGTATACTTTCACCGTTGCTTGGATTGGCGTTCAAACCTTAGCGAGTTAATTTGGGCGAGTCACTACTCCATCCGAGATCCTTCATCTTTTTCTCGCACAGAACCTCTCAGCCACAGTGATCTAGCCGTGACCTCCTTTCTGCCTCTCCCATAATCAGTTCCCCTTCTCTGGCTGGTCTCGTTGGCGTTGAGAGGTGTGGGAACCCGATCTATGGATGGAATTTTTAATAAAAGTAGTATTTTTTTTCTAAAAATAGATTACGCTGTGTTTGGATGCATGTAATTGGGCTTGGAATTGGAGAATTGGAATTCGAGCCTCCAATTCGGCTATTTGGGTGCGCGTGGAATTTGGGTCCGAAAACAGAGGCGAATTCCACGCCCCGCACCCTTGCGTGCAAAACGGTACTCCCTCAATACGGAGGTCGCCCCCTCGGAATCTCCCTGGAAACGCACCCGCCCGCGCGTACCGTTTCGTCTAAGAACTGAAAAGGGACTCCCGCTCGGGAGCTCATGACAGGAGGGAGAGAGCGAGCGACCTGGAGGAACCGGCGGCCGCTGCACCGGTGAGCTTCTCCCCGCCCTCCGCTCTTCCCCTTTCCTCGCCATCCTCTTCCTATCCCCTTCCTCCTTCAAGGCCATCTCGTCAGGCACCCGCCCGTCCCCTCCCGTGAGCTTGCCCTATACACTAGATCGGCCGGGCGGCAGGAGTAGTACGGCGGCGGGAGGGGAACTGCGGCCTCTCCCTGGCCATCCCTAATCCGCTCATGTATATTGAAGTGAATTGGTCGTCCCCATCGTATCTTTCTCATGTTGAGATCCTAGAGTAGAGCATGTAGGGCGGAGGGGATGAAATTGCTGGCATGTTCTTATCTTGACCGGGGTGCAGTGGGGCACCGGATCGAGCGTGGCCGGCCAGAGTTGGAGGAGGTGGATTCTAGATGGACGCAGCAGGTCACTAACTGCAGTTGGTTCATCCGGCTACACCTCTACAGGAAAGACAGCGCACATAACCTTTTGTTTCTAGATGGACACAGCAGGTCGTTTGATATGGAGATGTCTAATGAATCAGTAGCTTTCTCATGTATGCTATCTACAAGATGACCAGTAGCGCCGGAGAGAGCTGGTTCTCCAATAATTTCAGGACCATTGGGCTTCTCTACTTACCTAAACTTTACACAAGATTATGTTTTGAAGAAAAGAGGCACTGCAGTTCTAGTATTGTGATGCGCACGTCTTTATACATTTTTATTATTTCCACACATCTAAAATAAGAGTCTCCGATGTCTTACACTGACGTGCAGTTCTAGACATGTGCAGTTTTAGACAGTGGCGAATCTAGAATTCCACCAAACCCAGGGCCAATATCATATTGTGTGTTGAAATTATACTAAATTCTAAAGAAATTAGTGTATTTTTACTAATATATAGCTGAAAATTTTGTCTACACCCCGGGCCATGGCCCGGATTGCCCGGGGCGTAGATCAGCCCCTGGTCCTAGACATAATCCCTCTGTTTCAAATTACTCCGCGTGCACGCTTATCTAGGTGGCCTAGTATTCTCTCATTTTTCATCGAAAAATTCCTACGATTTTGGTATACGTAGTACACATTTTATATTATCTATTTCAAAAATCCCAGAATTTTTTTGAATGAAAAATGAGGGAGTACTAGCTCACCTACATAAGCGCGCCGGCGGAGTAATTTGAAACAGAGGAACTATTATGGTCAGACGGAGTGTATGAACTGTGGTGATGGATCAAAGAGAGTACTAATATAGAAACTGCGGTGAAGGTGTGAAAAATAATATATATACATTGCAATATATAGATTCTATTTTTCATACATGTACAAAAATTTATACTGTTCAAACTCAACAAAACATTCAATTTCATAGTTTCTACATCCAAACATTAATTGGAATTAGGTACCACCCGCTGATTCCAACATGAAATTCCAAGCACACACAAACATCAGAATTCAAAATAGAAGCCATTTCCTTTCCAGGTTGGATTTAGAATTCCTACTCATTTTAATTCCAAGCCTCAATTCTATGCATCCAAACACAATATTAGTGTTTTGAGTGTCATCTTCTTATTGCTATGTCAATGAAGATTGCATCGTTTATAATAATTGATCTTTGACCCTTTGTTTGACGAGATCTTTCTGGCATCTATGGTGGTGTTAAAAGATTAAGGTTCTATAGCTACGGTCTTTCAGATCTTGCTTCGCCAGATCAATTTTTTTCTCATGGTTGTTGTGAGGAGGATTATCCCCTGGCTGTTACGTTCTTGACAATGGTGATTTGTATTTTCGGTTCGCTAGCGACGTCAACCAGACTGTCCGGTTGCTTTTCTTGATGTTGGTACTCTTATCAATGTTGATTGATTATTCTAATGGATGCGTCCGTGCATGTAGCCTTGGTATTGTGGCTTAAATTAAAATTATGGGAGAACCTCATTGATATTTGCAGGTTATGATTTGGTATCTGTTAGTTTTTGACTACCTTCAGAAATACACAAGATTGAGTCTTGGAAAAAGAAAGAGTTTGAAGACCTAAAGATTTGTTAGTTTTTTTAGAATTTATTTTGTAATTGCTAGTCAACTTATGTATCTCTACCATGTGTTATTTGCTACTATGATTATACAATGATATTGATTGTAAAAATAAAATAAAATTGGGCGAGTCACCATTATTTCTGTGAACGCCATACTAAGGGCAAGTGCAGCATATGAAAAAAGAGGTGTCTAAGAATCTTTAGGCATGATTGTAAACACTGAAGCACAGGTAACCAAGAAGATTTTTGCCAAACTCGGGTCTAGTAAAAGAGCTTTGGCAAAAAGAAAATGATACTCACAACAAATCGTTACGTACGCTGCTACCACCGCCAAGAGAGCAACCAGGAAGAGAGAAAACCCATCTAGGGTTCCATACCCCTCGCCGCGTCGTCGGTCCGCTCCGCCTCCGGTAGCCTTAGGGCATTCGAGGTGTGGCGGACCACAGCCTCTCGTCGACGGGAGGTTTTCCGTTCTCGGTTCGTCTATATTTTAGTGTCTTCTTCGGGATGTTGAAGAGACGGCTATGTCCTAGAGTCAGAATAAGGTCCTCTCCGCTCTATCCTCGCTCCGGTGGTGCATCTAGTGCTAGCGGAGAGCGCGTGGAGTCGTTTGTCCAGCGGATCTCCTAGGATTCTGTACGTTTTTGCGTTCGTCGGTTTGTTTTTAGGTCAGTCTCTTCCGATCTACGGATGTCATCATTAACGATGATTGCGGCTCTAGTGTGCTGGTCCTTTGTGGCCTTAGCACGACGACTTTCCGTATGTCTACCACAACAAGGTCTACTACGACAAACTTTGCCCGGCTCCGGTGATGGAAGGGCGAGGACGGCGGCGCGCCTTCGGCTCACGCTAGTATTTGTAGTCGTTGCTAGGTGGTCCAACGACCTATTTATAATTTTTATTACTTTTGGGTCTCTTTGTACTACTGTTGACGATTAATATTAGATTGGTGGAATTTCCAAAAAAATGATACTCTCCTTAGCTCTTTTATGAAGAAAAAGATCTTTTATAAATAGATTCTTTATTTTAGCAGCGGGGTCTACCCATGTGTGTAAACAATATACATATTTGATTTTGCTAGACTTGTGTCTAATTTTTTTTGCTAGATTCAACCAACGTTGTACACGTTCTAACTGGATCGACAACTTGACTGATGTCCACGCTGCTAAGTTGCATTCAACAACATCGGTGGCATGAGGCCAGCTTTCAAAACCGCACGTTTGACCCTGGAAGTCCACGCTCTTCAAGTTATTTTTTAGGCAACCCTCGACCAGTTCAGCGGCAGGCCTGCGTCCACCCTCCCCTCCCTAAATTGCTACGCCCACATGTAGGTCCAAGACCGCTAGTCCACACTCCACAGTTACATGGTGTTCTTGTTTTTGCTATTAATCTGACAAATAAAATATTAAAATTAAAAACTATCCATTGAGACTGATACTATTATATTTTTATACTCCCGCCGTCACATTATATAATATGATATTTTATTGCAATCAATATATGAGTTAAAAGTTTGCAATAGCATTTTATATTATGAAACAGAAGTGGTAGTAGTAGAGGATGGAGAAATTATCACACTATCAATCCTCCGCTTTATAAAGACTGCAACATTTAGTCCAAGTGGTTAGTTTCAAGCGAGCAAGCGGCATTCACAACAAAAGCATAGCGAATTTAGATACGGATTGAAAGTATAATAGGATAACTTGTATTGAGCGTGGCCCAAGTTTCCAGAGTCCTATAGAAAGAGGAATTGAGCTAGTGTGGACTGAAATGTATGGATTGAAAGTATACTCGGATAGTAGCATGTAAAGAGGAATTGGACTAGTATTGGCAAAATCAGGAGAAAAAAGGTTGAATGCCCTAACCACGCTGGCAGAGTTGCAGCACACAAATTTTCTCGTTAACAGCTGATATGGCAAATTGGCCCCACCTTTCAGAGGCTAGAAAAAAAAAATGCTTGGCAACATCCATGAGTACACGTAGCGCTAGCGGCAGATATGCACAAACCCCGTTTCTCTCCAGAACAAAACAAGAAAAAATCTATATATCCCAGGTCACCCAATTTCGTCCCACATCGACCAAACCGCGTCCCAACCGAAATCCCCAAATTCCCCAAATTCCCCCCCGGAGATCGTCGGCGAGATGGCGTCGGTGAAGACGGAGATGCAACCGCTGGCGCCGTCGGGGTACCGCCGGGCGCCGGAGATGAAGGAGAAGGTGGAGGCGTCGTTCGTGGACCTGGAGGCCGGGAACGGGGAGACGCTCTACCCCGGGATCTCGCGCGGGGAGAACGCCCTCCGCTGGGGCTTCATCCGCAAGGTCTACGGCATCCTCTGCGCGCAGCTGCTCCTCACCACCGTAGTCTCCGCCGTCACCGTCTTCCACCCTACCCTCAACGCCACGCTCTCATCCTCCCCGGTCCTCGCGCTCCTCCTCGCGGTCGTCCCCTTCATCCGTAAGTGCTCTATACTAGTCTCCCCCTACATGTGATGCTATGCTTGACCTCATCTTCGGTGCGTTTATGTGTATCCTTCTGTGGTGAATCTGGAAATATCCGGGAATTCGTTGACCCCGCCCTAACTAACAGTTCGCCTCACCCGTTGGTTGAATCTGATGTTTTGTTGTCAAGTAGGATGCCCATCTCCTCGAATCTACAGTGTAGATCGAGGATCTAGCTAGTTCAAGATGGAATAGCTTGATTCTGTGGATTTTGGTTACGGATTTTAGTTACACAATATGTGGTCTTTCCCATTGAAATGCGAATTGGGATGGAGCCGATCGTAATCAGTAAGCAATGAATCCATGGTCATATTCATCCAATAACTAAATTTCGTGAAAGTGTTATCATGTCCTTAATAATAACATGATGTGTATTTAGTTTGATTGTATTTGTGTGTTGGGAGATTATAGGAGGCTCTGGTTGCTTCCATGACATGGGACCTGAAGATATCATAGTTTCTTCGGACAACAGAATAATGTGAAGTTTAGTTTGGAGTGTAGCTGGTAGGACATGGCTGGACCACGGTTGTAAGTAGAGGTCTTATGACCTTGATGGTGGCCACTACTGAAGGTAGCCGCTGTATGAATTCGCATGAATGTCTAGGTCTAGCAGGCCTTGATAGCAAGTTTAGCGTGTCTTGTGCGATGAATGTCTTATAGCGGCCAAAATCATTTTTATTCTGTTTGTTTTACTTCCTTATAAACAATACACACTGGCTTCCTCAACAAGGTAATTGGCAGCACAAGACATGGATGAGACATTGTTTTACTCTTTTCACTCAAATTGAAGTGAGGATGGAAGCTAGATACTTGAGTATGGTTCTTATAGTGTTTGCCCTGTTGGAAGTGAGAGTACTAGAAAACTAAGAATAGTTTTAGTTTACAAGTTTGTTTCCATAGTAAGTGTCGATAGGATGCATGTAGAGCTAGTCTTGTATTTAGGGAACTGTAGTAAGGATCAACTCTTAACTCACCTGATATTGCTCCATTATTTGTGCTGTAGGGGTGTACCTATAGGTTATAGTGGCTGCTGGTTTGAAGTGAGAGGACTAGAAAGTGTCATAGGGGTGTACCTGTTGGAAGTGAGAGGACTAGAAACTAAGAATAGTTTTAGTTTACAAGTTTATTTCCATAGTTAGCGTCGATTGGATGCATTAGGGAACTGTAGTAAGGATCAACTCTTAACTCTCCTGATATTGCTCCATTATTTGTGCTGTAGGGGTGTACCTATAGGTTATAGTGGCTGCCGGTTGCTATGTGATGTCACATATTGTTTAGCTGTCATTGCTATGTGATGTCACTTATTATTTAGCTTCCTAGTTTCTTTCATCATTTAAAAGTTCAAGCTAGTAGTAACTAAACCCTTAGCAATGTATTTATATGAAACAATCTGTTATTCATTTAGAACTTATTTGTCCATTGCGTGTTTTCTCCCTAATTTTATTGCCCACACATATTTAAACCGTAAGTAACTAAACCACTTGCAATAGCACTTCAAGTTCATGGAGTGGCGGCCTCTCACTAACTGCTTACTAGTACTATTTAGAACATTGGGTTGGGCTATCCTTGGATACATCAGTTGTGAATGTTCCTTTGTTCTGAATTTTTATTTTCTGAGCAAACTGATTTCTGGTAAAATTTCCAGTATTGAATAGTAAGTTAATACTTCTAGCTGAATGATCTGTTTCTGTTTCTGCTTCTGTACTGACCAAATAGACATAAATATGACAATTTCTTTACGGCTAGTTCAGTAGGATATGGAGAAATAATTCAGCAGAAATCTCAAGTCTCAGATCAGAGAGTGCAATAGAATAAAATTTTGTCCGTGTTAATGTGAGCATGTCTACGTTAGTGTTTCCAACAGGCAGCATCATCAATTAATTATACTGAAGCACTTCCAACCCCAACCCGCGGACCCTCCTTTGAGTTCTGAGAGAATCAACTGGATGGCAGTTGATGCTATTTCATATCATAAAATTGACATTATTTACCTGACAACTAATTTTGTGATATTTGTTGCAGTGATGATCCCATTGTATCACTACCAGCACAGGCACCCGCACAACTTGGTTTTCCTCGGTTTGTTCACTCTATGCTTGAGCTTCAGCATTGGTGTGGCATGTGCAAACACTGAAGGTTTGTTCTTTTCGTAAATTTGTCTTCACTGTGTTGTTGCATTATAGACTAGTTTTCTTATTTGTTCATTTGCATATTGCAGGAACAATTGTGCTCCAGGCATTGGTACTGACTTCAGCCGTTGTTGTCTCCCTGACTGCATATACATTCTGGGCCTCGAAGAAGGGCAAGGAATTTGGTTATCTTGGACCATTTCTGTTTTCTGCTCTTACTATCCTGGTCATAACAAGCTTTATCCAGGTAACGTGTATGATTAACTTTGAAAAGAGCATTTAACTGACTCGTGTAGAAGTGTCCCGTTGAGCAGCCAGTAGTTGGTAACCGTTATGCCACAAAATGCTGTGCTGCAGGTTTTCTTCCCATTTGGACCTGCATCGAATGTCCTGATCGGTGGGTTTGGAGCTCTAGTCTTCTCAGGCTTCATCATCTACGACACCGAGAACTTGATCAAGCGCCACACTTATGACGAGTACATCTGGGCGTCTGTTGAGCTTTACCTCGACATCCTCAATCTGTTCCTCACCATCCTTCAGATGCTCAAGCAAAACGATAACTAACAGGTCCCCTTCTGAACCACCAGGACCTTGTGCCAACTTGGGCAGGCCCCATCCTTTATCGAGTCTTTTGAACTGCAATCTGTATTACTCGGAAGACCTTGTAATGTGTTACGCCATCATCCATCCTGAGGCTGATGCCGAAGTACAACGTATGTATAGGTGTTCTAGCGTGAGTTTCTGTGTCTATTGCAAACAGACAGTGATCCTACGAATGATTGTGCCATGGTGCCAATAATTGTTACGTCTTGTGGCAAGTCTTATGGTTTGTACGCTTGCCATTTGTTCCCTTGTACTTTTAGCACAATGTTTGAAGTTTATGCGAGAATGTGAGATCATCGATGCGTCTCATAGCACGGGCATCAGCATTTTTTAAGGGGAAACAGAGGTTTGTTCATTTATAATGTCTTCATTGGATTCTGAGAGCTTCCAGGCTTACTGGATCAGTGAGTCGGAGTCCTGCATGGCTGCATACATTACCGCTGAAGCTCCAATATAGTATTTCCCTGTTTCGTCTCGACAGCTCCCCGATCAACCTGACGAGATATGCCTCCATCAACATTAATCTTTGCTTGATAGTTGATACTATGCTCTGTTACGTGAAATAAGGCCCATTTTCAAAAGTCAAATGATGTAAATTTGAACCAAGTTTTCAATGTCATTAAAGATACCATGCCAAATCAATATCTACCATGCCAAATCAATGTCATTAAAGATACCATGGCATGCATTTTCATATAATTACTCTGCATCCATCCCAAGGATTAAGTCATATAATTTTTAGCCATGTAAAGTTTGACCAAACTTTTAGAAAAAACTATCAAATACTATTATATTATATAGATACTATGTGAAAATATGTTTCATAATGTATGAAAGGGTATGAATTATGTATTGTAAATATTAATATTTTTCTCTAAAAACTTGGTCAAATTTTAGTTGATTTGACTTTAAAAAGAATTATATAACTTAAGCCTGGGACGGAGGTAGTATCTATTAACTCTTCCAAAATATAAGCCCTTGGGTTCAATTTAAGTTCTTTTTTTGTGGCGAAACGGAGTTAGTACATGGCATGTGGCACGGGCTGGAGTTTTTTTTTTTGAGTAGTGGCACGGGCTGTAGTGATCAGGTACGTGGTATTTTGGGCCGCAGACAAGGAAATCTGGTGCTTCAAGTCTGCGAGAAGATAGGAAACATTTCCCCAAGAGTTGAGTTGGGCTTCCCAGAATCCAGACTACCGTATCACGGGCTGAACAAACTGTCCTTGAACGAACCGTCTCTTACAGCTAAATCTCGGATGCATTGCTCTGGATTTGAAATCACTGCCTATATACCTATGTTTTTTTGCCATAGTCTACAAGAATAATCTGTTATGTTACTAAGAAGAGTGATGTTAAGAATCTACCAGGTGCGAGATAACAAGATGAATGTACCCAATAAAGGGAGTTCGTTAAGAGGACTAGAGCACGTTACCACGAGAGACAAACATATCCAATTTGGAACTCTCATATGTCCAAAGTCGTTACGAAAAATTCCTTCAAAGGGGACAGGGATTCAATTCAAGATTGTGGCATTTTGCACGCTTCATCGGTTGAACCCTGGCGTGAACACCCCTCGAACAGTCGAACAACTAAGCCACCAGTGTTTCCGGCGTCATGGTGGAGTAGGGAGGATTTGTTTAGGGGTTGTCCGGCAGTTGCGACCTGTGGTCGTGGCGGCGCCGGTGTGCGGTTGAAGATGACGACCCTGAAGCTTGGAAGCTGGTCCGTGGATGGCAAATCTGGCGTGATCCTCTTGACTACGTCAACGTGAGGCGGCGGATCAGGGGCCGAGATGGCATGGGTAAGATCCCCGGTCGACATGCCACAACGATATGTGTCTTGCCGTGCGCGGCGGGCTTGGTCTTCGGCTTAAAAATCCTTGATAGCGATGGTGCTTTCCCTGTTCTCACAACGATGGAGGCCTTTCTCTTCTTCTACCGGCGAGCGTCTCGACGACGTTGGTGGTTGGCGATGGCCGTTTGTGTCGGTACGTGCAGGGTTCTCCGTGCATAGTTTCAGGGGCAGTTGTTTTCGCACAATGTCTGTGATAGTTTCGGTGAGGAGCTTTTGTAATCTCTATTTACAATAATAAAATACATGGTCACTTTAAAAAAAAACCTAAGCCACCAGTTCCCTGTTACACCGCTGGCGCTGCATTTGGGCATCGCAGGATCTTCCCACTGCGCCCTGTCTCTGAACTTCAGCTTCAACCTCATCTGGCCGCTACTGTCCAAACTGCAAATCGTTCGGCTGCAACGGGCGCCGGCCAGCGCCAGGCCCGCCACTTCTTCTCCACGTCCATTTCCTCGAGAAGCCAAACTCCCCACCACTTGCCGCCGGCCATCCATCCACCGCCACCCCCTCCGATCCCCGCGGAAACAGTGCGTCCACGGCTCAAATGATTGAGAAGATTGAACCTGCCTGCCTACCACCATAACGGACGGGCCTTTTCCCGGTAGCTTTCGCCTTTCTCCCCCTCGCCGATCTTTCCCGACGCCCGGCCCGGGTCCCCCACCCCACGGCCGGGCCGGTGAGAGGTACGATGGAGAGGCCTTGCTAAAGCAACGGTGGCCGGCGGTCGCCTCGTGCCGGCGAATCCCAGCCACCCGCGCAAAGCACTGCCTCTCTTAAAATCTACTTTCTTTTTTCCCGGACGACAGCACCGCACTGCTCCGGATACCGATCATGCCTGCCCGTGTGTATCCTGTGTTGTGTTATGCCTCACAGGAACTTGCACAAGATTCTGCGAGAAAAAGTCAGAAGCAGACTGATTTTATGTTTGGGATCGCATCATGGCGATGATGATGATGATGGGATTGCGTTCAGGAATGGCGTTGAGTCGGGAACAGAGGACGTGGGACGCTTGCAGATTGCAGGTTTGCAGCGAGCAATGGTGGAGATCCTGAAAAGGGAATGGAAAGGGTAACTCGATGTGGGTCAAGTCACTGTTTGCGCCTTTAGCTAGATTCGTCCGTTAATTTCGTCACGTATAAAGCCTGCTTTGCTCTGCACAACAATCATTAGCTTAAATGCTTTTTATCTCTTGGGGTTAACCGGTTTGGCTGGTTTGGGCTAGTTCAAATTTTCTTTTCGATATGATAGCTAGTTTGTGCCAAGCCACGTCATTTATTTTTGTATTGGTATAGATAAACACCAAGTCATCGAACCCATATATTTATTTATTTAAGCATATAAGCAGTCTAGCTAGCTGTTCTAGCTAACTAATTATGACCAAACAATTACAAGTACTACAAGAGTGAGTGCTATATAGTAGTCCAATCATGTGTAGTACTTGTCTGTCTTGTCGGGAGGTGCATGCTTGTTGGTTCCCTTAATACCGGTTTAGAAAGGTAATGACAGTCAGCCCCAAAGTGATACTTTTATTTTTGAACAAACCCCAAAGTGATACTGATGAAAGCGCCTTTCATATTGTGCAACGTCGGCATGAATGAGCTGACGGGAGAATCAGACACGCACCACTTGACAGTGGTACTGCTACCGGTATAAAGCTGGGCCTGTAGCAGGATATGGAGTACGATCTGAAAATGATCAGGAATATATACAACACTATCTGTCGACCAATGCAATGGCTTGGCACGAATATGATAAAGTATACTCCCTCCGTTTCAAAATATAAGATGTTTTAGGTTTGTAAAAAGAATGTATCTAGACTTATTTTGGTACATAGGTGCACTCATGTTTGGAGCGAATCTAGACACTAAAACAAGTCTAGATACATTTGTTTCACAAAGGTAAAACATCTTATATTTTGAAACGGAGGAAGTATATGTAGCGTGCGTGATTGGTGCAACTTTTGGGTGGAATTTACGGCCACCTTAATTATTCCGATCGGCCTGATCGTATGTACGTGATGCGGAATAATCATTCAGAGGGGAATCTAGGATCAGCGTACTATATATCAGTACTGTTAGCCGCCGATGATACCTAGCAGAATCAGACTAGCACTAGCCCCAATTGGAGCTAGCTATTTCCAGCTCTATCCAATAGCCTTGGTCCTTGATTGCAGCATAACAACGTACCACTGTTATTTAGCCACCCTTCAGTTCATTAGTACTACTCTCTCTGTCCCTAAATATAAGGTATTTTGGCAATTCAAATTATTTAGGGAAGGGATGGAGTAGTTGGAAGATCGGAAGACATGGGTTTTACAGGCATCGATCAGTCGAATAATTCCTGCAAAAAATTGGAAAAAAGGCTCCCACTGTCATTGGATCCGTACCTCGACGCGGCAGGAGATCGAGATGGGCAATGTAGATCGGCATGAACAAGGATAGATAGATCCCACTAGCTTAGAAACATGGGACGGCACTGATCCACCAGCCAGCCAGCAATTAGTTCCCTGTACGCGCGTGCACTCACTCATCTCATCGCCCTTTGCATGGCCGGTCGACATGGAAAAGGCATCAGGTTCCCTTGGCGTTGGGTCGACGATCGAGAGCGGTGTAGCACTATACTGCACTGCAGAGCTGATCGAGTGGTGCACATGTTTCAGCATCTAATCAAGCTACGGATCGAGTGCCTGTCAATGTATCGTCGCTGCTGTATGTGTACAATCATCGGTGTCCTGCCTGATGCTCCCATCCTACCTGCAGCTGCGAGGATATGTACCGAAATTGGGAACGCAAAGCTGGGACCTTTCCAGAGCTGTCTGCAAATATGCTCCTGCCTTATGTGTCGTCCTTCTGAACGTAGCTGCGATCGTTATTCCTCGCAAAAGAAAAAAGAAAAATGTAGCTGCAATCATGGTGACAACGAGTCCTACTGTATTCTCAATCTTTGTTCTTAGCTCAGTTGTGATTGTTATCCCTGTTCTTGCACTTCGCACAAGTGTGACAATCTTATGGTTATGAGCAAAAAGCTAGCCATATTTATTTGTCGAGGTCGAATTGGCAAATGGATTCATTGTAGCTCGGACCGAGACGTCAATTTTACCGATTCACGGGTAGAAAGAGAGAACCAGATGATAGGTAAAAAAATCAAACATGTCACTAACTAGGCTAGGTTAGGGCAATGCTAGTGCTGCATCAATCCTGATAACAATTAAAAATAAGAGATGTATCAATCATCGTCATCATATTTAGATAAGAAAGAAACTCACACTACCTGCAGAGCTACGAGGATATATACCGAGATGGGATCGAAAAGCTGGATCCTTTTGAGAGGGGCTCGGGATATATGTGCTCTGCAAATATGCTCCTGACGTATGTGTCGTCGTTCTGAACGTAGCTGCGATCGTTATTCCTCACAAAAGATAAAGAAGAAACGTAGCTGCAATCATGGTGACAACGAGTCCTACTGTATTCTCGATCTTTGCCGAGCTCGATTGTGACATTGTTATCCCCATTCTTGCATTTGGCACAACTGTGACGACGAGTAAATTTACGCGTATGAGCAAAGCTAGCCACATTTGTCTAGGTCGAATTGGCAAATGAATCCATTGTAGCTCCGACCAAGACGCGCACGCCGTGATAAAAGTAATTTTTTTACAGGTTCACAAGTAGAAAAAGAACCAGATGCATCTTCCACAATATAAAAGATATATACGCAATATTATAATATAGTACATAGAAATGGACAAGGTATATAAGCTTAGAGAAATCAACAAATCTCGAACTAGGCTAGGTTTGATAGATGTAGCAGATCTATCGGCACTGAAGTTCGATTCTGGCAATGTAAATGTTAATTGCTTGTTTCGTTGTTCGATCATCAGGTTTTCGGATTATTCATGCAAAAGAGGTCCAAAAATAAATCCTGGATAGAAAAAAAACAAAAGGGATATATACATCATCGTTGTTATCTTTAGATTATGGGTGTAACATCTTTTTCTTATTATTTTAGGAGCTATTTACATTATTACCTAGTTTGACAAACTTGACAGACCTTTCTGCATAGTTATTTTTTTTTCAAAAAAGAGAGGCAAGACCCCTTCGGTATGCATCGGTTGATGCACAGACCCCTTTGCATGGATTTTTACTAGATAAGTTTAGCACGTCATAACTCAGTAAGCAACCACAAACCATGCTATCACATTACGGCATGAGGAGATAACCACAAAATCATGGTGACAACTGACAACGAGTCCTAGTGTGTGTTCTCAATCTTTGTTCTTAGCTCAATTGTGATTGTTATCCCCATTCTTTCACTTCGCACAAGTGTGACAATTTATGGTTATGAGAAAAGCTAGCCACATTGGCCGAGGTTGCATTGGCAAATGAATTCATTGTAGCTCGGACCCGAGACGTGCATTTTACCAGCCGGTTCACGGGGTAGAAAGAGAACCAGATGCATTTTGCACAATATCAAAGATATATACGAATGAAGATTCTTCATGTAATTCACGGAAATGGGACCGGGTATAAGATTAAAAAATCCAGCATGTCACTGACTAGGCTAAGTTAGGTTCCATAGATGTAGCAAATCTTTTGCCAATGATGTTATTTTATTGAATTCTATTCTCGCAATTTAACTGTTAATTACATGTTTTGTTGCTTGATTATCTAATTTTTGGTTTGTTTGTACAAAACAAATCCTAGATATAACAAATAAAAACAAGAAATGTATCCATCATCGTTGTCATATTTAGAAAAGAAAGGAATTCACGTAACCTATATTGTGGTAAGTATAACATATTTTCCGTAGTATTTTAGGAGTTAATTATATTATTACCAGTTTGCCAAACATGGCACTAGTTTCTGCATGATTACTTCTTTTTTCAAATAGGAGCCAAAGCCCCTAGCCCCAACATCTTGCAAAGTTATTAGGAGGTTTACATCCTAAAATACAAAATATACATCGCTTATACATAACTAATCCCATTTGTATATAATTACTTTGCAAAATATTTTATTAAATAAGTTTAGCACACCATAATTCAGTAAGCAACCACAAGCCAATCTATCACATTCCAGCATGAAGAGAGTACCTTGTGTTTCCCCCTTGCACCAAATGGGAGATATATAAGCTAAAAATTCAACATATCTTTAACTAGCCTATCCCTAATCCAGTAAGCAACTGCAAGCTAAGCCATATCTCATTAGGGCTATAAAGGAAGAGAGTATCTTGCTTATTTTTTCCACTAGACTTTGCAATTAGTGCCCATCAATCTCCGAAAAAGTTAAAAAAGGATAGCTTCCTCTAAGTACATGCTGAAGAAAAAGGAACTTGCGCATGGCCTGGAGCGGGCAATGCTAGTGCTGCATCAGTCTTGTGTTTTTTTTTACGAAGTAGTACTTTTTTGATAATTACGAAGTAGTACTTGGTTGTCCTTCTAATTTCAGTATCATGTCATATTCCTGTTGAACAAAAGGGCTAGACGTAAAAGTATTAGCACTTGTAGCATCAAATCAACTAATCAAGGTGGGCCATCCTGAAAAACACTGGTCTAGCTCTTTGCATTTGCCAGATCATTAGGCATCATCATGCCAGCAGAATGATAAAGGAAGTGGCAGGCATTTGGGAGGAAACCGATTGAAAAGCTTGGGTCATATTCCCCCTGTTCGTGTCTTCGCAGTAATGAAGACAAATCTTCAGATGACCCTACTGCTCGGATTTCCTCGATCAGCCAAGCATGGCACTTTGCAAGGAAGAGAGGTTGGAACCGAAACTCCAAACCAAATGACAAATTTGCTGACAAGAGTGGCCAAATAATTGAAGTCGATCTGTGCAAGCAAATGGTGTCTTCCACTCTTTTCGAGTTCCTGAAGTGATCATAAATAGCCCGGTCTATTTAAAATACAGTACTCATGTCTCATTCCGCACTAATAGCCGTCTGATCAAGATGTTTTCATCACTTCAGTATTTACTTAAAACTCATGTTTATATTACTCTCTTCTTTCCAAATATATAAAATATTTTGAGTTTTTCCTAAAACACATACATGTAAACGTCTTTTTGTGTGTGTGTTCACAGATTTTGTTTTGGACCTACACAATAAAAGACTTCTAAATACTCCTACATGTATTTTATAACAGGCTAAAACATCATATATTTTGGAGGGGGAGTAGATTGTTACTTTAGTAAATGTATGGAGTAACAAATTAGCACCCCCGCAATTTTTTTTTTAGCAAAGTTTGCTAATTCACAGAACTCTGTACATATTCCAAGCTGTCGTATCTATCTACCTTAGCTAGCCAGTAGTATCTTCTTTTTGGGCGATCCCCCACGTAACGTAACTCAGGAGGAGATGCAGGCACGACGTAGATACACTTGTCGTGTCCAATCGTGGAACCGATCGAATGGCATCTAGTAGAAAGTTTAACTCTCCGTTAACTTTAAGCAACTTATCTTGTCAAAAAAAAAAAAAAAACTTTAAGCAACTTACTGCTAGTACAGCCTCTGCTTTCTGTGCTCGTGCCGCGGAAAGGTGCGGTCCGGCCGGGCACCTTACCGGGGATTTCCGGATTCCGGGATGGCGATCTCACTGACTTGTAAAAGGAACAAGTGCCAGGGCTCCTGTTTGGACGGGTGAACTCCCCGTGACCGACACTAACACAGACCGGTGGTACTGCCCATGCCGATGCGGCACGGCACGACACAGTGGCATTCGTCGCCGTCGGCTGCCCCGAACACTTTTTTTAACTGGAAAACATTTTCCATTATTCAACAGGCTCAGCGAGATCGCGGGCAACATACACTTGTGCAAATGCTGGAGCATGATCCGGCCATACGGCTTGGGAAACATCACACAACCTTGCACCATAGGCGGCGAGAATGTCCGCAACCTTATTACAAGCCCCCGAACAAAAACTAACTTTAAAATAGATAAAATTAAAATAGATTAATTCTCTAATCTTCTGAATGAGAACACCATTTGGACCGCGATCATCGTCCTCACTATTATCGCCTGGACCAAAAGTTGTGAATCGGACTCTATCATAATTCGGGATATACCCGAGTCCTGCACCACGTGCAGCGCACGACTACATGCTTCAGCCTCTGCTTGTTTTTAGCTCTTCCATATTCAACTTTCCCCATAAAGCTCGAACCCCCTTGCATTTGAAAAAAAGATGTCCCCCATCTTCATTGAAACGTTGATAAACTGGAAACAATGGCTCCATCTCAATTCCCCGGCGTTTAATATTCCAGTTAACAGGCAGAATATTATGCCCCGAACACTTGGAGGTGCCTCGCGCTCGCGCTACGGCATCGATGCCCCGGCCGGCCTCGTGTGAGATCTTTGGGATGTAAAAGTGCGGAAGATTGGCGTGCTCGAGGGCGGCGCCGGCTTATGTAAGCGCTCCCGTAAGATTGGATGGTTATGCCCCGTGGTCAGATTGATTAACGTACAGTACATTGGTTACCTTTTTCTGCTGAGCTTCAGGTAACAACAGGTCACAAATTACTACTCCCTCAGTCCTAAAATAGATGTCTCAACTTTATTAAAATTTGGATGAATCTAGACACTATTTAGTATATAGATTCATCCAAAATTTGAAAAACCTAAGACATCTATTCTTGGACGGAGGGAGTAGTTCAGTTACCCGAAAGCTTGAGAGGATAAACATGGCCTTCAAGCCATTGACGTGATTAAATAAAACTAAACTAAAGAAAAACATCTCCTCAGCCTCTCCGACAAAGGATGTACAAAACTATTTCATTGCAACATCATAATGTTCATAAGAAAAGGAAAACACAAGCTCATAAATAATCCCTTCTGTTCATATTAATGGTCACAACTTTATCTATATAAGAATACATCTAGCCTAAATACGTAACTATATACATACAAATTTATATAAAGTCCAGACCATTAATATGGACATAAAGGAGTGAACAGTGAAAACTTACAAAGGACCCAATTGCCGAACCGGCACGGATTATAGACCCATTAGCCTGATCCAGTCCACTTCTAAAATAGCAGAAATTGTTGGTTTCTAGGCTTGCATCTTTCGGCCATATTATTAGTTGTTAGAGCTCAAAACCTAAAGCATTTATGACAATTTCTTATATATGATAAACCATGCTAGAAAATTACGTCATGCAAAGATTCATGCTCTTCTATTCGAACTCAATATCAAAAAGGATTTATGCTCTGTTAGATGGGACTATCGTGCTTGACATACTTCAACAGAGGCGTTTCCCATATAGATTCGTCAACTTGTATAACCGCCCTATTGTCGTCTTGCGCCTCTCAAACTATTGCAGTGCTCATCATCTGCGCAAACAAATAAACATATTCACCACAATTATTCATTATTGTCTCCAAAAGTTACAAAGATTATTGTAACCAATGTGAGAAATAAAAAAGACCGATAAATTACAGAGAACTACCAATACCAAAGTAGGGAGGAGGCTGGCACTTACCGCCGGCTGTTGATGGGTCGGCAACGACAATGGGCTGGTGTTCTTGGTATCTAAAGAAGATTCCAGCTCAACCCGCTGATTTGTTGGAGCTCTACCGTGGGATAACCAATGATGATGACCGTAGAGCTCAACGGGGAAAGATAAGGAATATTCAACTCCCAACCATCAGGTACTTTGTTTAATATCTTGCCACTAGTGTTCTTGGTAGGGAGAACACTAGTAATATTTCCAACTATCATTTGACATTCTTAGCTACTGCGCTCAACAATGAAACTAAGTACAATCTTGGTTCTCTCATTGCTGTGGCTTAACTACTAAGGGACCCATTTATGGGGGAATTATTGCTGCACGTGTTGCTACTGCCTTGGACCTTGCTGTTGATCCAAATGATACAGATTTGTCTCCTCAGAGGCTTGATCTTGCTGCCATGAAGGCACTTCACTTTGTCACCACTAGCTCTACCCATGAGAACTTGGTTTATAGAATGGTGTTTATTGACGGGGAAGAGAGAGAGAGATCCCTGTCCCCCAAACCACTTTGTTCAGTATTTCTCAGGGACCTTTGTCACGCTCCAAGGAGGAGATGGATGACAAGCTGCACGTTCTTGGTTTCCATGGACACTATCAGGTGGAAGCGCCCTCATTAAGGATGGCAATTTTACCCATGGGTACGGGTACCCGCGGGTACCGTACCCGCATGGGTAGGGTATGGGCACACTTTTGTACCCACGGGTAATACCCATACCCTACCCTGTAAGTGACGGTATGGACACGGGTATATACTTGTACCCATGGGTATACCCATACCCTGCCCGTTTAAACTAACATGTCAAATTTACTTGTAGAGTGTCAACCTATGCGGCCAAGAAGCCTAGAAACAAGTATGTGATTGCGAATTCTATACTTTGGTACTTTCATGTACTCGTGTCCCTATTATTAAGTCGGGATAGTTGTCTTTTTTCCAAATATATGTTATTGATAAATGTAAAATTGTGAATAATTGTGTACTATTGGATCTACCCAATGGGTACCCAATGGGTATGGGTACCCAGCGGGTATGGGTATGGATAAAGTTTTATACCCATGGGTACGGGTATGGGTAAGGTTTTGTACCCATTGATTACACGAATATGGGTATGGTATTTCTCTACCCTGCCCATATCCTGCCCATTGCCATCCTTAGCCCTCATACGACCCCTCTGTATACTACACAGGGGAGTCCTCGAGCTCGTATCAGGACGAGGGAGCC
This sequence comes from Avena insularis, assembly GCA_023614405.1. Classification (NCBI taxonomy): domain Eukaryota; kingdom Viridiplantae; phylum Streptophyta; class Magnoliopsida; order Poales; family Poaceae; genus Avena; species Avena insularis. The sequence continues at coordinate 273,211,052 of CM042685.1, forward strand.
TCCTCGTCGTACTACGGAGGTGCACCTACTTGGGCACCATGGGATTGAGCCCCACTTAGGCCAAAAGCCTAAGCTTGGGGGGAGGTATACCGACATCACACTCATCTATATATCATGTTCAGTCGGTTCTTTGTATATCCATTGTTCGCTTTCTTTTTGGTTTTTGTTTCTACTTTCTCAAAACACAAAAATACCAAAAATATTTTCATTGTTTCTCTTGGTTTGTTTCTTTGCTTTGGTTTGCATTAAAAGAAAAAAATCCAAAAAGATTTTGATTTGCTTGGTTTATTTATCTGCAATGCCCTAGATCTTGAAGTTACATGTTTAGACTCGTCCATGCAACGCCCGTCCATCCATCCCTATGCCTATCGCGCTCATATCCTACTGTTTGCTGCTACTGTTACTATTGCTCCTATTTCACTGGTGTTGTTGCTTTTTTGTTGCTACTACAAACTGATGCTACTGATAAACTTCTGTGAGCAAGAACTATTTCCAGGTGCAGCTGAATTATCAACTCAGTTGTTAAGGCTTGCAAGTATTCTTTGGCTCCCCTTGTGTCGAATTGATGTCTACGCACTTCTATTCTTGTAGACAGTTGTTGGGTCTCCAAGTGCAGAGGTTTGTAGACAACAGAAAGTTTCCCTTAAGTGGATTACCCAAGGTTTATCGAACTCAGGGAGGAAGTGGTCAAAGGTATTCCCTCTCAAGCAACCCTGCAATCAAGATACAAGAAGTCTCTTGTGTCCCCAACACACCCAATATAGGTGCACTAGTTCGGCGAAGAGATAGTGAAATACAAGTGGTAACGGTGCCATAAAAGAGCTTCTGACTTGTTGTTGACGTGGGGTAATGGTGCTAGAAAATAGCTGATGGCATGGAGGAACAAACTAAAGGCAAACTGAAGGAAGCAAGCAAATATGCAACAGATCTAGTAGCAAACGGTGTTTCAATGCTTAGAAACAAGGCCTAGGGATCATACTTTCACTAGTGAACACTCTCTTATATAAATATATTATCTTCATGATACTACTCTTAACTACTCTCCGGTTGGACACTCTAATCCAAGGTAGGGCTATAACAACACTCCTCAAAGTCCGCCTTCCCCAATCTAGATAACCCCACACTGTCACCTTGAGCACTAGATGGTTCCAAAAAACACCAAAATTTCATAGAGACATCCAACTCCAAATATAACTCATAAAAAATATTCAATCTAGCCAAAGTTCCTCACATGGTATGCCCGCTATCACTTTCACACACGTGGGGAAAAGCATAGATCTATTAAAGCACAAAGAGTATTTATGCAGACTCAAGCCTAAGTGCCACCATGGCATGCACGCTGTCACTTTCACACACATGGGGAGAGAAGAGATCTAATGAAGCACTTGAGTAGCAAGGTAGATCTACTTGATTACAAAGATCATGACCACAAGATCATGCATAGAGAGAGAGAGAGAGAGACGAAAACATAGCTACCGGTAGAGCCCTTAGCCCTGAGGGAATTAGCAATGGTGATGAAGATGGTGATGGAGATCGATGGAGATGGCTCCGGTGGCACTTCCCTGTACCGGCAAGATGCTGGAACAGAGACTTTCTGTCTCCCGAATCTCCCCTTTGGTGGCGGAGGCTTCTTATAGGCGCAAGAATCAAGGTCGGTGGGGGTCCAGGGGGCCCACACCCCCTGTGGGCGCCTCCAGGGCTTGCCCGCGCCTAGGGGTGTGGCCACCCTATGGCCCCCCTCTGGCTCTGCTTCATGGTTCCGTGTTGCTCCGGGAAAATAATGACTCTGGCTTTTGTCCCGTCCAATTCCGAGAATATTTATTTTGTGCCTTTCTGGAACCAAAAACAGCAGAAAACAGGCAACTGTCACTGTGGCATCTTGTCAATAGGTTAGTTCCATAAAGTGTATAAAAATACCTCAAAGTGTATACAAAACATAGCAAAATAGATACTAATAAAGCATGGAGCATAAAAATTATAAATACCTTTCTGACGTATCAAGCATCCCCAAGCTTAACTCCTGCTCGTCCTCGAGTAGGTAAGTGATAAAAGGATAATTTTTGAGGTGACATGCACCATCAAAACCAAGATCAAACCATTTGCAAGCATTGAAAGCTGGGATCAAAGAACTCTAAACATGTGCATGAAAGATGGAGTTCTAACAATAGGACATAGTAACTATGCATGCAACATGAAAAGCTACAAACAAAGATCATGAATGCCATGCATTAAAAAAGTTTGTTTGTTTCACATACAGAAAACATATCATAGTGGCAATCAACTTGTCCCTCATAGAGTAGCAATATGGATGCATAGGACACCTTCAAAGTTCACAAGGGTGACTAGAAACAAATAGCACAAGAACAAGTAATATCATAATATGCATCAATCAATAAGCTTTGGGACACTGCACATAAAACTAAGAATGACAACTATGCTCTCTCAATGGTGCCTAAAGGTAGAAGGTGGAGACTCAAATAATAGTGGAAGAAAGGCCCTTTTGTAAAGGGAAGCAGAGATTTCAAGTTTCAAAAAGAGCTTCCAAAAATTATGGTACTTGTTAGCTTTCAGCCCTCATTGCCCCTATCATAAGCATCTTGAAGTGATTAAGGTTAAAGTGAACAAAGATGGAGTATATGCTTGACGAAGTATAAGTTGGAAATCTCAAGTCCCTTTAATATGAGGGCCACACATCATGCTACTCAACTTTAGTCACCTGTAAGTTCTTGTCATTGTAAGTATTTGCATATCATTGAGAACCGCCAATGGGGTACCCCTTGCACATGGTACAGGAGCTATCCCATAACCAAAATGACAAGGCAAGCAGACAATGAGCATCTCAACAATCTTCTTATTTACCATGGTAATATGGTGCTTTTTTCTCTGTTTCCTCTTTTCTCAATGTGTCTCTTTTTTATAAGAAGTATGCTTCATATATGTCACTATGGTGATGTTGCAAGTTTCCACCATGATTAGGCATGGCTTAGGCTAGCGGCCCAGGCGTTTCTCTAACACAGGATACAAACTCCATGGACTTACAAGTTCCCTCTTTATTTCACACCGGTGACATCCATAGACAAAAGAGCATGATATCAACTGAGTACAAAGTACAAGTGCAATGTTGAAAACGTTCTCCGTGACAACACGGTTCTGCTAATTCCAACGTATAAGTGCAACCATATACAACATAGACGACACAATGGTTCAAGTTTATTAGGGGCAAATAATATAAAGTGTGCCATCAAGTTTGTGAAGGCTTTAATCACTAAGTTTTCACATAACAAAATACTTTTAAATTGGAAGATAGCTGAAAACAAGAATATACACGGAATGGTGTAGCACACCATGCATAGGAGTTTATAGTGGACACTTTGGAATAACTTGGTTTCTTGGGAGTTGGAAGCATGAGTAGAGCTTACTCATACAAGTGGAGGCTAGCAAAAGACTAGGAGAAACCAACTAAGAGAGCAGTAGTGGCCAAAATCATGCAGAGCGACAAAACATTACTAATCAAAGCATAAAGTGGTACCACAAGTCAAGTACTAAATGATCATAGAGGCTATGGTGACTTGTTCATAGTCATAACATGGTGTAAGCATGTGCCAAGTCAACCCAAATAAAGCATCAAAGGAGAATACCACAATACTATGCTTTTGCATGCTAAAACAACGCATAATTTCTTCAAGGAACACTAAGCATTCCCAATTGTTTGCAACAAGACATGCTACTGCAATAATCACTAAGCATAAGGTCAAAACAACACCTAGCATGTCATGCTAAAGTCTAAGTCACAGTCAAAGCAAGCTCACTTTTGTACCACTATAAGCATGAAACTTTCTACTCTTTTCCAACACCAAACAACTTATTTGAAACAACTCATAAAGATAATAATCAATAAAGATCAGTGATCTTGTCTCACAAATCCACAAAGAAGAACTAAAAAGTTCTAAGCTGAAAGAAAAAAAGAAAAATAAGGCTGAACGCAGTGCTAGCAAAAGTGAACACTCACAAAACAATAAGAGTGAAAACTGGAGTGTTCTAAGCAATGGAAACAGAGTGTGTCTCTCTCCAAAAGAAGTGTGGTGTAACCAACCAACTTACTCAAGCAAACTAAGAAAACAAAAACCAAAAACGAAAACTAAGACGCTCCAAGAACAACACAACAATGCATGAAACAATAAAAACGAAGTGTCTAGAAAGACCTGAGCTTTTTATTGATGAAGAAGGGGATGCCTTGGGAATCCCCAAGCTTTGAAGCTTGTACCTCTTGAATATTTCTTGGGGTGACACCGGGATGGCATCCCCAATCTTGAGCTTTTGTCCATTCTTCATCTCATTACATCATTCTCTCTCTACACCTGAAATTTTTCCTTCATACAAAACTTCACACAATCTTCATTAGCAACATTAGTTTATTCAAAAGATATTAGACCTCTGGCAAAGATTTGGAACAACAAGGCTTTTCACTAAAAACACAAGATACTATAGTAACTCCTTCAAAAATCTCAATTTCCCAAAAATAAACCAAAAAGGAATCAATAAGAAGCAAATGCAAATAATGGCAGAAATCTGTCAAAACAGACCAGCAGGTAGAAACCGATTTTTTCGAAGACCTTTTGTTGCTCAAATAAAAAAGTGTTGATCTAACGGAAGTTAGCTAACATACTGGGGGATTTATTCGTAAATGTTGAGCTCAATCTGGGTTACAGAGACTCCTCACGAATTTTTATGGTGGAGGACAGAAATCTGTTTCGGGACAGCAACTCCCCAAATCTTACTTCCCTCTCATTAGAGGTCATTCTTGGCACAAAAAGCAAACAAAAAGGATAAGGAGAGGTCATTACAGAAGTAATAACTTCCAAGACTCAAGAAAACTCTTGGGTTATCTCCCAACAAGTACTTTCCTTTAACGCCTTAACTTAGGCTTGATAGCTTGAGAAGATGCTCACATAAGAAATATAAATTGAAGTAAAAAGAGAGCATCAAGAAGCAAATTCAAAACACATTTAAGGCTAACCCACTTACTATGCATAGGAATCTTGTAAATAAACAAGTCATGAAAGCACAAAGCAACAAGCATAGGAAAGCGAAACAAGTGCAACTTCAAAACTTTCAACATAAAGAGGGGAAACTTAATATTTTTGAGATGCATAATACCATGCTTCCCTCTCTCATAATAACTTTCAGTAACAACATGAATAAAATTAACAATATAAGTATCACATAAAACATTCTTATCATGAGCCACATGCATAAAATGATTATTACTCTCCACATAAGAATAGCCATTTTTATTAATTATAGTGGGAGCAAATTCAACAAAATAGCTATCACTATTATTCTCATTACCATAATCATCAAATATAGGAGGCATATTGTAATCACCATAAATTTTCTCCTCAATAGTAGGTGGACTGAAAATATCATACTCATCATTGTAATCATCATAAATTGGAGGTATAGTATCATCATAAGCAATAGAATAGCTATCTTCCCAAGTGTGTTCATTTGTAAACATATCATCATTGGAGGGAACATGGATAGCACTAATAGCACAACAACTATTAATATCATCATTTTCAGAATTGGTACCAAAGAGATTTTCAATATCAAAAGTGGTGTGTTTTCCCAATCATGATCACTACTATAGGTAACAGGCATATGAACATCATCTAGTTCAGACTCATCAGCAAAAACTATGATAGGAGCAACATGATTAGAGGAAGATACTGTTTCCTCTCTCCTTTTACTCCTCTTCTTCTTCTCCTCTTTAGGAGGGAGAGGCTTGAAAGGAAGCTTCTCCACATACCCTGGTTTATTGTTAGAGACAATAGAAGAAACTTTGGAGGATTCCTCCTTTTCATTAATAAGAACAAAACTCATATCAGTCCTGTCATATTTTGGTAAAATATCATATTTTATAAGATTTGGTATGTAAGTATTCGCGTGGCAATTATCAACACAATAAAGATGACACCCATACAGGACACAATTCATACCAAAAACACTCATGTCTACCAAAGAAGTTTTTCTTGATAACTCTTCACACCCCAAAAACAATGTGATATGGGGTGCCCCAATCTTCTCAGCAAGCACTTGTCGATGATGATGGTGGATGATATATAACTAGCATGTAGCTATGAACTCTCCCGCTCGAACCCTGATGCCAATGCAACAGATCTCGAACCCTGTGGGATATTCACAACACCACGCTCTTGCGCACGCAGCCGTCGACCACGAATGGTAGTTTGCAATCTAATAATTCCCAATGGAACAACAGATCACACTCAATTGCAGTAGATAATTCGATCACAGGGTAATTCCAGAGGTTCTTGCTAAGAAACAACTCCAAAATAGTTTTAATGTGGTCTAACTCGAAAGAAACAGTACCCCCCATCTATTTAAGAGAGAGGGGGCGGCTATGCTAAGAGTCCAAGACGCAAATGACTACAACTAAGATACATGTCGACCTAGGTGGGACAACGTTCTAGGCGCACATGCCCGTTCCTGTCGTGGTAGCATATTGGGCCTAAAACGTGCCGCGGCAGGACTCTTCTGTCGTGGTAGGATTTCAGCCACTTTCTGTGCCGCGGCAGCCTGTCGTGGCAGGATTTGGCATCGTTTCTCTACCGTGGCAGAGGCTTTGCCAGGTGTTGATCCCTTCCTTTGTAGCTCCTTACGCTTCCTCCCTCTCCTCCCTCGCGCTTGCTTCATTGATCAACACACCTTGCTCCATGTGCTTCAGCTCCTTGCTCCGTGCTATACCTTCTTCTCCAATGTACCTAATCATACAATAACACAAAGACTTAGGCAGTATAAAATTCTCATTAAGTAAAACATCAGGCTCATTAAGAAACAAATTCACATGTTGTTCTAGTAGCTTAGCACAAGCTCTTGTAATTGGTCCAATTCTAATCTCATTGGACTTATCCTTGTTAGTAGCAGCTGGAACATCATCAGTAGTAACTGGGGTAGGTGTAAGTATAGGGATGTCCTCATCATATCCCCCCCTTCAAAAGGCGTCGACCTCGATGCTCCAAGGTCTTCTCCATCATATGGTGATAAATCAGCAACATTGAAACTGTTGCTAACTCCACCAAATTCAGCAATAGGTATATCAATCGAGTAGGCACACCTTGTAAGGACCAGAACCACGCGGCTTCAACTTGGATTGGCGCAGCAATGGGAACCTATCCTTGCGCAGATGTACCCAAACCATATCACCGGGCTTGAACAACACTTTCTTCCTTGCTTGATTTCTGGCAGCAGCAATGTTCTTGCCTTTCTTCTCAATAGCCTCTCGAGTCTTCTCATGGATCTTTTTTCACATATTCTGCACGTCTTGATGCCTCCATATCAACTCTCTCATGTAATGGTAAAGGCAACAAATCCAGTGGCGTCAATGGCTTGAAACCATACACCACCTCAAAAGGACAAAGTTGAGTGGTTGAATGCACTGCCCTATTGTAAGCAAACTCGACATGTGGCAAACACTCTTCACACTCCCTCAGATTCTTCTTTATCATAGTTCTTAATAGTTGTGACAATGTTCTATTCACCACCTCTCGACCATCCATGCGGGATGACAAGTAGTACTGAATAGTAGCTTCGTTCCCAGCTTCCCCCATAAAGTCTTCCAAAAGTAGCTCATAAATTTCACATACCGATCAGAAACAATTGTTATTGGTACGCCATGTAATCTCACAATGCCCCTGAAAAATAGGTTAGCAACATGCGATGCATAGTCGCTTTTGTGGCAGGCAATAAAATGAGCCATCTTAGAGAATCTATCTACTACCACAAATATAGAATCATGCCCTCTCTGGGTTTTAGGTAGACCTAGCACAAAATCCATACTAATGTCTTCCCATGGTGCAGCGGGTGCAGATAGAGGGGTATACAAACCATGAGGCTTCAATTTCGATTTCGACTTGCGGCATGTAATACATCGGCTTAAAAATCTATACACATCACGCCTCATCTTGGGCCAATAAACATGATCAGCAAGCATGAGTAATGTCTTTTCATGCCCAAAGTGACCCATCAAACCACCAGCATGTGATTCCTGCACTAAGAACAAACACAACGATGATTCCGGAATACATAGTTTGTTAGCTCGAAATAAATATCCATCATGTATATGGTACCTATCCCATGCGTTTTCAAGAGCACACAAACGATATGGTTCAGCAAAATCATTGTCAGTTGCATAAAGTGCACAAATACTCTCTAATCCAGGAATTTTGACATCAAGATTCGTTAATAACATGTTTTTCCTAGACAAAGCATCAGCAACTACATTCCCTTTTCCCTTCTTATATTGAATGATGTATGGAAAAGATTTAATAAACTCAACCCATTTAGCTAATCTCCTATGCAAGTTTGATTGAGCTTTTAGATACTTTAAAGCTTCATGATCAGAATGTATGATAAACTCTTTTGGCCACACATAATGTTGCCAAACTTCTAGTACTCTAACAAGTGCATACAATTCTTTATCATATATAGGATAGTTCAATCTAGCACCAGTAAGTTTCTTAGAAAAATATGCTATAGGGCGACCCTCTTGCATCAAAACGCCACCAATACCTATACCACTAGCATCACATTCAACTTCAAATTGCTTTGTAAAATCAGGCAATGCAAGTAATGGTGCAGAAGTAAGCAAACGTTTTAATGTATCAAATGCAATGTCTTGGGCTGCGCCCCACACAAATGGCACACCTTTCTTAGTCAAATCATTCAATGGTGCAGCAATAGTGCTAAAATCCTTCACAAAGCGCCTATAGAATCCATCTAATCCATGGAAACTATGCACTTGACTAACATTCATGGGAATAGGCCAATTCTGAATTGATTCAATTTTAGATTTATCTACTTCTACCCCATGCTTAGATACAACATACCCCAAAAATATGACCTTATCTTTTGCAAATGTGCACTTCGCAAGATTAGCATACAATTGATTATCACGCAAAACTTGCAAAACTTGTCAGATATGATTACAATGTTCAGTTTCGTTGTGGCTATAGATAAGAATATCATCAAAATAAACAACCACAAAACGACCAATGAATTCTCTCAAAACATGATTCATTAATCTCATGAATGTACTAGGTGCATTAGTAAGCCCAAAATGCATGACTAGCCATTCATATAAGCCAAATTTACTTTTGAAAGCAGTTTTCCACTCATCCCATTCTTTCATCCTAATTTGATGATAACCACTACACAAATCAATCTTAGAGAAAATAGAAACACCACTCAATTCGTCAAGCATATCTTCTAAGCGTGGAATAGGATGACGATATCGAATAGTGATGCTATTAATAGCTCTACAATCTACACACATGCGCCATGTACCATCTTTCTTAGGAACTAAAATAACAGGAATAGCACAAGGGCTAAGAGAAACACGAATGTACCCTTTGTCGAGTAGTGCTTGTACTTGTTTCTGTATCTCCTTAGTTTCTTCGGGGTTGGTCCTATAGGGTGCACGGTTAGGTAATGTGGCTCCTGGAATAAGATCAATCTGATGATGTATGCCGCGCATGGGAGGAAGTCCAGCAGGCACCTCCTCTGGAAACACATCACCAAAGTACTGCAAAATAGTAGAGACACCAAGAGAAATAGGGGTCATGTCATTAGAAACTAAAACCTCGCCCTTATACATGAGCACAAGCGGCATGGCACTAGGATCCTCTCGAAACTCTCTCATATCTTCCTTGGTGGCTAGCATTAATAGGTTAGGCACTCTCTCTCTCTTTTCTTTATATCACTCTTTGTAGGATCCATAACATCATGTACAGCTGCAACACTCTCACGGCCTCCAACAGATGCATCTTTCAAATTCACCTCTATTTTTTGTCTAGACTCATTGACAATCTGTTGTGGTGTCATTGGTTGCAGGTTAATCTTCTTGCCTTTAAACTCCAAGTGATAAGTATTGGAACGGCCATTGTGTTGCACATGGTGATCATATAACCAAGGCTGGCCCAATAACAAGTGGCAAACAGTCATAGGAACCACATAAAAATCAATAGAATCTTTGTATGGCCCTATTTCAAAATTCACTCTCACCATATGGTTTACCTTCATCTCACCACTGTCACTTAACCACTGTATGTAGTATGGCTTGGGATGAGGTAAATAAGATAAATTCAGCTTGGCACATAACTTCTTGCTTGCAAGATTCCTGCAGCTGCCTCCATCAATAATTACTTTGCAAGCTTTGTTAGGGCCAATGAGAGCTTTTGTTTGGAACAAATTGCAGCGCTGAGAGTCAAGCACTGGCTGCACACTAAGAATGCGTGGAGATACTACTATAGTAGGTGCATGCTCAGGAAAGGCATCCATACCTTCCTCTTCAGAATTAGCATCATGATCATCAGGATCAACATCATCTCCACTCTCATACTCTCCTTGATCATTGACAAACATCACCTTGCGGTTTGGACAATCTCTCATGTAGTGACCTCTACCTCCGCAAGTGTGACACTCCACATCGCGAGTACGTGCAGTTGACATATTCGAACCTGAACTAGCCGCAGGAGCAGCTGGTTTCTTAGCATTAGACCCAAAAGAGGGCGATGGAACAGGCTTGGCCGCTGATGTAGTAGGGTAGCTGGTCGCGGCAGGAGGCGCCATAGGAGATGATGTGGCCCTAGGGAACCGGCTAGTAGCTGGAAAACGACGTGCCTTAGCTTCCTCCGCTAGCTGTGACTCGACCTCTCTAGCATGGTGCAACAACTCGTTCATGTTCTCATACTTGTGATGACGCACTATGCTCTTTATTGGTAACCTCAAATTGTTGAGAAATCATTGCATGGTCATCTCAAGTGATTCTCGGATTTGAGCACGTTGCATAAGCATCTCCATCTCCATGTAGTACTCATCAAATGTCAAGTTCCCTTGCTTCAATTGTGTCAACTTGTCAAAAACAGAGCGCAAGTAATTGGTGGGTACAAAATGTTCCTTCATGATACGCTTCATCTCTCGCCAAGTCATCACCGAAAGGTCATTGTCATCCCTTCTATGCTGAACAAGAGCATCCCACCATCGCAAAGCATAACCATCAAATTCTGACGCTGCAAGTTTGACCTTCTTTTCTTCAGTATACTCATACAAGCGCCAAATCTTCTCTATCTTCAACTCCCATGTCAAATAATCTTCAGGATCAATGGAACCATCAAACTTGGGAATTGAGAATTTAGGCTTGCCCAAACCATCATAAACCGGATGTATAGGTACACGCTGAGCATGACCGATAGGGGCAAAACCACGACCATGTAATGGTGCAGGTGCAGGAGCATTAGGGCATCCCCTGCCTAGTGGCGCAACACCAGCAACACTTCCATCAGCTTCATCCTCGAGCTCCTCATGCATTGGTTGCTTCTGCCGTTGCTCAATAGCAAGTGTCAAGGCCTCTACGGAACGCTGCAAAGCTGTCACATTCGTGTTGAGGTCTGTCACTTGTGTCTTGATAGTAGTCACGTCCTGAACGTTTGCTTCCAAAGTCACTTGCACATCCTGAAGACTCTTGTCAATGGCATATGTTGTGTTGTTAAACACTACTGTCAAATGGGATCTCAATGCTTCATATTCCCACCAATTGACAAGCTCATCATCCTTATTTTTCTGTGCTACAACATCAGAAGCACTAGTATACATGATTAGTAGATTAGTGCAATAAATAAAATCTGTTTGGTGGAACACTCAACTCACTCACAACTGACAAGAAAGTAGGTCTTACCGTTCCAAAGTGAATAGAGATGCGTAACCAAAACGAGATCAAGACTGATGCACTGATGTGATGAAGTGAATATCAAGGGTATAGAGAATGATCACATGACACACAGGTTATTTATGGTGGAGCTGTAGGTATGGAATCCTAACTACACCGCAAACAAGTCCTAGTGATGATCGTACAAACACCCAAGAAACACACACGTGGAGATAAAAGTGGCAGTGTAACTATGTAGGGTGTTGCACTACGCTGGAGAGACACTAGCAAGGCTCAATGTCACAGGCACAAGATTGCTCAATCTACCGATGCACAAAAAAATCAATAGGCCTCTTGCATAATTCACGTCTCCTTTGCTCCTTTTTTTTTGATATAATCCTTTTTATTTCTGATTTTTCTTTTGCTCTATTCTCTTTTTTGTTTTATACTATGAAGCACACTTTGATCACGGCCAATTCACAAACACAACACCACAACCTATGAGCAGCCTGGAGGAGCGAAAACTAGTCTCAATGGGCAAGTTCCTAACACGTAAGTATGAATGGTTGTGGCTAAAGGTTGCAAGAAAACAATGATCAAAAGTTGATGTGTCAAGTTGTCGTGGCAGAAAAACAGGGCATAAACGTGCCGTCGCAGAAATCTGGTAGCCCTATCGCGGCAGAAAAAGAGGCCTTTTCTCTGCCGTGGCAGACCAGGACTCAATTTTCTTTTTGATAATCCGAATTGGCAATAGTAATCTAAGAGTACTCTTTGCTTGGATCGGATCTGAGGTGATGGCGGTGGAAAAAAGGATGGGAAAAACGACTAGAAACAGAAACTAACTATTAGAAGAAATCTAGATTGGATCTAATGGAAGAACACGATCAGCAATTAAAACTTGAAAGCAATGTAATCTAGTCTATGGCAAATCTTTTTTTGAGGTTTTTTCTGTATAGGACAAAAACATAAACTAATCTATGGATGGATTTGTGGATGCTCACCGAGTAAACGAGGAAATCTGATACCAAGATGATATGGGGTGGCCCGATCTTCTCAGGCAGCACTTGTCGATGTTGATGGTGGATGATAGATAACTAGCATGTAGCTATGAACTCTCCTGCTCAAAACCTAATGCCAATGCAACAGATCTCGAACCCTGTGGGATATTCACAACACCACACTCTTGCGCACGCAGCCGTCGACCACGAACGGTAGTTTGCAATCTACTAATTCTCAATGGAACAATAGATCACACTCAATTGCAGTAGATAATTCAATCACACGGTAATTTCAGAGGTTCTTGCTAAGAAACAACTCCAAAATAGTTTTAACGTGGTCTAACTCGAAAGAAACGGTACCCCCATGTATTTAAGAGAGAGGGGGCGGCTAGGCTAAGAGTCCAAGACGCAAACGACTACAACTAAGATACATGCCGACCTAGGTGGGACAGCTTTCTAGGCGCACATGCCTGTTCCTGCCGTGGCAACATATTGGGCCTAAAACGTGCCGCGGCAGGACTCTTCTGCCGTGGCAGGATTTCAGCCACTTTCTGTGCCATGGCAGCCTGCCGTGGCAGGATTTGGCATGGTTTCTCTGACGCGGCAGAGGCTCTACCAGGTGTTGATCCCTTCCTTTGTAGCTCCTTGCGCTTCCTCCCTCTCCTCCCTCGCGCTTGCTTCATTTATCAACACACCTTGCTCCATGTGCTTCAGCTCCTTGCTCCGTGCTATACCTTCTTCTCCAATGTACCTAATCATACAATAACACAAAGACTTCGGCAGTATAAAATTCTCATTAAGTAAAACATCAGGCTCATTAAAAAACAAATTCACCTGTTGTTCTAGTAGCTTGGCACGAGCTCTTGTAATTGGTACAATTCTAATCTCATTGGACTTATCCTTGTTTGTAGCAGGTGGAACATCATCAGTAGTAACTGGGGTAGGTGTAAGTATAGGGATGTCCTCATCACAATGTAAGTTCATCATGTTGATTATAAGTGATCGCGTTATCACAATACAAGCTTGCAGTACTCATATGGCCTGAGCATTGAAAATTGAAATGAACCACTTCATAGCAGAGTTCACAAATAAAAGGGTAGAGGGCACAATTTTTTTACCAAGATCATTTAGATCCTTATACCACGTTATGGTTTTTTCATTCCAGTGGGTGATACAATATTATTCTTCTATTTGATTCTTCTCACAAGGTCTATGCATACCACAAAAATTAACATGCTTATAAGAAATAGTACTGTCAGAAGTTTGAGCATGTTTATTGCAATCATTAATAACATTTTCATTTTCCATGCAAGTGTCTTTAAAAGGTTCATGATACATGTCACATTTTTCTTTAGGAGAATTAATATGGGAAGCAAAGGCTCTATAGTATCTAACAAGAATTTGAGGATGAAGACCATATTTAGCACTAAGCTCTTGAAAATCAGTAGTTTCAGCGAAATACTTAATGCAATCATACTCATAGTTTATACCTGGTTCTTTACCTTTGTCGTTATCCCAATATTCAATATTGCTTTGAATTGTTTCAAGAAGATCCCACTTACCTTTGACCTTCTTACTTGTGAAGGATCCCTCTGAACAGGTATCTAGATAGTCCTTGTAATGTCCTGAAAGCCTTGCATAAAAATTATTGATAATAGTATTACTGGGGAGCTCATGAATGAGACATTTGAGCATTAGTGACTTCAATCTCCCCCAAGCTTCGGCAATACTTTCTCCCTCATGAGGATGAAAATTATAAATGTAGTTCCTATCTTTATGAATTTCATGAGGAGGATAAAATTTAGAGTAAAAGAGAGATTCAAGTTCCTTCCACTCCAAATAATGGGGATCATCTAGTAGATCATACCACTTCCTTGCTTTGTCCCTAAGTGATAAAGGGAATAGCTTCCTCTTAACTTGGTCCATTGAAATACCTGCACACTTGAACAACTCGCATAATTCATGTACAAAGAGTAAATGATCACTAGGATGGATAGTTCCATCTCCAAAATAGCAGTTATTCATAACACGTTCAACAATTTCAATAGGTATTTTAAAAGGGAAACTTTCAGTATGTGGATTAAAATATCACAAGTATCATTAGAATTAACACATATGGGAGATAAAGTATCATAAGAGCAAATTTTCTTCCCTAAAGCTGTGGAACTAAAAAGATCCTTCTCATAAAAACTAGATTCCCCAAGCTTAGACGTTTCTATACCATTAGTAACAACGGTGTCTGAAGAATTCATACTAACAACATTGCTATTAGCATGCAAATAAAGCTCCATAGGTTTTTTAATTTTCTCTTCAAACACTTCATGTCCTAACTCAAGATAAATGCTATAGAGCACTCTAATTTTTTTGTTGTTTTCCATAAAGCCTAACTAGTGAAAACAAGAAACAAAAAGACAAGATTGCAGAATCTAAAGGAAATAACTTCGAGCACTCACACCGGAGGATGTGAGTACCTTTTACCTTACCTCCCAGGCAACATCGCCGGAAAAGAGCTTGATGTCTACGTACTTCTATTCTTGTAGACAGTTGTTGGGCCTCCAAGTGCAGAGGTTTGTAGAACAACATCAAGTTTCCCTTAAGTGGATTACCCAAGGTTTATCGAACTCAGGGAGGAAGTGGTCAAAGGTATTCCCTCTCAAGCAACCCTGCAATCAAGATACAAGAAGTCTCTTGTGTCCCCAACACACCCAATATAGGTGCACTAGTTCGGTGAAAAGATAGTGAAATACAAGTGGTAACGGTGCCAGAAAAGAGCTTCTGACTTGTTGTTGACGTGGGGTAACGGTGCTAGAAAATAGCTGATGGCATGGAGGAATAGACTAAAGGCAAACTGAAGGAAGCAAGCAAATATGCAACAGATCTAGTAGAAAACAGTGTTTCAATGCTTAGAAACAAGGCCTAGGGATCATACTTTCACTAGTGAACACTGTCTTATATAAATATATGCTCTTCATGATACTACTCTTAACTACTCTCCGGTTGGACACTCTAATCCAAGGTAGGGCTATAACAGCACTCCTCAAAGTCCGCCTTCCCCAATATAGATAACCCCACACTGTCACCTTGAGCACTAGATGGTTCCAACAAACACCACAATTTCATAGAGACATCCAACTCCAAATATAACTCATAACGAATATTCAATCTAGACAAAGTGCCACACACGGTATGCCCGCTATCACTTTCACACACGTGGGGAAACATAGATCTATTAAAGCACAAAAAGTATTTATGTAGACTCAAGCCTAAGTGCCATCATGGCATGCACGGTGTCACTTTTACACACATGGGGAGAGCAGAGATCTAATAAAGCACTTGAGTAGCAAGGTAGATCTACTTGATTACAAAGCTCATGACCACAACATCATGCATAGAGAGAGAGATGAACACATAGCTACGGTAGAGCCCTTAACCCTGAGGAAGAACTACTCCCTCCTCATCATGGGAATTAGCAATGGTGATGACGATGGCGATGGAGATCGATGGAGATGGTTCCGGGGGAACTTCTCCGTCCCGACAAGGTGCCAGAATAGAGACTTTCTGTCCCCCGAATCTCCCCTTCGATGGCGGCGGCGCTACATAGGTTTTCGTGGATTTCTTCTGGATGCCCTAGGGTTTTTGGGTCGGAGGCTTCTTATAGCCGCATGAATCAAGGTCGGTGGGGGTCCAGGGGGCCCACACCCCCTGTGGGTGCCTCCAGGGCTTGCCCGCGCCTACGGGGGGTGCGGCCACCTTGTGGCCCCCCTCCGGCTCTATTTCTTGGTTCCGTGTTGCTCCGGAAAAAATAATGACTTTGGCTTTTGTCCCGTCCAATTCCAAGAATATTGATTTTCTGCCTTTTTGGAACCAAAAATAGAAGATAACAGGCAACTGGCACTGTGGCATCTTGTCAATAGGTTAGTTCCAAAAAGTGTATAAAAATACCTCAAAGTGTAGACAAAACATAGCAAAATAGATCCTAAACAAGCATGGAGCATCAAAAATTATAGATACGTTTCTGACGTATCATGAATCAATAAATTGGATAATACTACCCACGAAGACTGTTGCGATCCCCTATACTTGTGGGTCATCAGCCGACGAACCTTGCCAAGAGCCACCCAGTTGCCCCAAGGATGGCCAATGCCGAGGCGACAAACATGTACAAGGTGTTATCCACGTTGGTCTGAATGTTCATAGCAATGATGAAGGGTGTGTCGCGAGTGATAAACGACATTGCGGCGATGTCCGCATCGTGGGTGTCGATGAAGAAACGCCGTGCTTCTTTTGAGGTGACTCCACCTGTCATAAACTCGGTTGATCTAGTTACCACAGATCCGGCAAGCAGTCCAACGAGTTTGACGTCCGCCGCATGTATGGAAGTTGACAGAGTCAATAACCCTACCGTAATTAGGGTCATTAATCTAAAACAAATTAGGCTAGGGGGCAATGGCCCCCTGGCTTGTGCATAGCTCCGCCACTGAATGGAAGGTTTCATGTCGGTGCAGGTTCACACAAGAACGCTTTTGACCAGTGTGCAAAAGTTTATGGTCTAGCTAAACATGGGAATGGGCCTGGACCTTGGACCCGACACATTGGGTAATTATCTTCACGCTGATGTTGAGCGAAGAGATAGGACGGAAATCACTGGGATTTTCCGGCAAGTGCACCTTTGGGATGAGGGTGATAAACACATCATTTATACTTTGAAGATCCACATAACCCACCCAAAATTCGTGACATAAACAATACAAATAGAACTTGATGATTTGCCAGCATGTTTGATGAAAGGCCCATAAAACCCATAAGGTCCTGGAGATTTGTTGACTGATAAATCCACCACACTTTTATCAATCTCATCGTGTGAAAAAGGAGCTTACAAGGATCCGAGGTTTAGTGTAGGTTGAATATAATTCGAGAAATAAAGTATGATCAATTGGTGTAGAGGATCAAAGAAGATCTCTCAATGATTGTTAAATAATTCCTGCCTTAGCATAGTGCTCAACTACAGCAGATCCATCTTCTCTTGTGAGTGAAGCAATTGTGTGTTTTCTATATCGAATTGTGGCCATCGAGTGAAAGTAGGAAGTATTTTCGTTGCCAAATTTATCCCACCTAGTAGTACAACATTTTTTTCCGGTAATCCTGTTTGCAAGTGAGCAGATGAGCCAAATGATCTTTCAAAATATTTATAAAGTTCCATTCGTGATATATAAAGATCTCTAGTCTTCCAAATTATCCAACATAAGAATGACTTTGTTGTAATTCTCCACCAGTTTGTTAATCACAGAGATACTTGTGCTCCATAGCCTCAAGGCTTTCCAAAGAAATGTAAGTTTAGAGGATATGCATTTTGCGCCATCACCTGGGAAATGAATTTCCCAAATTCTTTTAACCACATCCAAAAACCCAGGCATCTTAATCCAGTGGTTTTCAAAGCGAAAAATTTAGCTTTAGAAATCTTCGTGCCAACGAAATAACACACGTCACATGATCCGAAGTTGGCATGCTATGAGGTCGACAAGAGTGTTTGGATATTTAAACATCCAAGCTGAGGATGTAAAAAACCAATCAATTTGTTCTAAGAGGCAGTTGGTTTGCATGTTACTCCAAGTAAAATATCGACCCTTAATTGGTAGCTCAACAAGGGCAATATAGCTTATGATCTCATTAAAGATTGCCATACCGTTAATATTTTCTCCTGCTCTATTTCGGTTGTCGGAGTAACAATAGAAGTTGAAATCCCCCACTAATAACCAGAGGTCATCATCCGCAATATCATGCGAGACTTTGACAAATCTTACTTTGGTAGTAGTAGTATCGAGTGAGATTAGATTTGATCATTAACTTGCAGATCTTATAGTAGACCCAATACACCAGTCACCAATACAGTTCATAAACAAACCAAACATATGTACTCCCTCCATTCACAAATGGAGTGACATCAGCCTTCCCTAGACCCGCCATGTCATATTTTTGCTTAGTTGGAGGAGAGAATGAAGAAACATAAAGTTGTCCTTTTTATCTAAACGATGATCTCTTAAAAAATAGGAGTAGACTATTTTCTCTATTATAGCACATGTCTTCTCTTAGCAATATAATTTTGTACTCCCTCCATCCTAAAAAGGATGTCACAAATTTATCTAAATTTGAATAAATCTAGACAGGTTTTAGTGTATAGATACATCTAAATTTTAACAAACCTAATATATCTTTTTTAGAACAGAGGGAGTACTAAAAATCAATTTGTTCACATTAATTGTTAGGGAAGTCAGCAAGAGATTCATGCTCTTCTATTCAAATCAATATAAAAAAAGGACTTATGCTCTGGTTAGATGGGACTACGTGCTTGACATACTTCAACAGAGGCATTTCCCATGCAGATTCATTGATTGTATAACCGCGCTATTCAGCGAGCGCATGTGGCGTGTTCTTCTCGATGGGATCCCGAGCCAGCCTATTATGCACCAAATGGGCCTTCGATGGGGAGATTCACTCTACCTTTTTGTTGTTTGTTCATGCTATTGATTCTTTAAGCATCTCATAAACGTGCAGAAAATTCAATTCATTACAACATCATGATAGCTATAAAGGGACATAATCTCATATCGCATTGAAACCAAGGTAAAATATAACCTGATGCTAAACCGACAACTTGTTGATGTACACGGAAATACAAAAAAACCTAGGATACCGAAAAAAATCTTGAAAAAACCCAATGTAAGCCCACCGATGATGCAACATGCACTCAGGATGCTCAGGATGATGCAACCAACATAATATATGCGACCGGTTAATAGACATGAACATAACCGTCCAAAGTGCGAGAAATAGTTTTCTAATCAAAGACATTGTCATTATGATATTTGTAAAATAGACCTACATAATGCGGTGACACTAAACATGTCAGTGAAGCATGTGTGAATCATATGAGGACTGAGTGCGGTGCGGTGCACGGTGACCCCCACGAGGCATTCTCCAAATATGTTTGAAATAGAGAGCACAAGCCAAAACAAAAAAAGTCATATGGAAAATGGAAAATCAAGAAACAAGTATTAAATATATTCATATTTGTATTTTGTGAGCGGAATAAAAATAGTAGTGTGCATTTACTTGATGCCGGGGCTAGTCTCCTCATTTTGGAAAAAGAAAAATTGGTCAGGGGAATTAAAACTAGACTTGTGCCAAGGATGGAGCCAGCACACAAGCACTGGTGTCAATTGACACCTATGATATTTGATAAAAACCTTGGATAAATCAGAAATAAACAACGGTCATTTGCATAATCTGAAATGGAAGTGATGGGGAAGAAGTGAGCTGGTTGTGTTCGGTTACTTTAATTACAGGTCGGTGTCCATCCTTAATGGTTCATGCATATTCCATCCTAATAATTGTATAAGTTTCCTACTACTTTAAGTAAAGGAGACACTAGATATCTCATGTCATTGCAAGGTGTGTCATTCCTTGTGTCGGGTGAGATATAGAACCAACAAGTTGCCAAGTTTGGCAGCCAATGAAAGCATGTAAACCAATCACCTACAATATATCGAGGGTAACAGATTCCCTTTAGAGCTTGAATATTAGTACCCGGAAGTGGTAAGGTAGTATACTACTGTCCGTGCAATCAAGTTCGATGGAGGGCATTCCCAAGTACAGATACAAAAATGCGCTATCATAAAGCTCATCCTTTTGCCTTTGAGAAGGGTTTTGAGAATGGCTCGGATTTGATAGCGTCATCGTTAACTATGAGATGGAGAAGAAAACATCGTTAACTATCGGTATGCATGATGACTGGATGCAAGCAGTAAACAAGAACACATGACATGATGTAGTACTACAAATTAATCATAAGTGATTAATTAGGTCGTGATACATTGTTAGGTCGCACCGGTTTAGTTTAGGACGTCCGTTACCTATATCTATCTAGTACTCCCTCCGTTTCATAATATAAGATGTTTTAGTTTTGTGAAGCAAATATATTTAGATACTTTTAGCATATATTCATATTTAAAAGTGAATCTATACACTAAAAGAAGTTCAGATACATTTTTTTTATAAATCTAAAACATCTTATATTTTAAAACGGAGGGAGTATATGTAGAAAAGGGGCCGGCCGGTTTCCTAACAAGAGCAAGGTAGCTCTTAAATGTCGTGAAAGTGGCCGTCGTCGGTGGATGCACCACCGGTGGGCATGAATCATGGATGCAGCATGGAGGTGGTGTACGTACAGCACGGCCATTGGCCTCTTCTATTAGTAGGAATTTCAATGTATTGATCTTGCTAACCGCCAGTTTGTTTAGTACCTGTTCTAGCTAGGTACATCTTACATACTCTGCGGATTATATATACTTCTCCTTGATGGCAAACGAACGCAGTCCGGGTCGAAGCTAACAAGACCGAAACTTCGACGACTCGAAAAGTGGGTTCTTTCTGGAAGGAGTGGAACATCATGTGGAGCTAGCGATGAACAAATCCAGAAGCCTGACGCAACGGTCTTGTGTGTGTGTGTTTTTTTTTCCGCCGCCGCTGATATGGTTATACCCTACGGGTACGTGACTTCAGTATACCTGGTCCAGCCCAAGGAAGACCCACAACAGACATACGCTGGCCCATGAAGATTTTCGGATGGCCAAGGCCCATGACGTCTTCGGATCCTCGGAGAGCAAGACTACATAGATAGGAAATTCAAAGGGGTAAAACCCTAGAACCTGTAACCGACTAGGACTATGCCCGAGACCTGTCTAAGTCTATATAAAGGCCAGGAGGGCACATCCTAGATCTCTCGACTCATACTTTCGCACACGCACCTCCACGCCAGATCGAATCTGCGCACCCTGTAATCTTCGGTTCCGCCGTAATCAAGAGCAGACAAACAGGAGTAGGGTTTTCCCTCCGGGGGCCTGAACCTGGGTAAATCTCGTGTCCCCTGGTTGCTTGTCTGTTAACCGTTCCATGATCTACAGCATCCCCATCTTCTCTAAAACCCAAAGTCCATAACAATGGGCATTGATGAGATTAAACCTCGTCAATTGGCGCCGTCTGTGAGAATCGGGGCTGCTGATTGTGCGATCGTGACGGTCCCGACCCGATCGATCTACAACTCTGCGGCGACGGAGAATCATCTTCTCTTCGGCGCTTTCGACTTCACCGCCCACTTGCCGGCCACCATGAAGGACTTCGAGCCCGTAGGCGACAGACTCGAAATCTTATTCGGGAGCTTCTGCTTTCAGGTGGGGCAAACGGGCACCCTCCGCCTTCCTGAGCGGGTGCCCCTACCATCAATCAGGCCCGTCTCATGGGCTCCGCACCCTGTGCTACGCACATCACCATCGACAGATGAGTCCTACGACAGCAACAGCTGCAACTCCGATCTGTGTGATCCACCTTCGGATGAAGGGACCTACGGCTCCGGATCCGAAAGCTGCGGCAGCAGCGGACCAATCTACGAGCGCTACCAATGCGCCGCAGTCATCTAGGAACAGCAAACGCCTAACCCTCCGCCCAACACGAACCCCAACCCGCAGGACAGAAACGGCGAAAACGGCGGGAACAGAAGAAGCCAATCCCCCCACCCAACGGGGAAAACAATGGCCACCTCATCCAACTTAGCAAAGAAGGATGGGTCTAGGCACGCCGTGCCGTAGCAGGCGACATAGTCCTGCCTGTAGACTCCCCACGAGAACTACTGATGGCATACCACTACCTCCTCATCGAGGAGCACAAGAAGCAAGTCAAGATGCAGGAGACGCTCGACAAACGCAAGCAAGCAGCCTCTGAGTCCAGCGCGCGACGAGCTGCGCTCTCCGCCATGGCACTCGGCTCTAGCACAAACGGAAACCAGGGAAACAAGGACCGCTCTCGAGTGGAGAACATGGATCCCAGGGAACGCCATGATGTGACCCGAACTCTCCACACATCGTTCATGGATATGGATGCCGACGACAACATCATCCCGAAGACACCGCAAGCCGCGATCATGGCAGCCACTGCGTATCTCGCGGCCCACCCACCTCCGGAGGGGGACCCGAAAAGAGCCATGCATAAGTCCGCACTCACCGGACTCGGACTCGTCGGAGCTGCGCTCCACGAAGGCGCTCCTGCGGAGCCGAAGAATAAAGCTCCGGCCAGGCGCGACCGGAACCCCACCCCTTCATCCGAAGAGGAAGAGGAACACGACCTTCCTCGAAGGAAGAAGAGCTCGCATCTCCATAAACGCGACTACAACGCCAGAGACGCGCTTACACAACGCAAAATCGACAAAGCACGAGCTAAACGTGCATGCTCGTCTGAATCCGAGATGGACGAAGACGAAGGAGAACTCTGCGGAGCTCGATGCTTCAGCAGATCTGTTCGGCGAACACAGATGCCACGCAATTTCAAGCTTCCTTCGGATACTCCGAAGTTCAACGACACGCAAGATCCAAAATCCTAGCTCAGTGACCATCTGTCATCCGTCAAGCTGCACGGCGGTAACAAAGAAACCGCCATGCAATGCCTTCAGCTGCAGCTGACAGGCGCGGCGCGGGTTTGGCTCAGCAGCCTATCATCAGGGTCCATCCGAAGTTGGGAGGAGCTAGCTTACAGCTTCATCCGAAATTTCAAGGGCACCAGCAAGAGGCCCGCCTCAATCGAAGAGTTGCGAGCCTGCACTCAGAGAACGGGTGAATCTATTCGCTCGTACATACTACGCTGGTCTACCACCAAGAACTCCGCAGCACACATCTCCGAAGAGAGGGCCATCGACGCCTTCAGGGACGGCGTTAAACGCCAAGATTTCAAGGAGGAACTTGGACGCGTCAAGCCCAAGACACTCGACCACCTCATGGACATCGCCAACAGGTGGGCCGACGGTGAAGATTGCATTCACCGACCATAATCGGATGAAGAAGACGACTACGGCCGAAGACGGGAACGCCGTAGCAAGAGAAGATCGCGCGTCTACGAGGACCGCGACGGACCCGACATGGTCATGGCCGGCTACGCCGACCGCCGCAACGACAACAGCCGCAACAGCGGAGGTTACCGCGGAGGAAACTTCCGCGACGACGGACGCCCAGCACAGTCGTGGCAACGCCGCGACCGCGACAACGGACCCTCAGCATACGACAAACTTTTGGGTCCATGCACCATCCACTTCTACATTGACAAGCAGGATGGCAAAAAGAAAGCTAGCCACATGCTCAAGGACTGCCGCGAGTTCCAGAAACTCAGCGAAAGCATGGTGCAGATGAGGCAGCAAGCCCCAATCCCTGTGTTCAAGGCGAAATAGCACATGGAGCTCCTCCACCGCCACCTATCGGAGGACCAAACCAACCAGTCGCACCGGCACAGAACAACGCCGGGATCGGGTACCCCCCACCAAAAGGAGCACTAAGTATGATCCAGAAGGGACGCCCCACGAATAGGTTGCAGAAGAAAATCACCTGACAAATCAACTTGGCTGTGGCAACTCCGCCTGCAATCCCTGAGTACCTCAGTGGATCGGAGTCCTGCATCACATTCACTCGCACGGATCACCCTTGCCAGATCCCTCGACCAGGTCATGCTGCCCTGGTGCTGGAGGCGCAGATCGGAGGCTTCGAGATGAGTCGCGTCTTCATGGACGGCGACAGCGGCATCAACCTAATGTTCGCAAGCACTCTAGCAGCAATGCGGATCCCGCAATGCAGCCTGGAACAATTAGACACAACATTCCACGACATCGTCCCAGAGAAGGGCATATTCCCCCTGGGCAAAATAGGGCTCGACGTCATCTTCGGAAAGCCGGACATCTTCCGGCAAGAGCGACTCGAATTCGAAGTGGTGGACTGGCCGTCGCAATACCACGCCATCCTGGGGCGTGTAGCATTCGCAAGGTTCCTGGCCGTCCCACACTACGCATACCTACTACTCAAGATGCCAGGACCGAGGGGCGTCATCACAGTCCACGGGAGCTTCACCCGATCGGACCAATGCGACAGGGATTTCAACAAAATCTCCCAGTCTTTCGGCATGCAAGACGAGCTTGTAAGGCTCCGTGAGGTGACGGACAATGGGGCACCCCCAGTCACAAGACAGAACGCACCTGACATGTCCTTCGAATCCACCGTCAACACCAAGAAATTGCAGGTCCATCCGACGGATGCCTCCAAGACGGCTCTGATCGCCAACGACCTCAGCTCCGCATAGGAAGGCGCGCTCGTTGAATTCCTCCGTGAGCGCTGGGAAATCTTCGCCTGGTGTCCTGCGGACATGCCAGGAGTTCCTAGGGAATTCGCCGAGCACACACTCAATGTCTTTCCAGACACCAAGCCAGTCAAGCAGTCCATCCGGAGACTGTCGGAGCCACGAGCCGAAGCTATCGGCAAGGAAATCAATAGACTGCTCGCTGCAGACTTCATTAGGGAAATCAAGGAAAGCGAGTGGCTTGCAAACACAGTGATAGTCCCAAAGAAGGACACGGACATCCTGCGGATGTGCGTGGATTTCACGTCACTAAACAAGCATTGCCCAAAGGATCACTTCCCTCTTCCCCGGATCGACCAGATCATCGATTCGACTGCAGGTTGCGAGAAACTCTCCTTCCTCGACGCCTACTCAGGCTATAACCAGATTCGACTCAAGGTCAAAGATCAGGAGAAAACGGCGTTTATCACACCGTTCGGAGTATTCTGTTACAACACAATGCCCTTCGGGCTAAAGAACGCAGGTGCCACCTACCAGCGATGCATGCAGGCCTGCCTCAAAGACCAGATCGGTCGCAACGTCCAAGTCTATGTTGACGACATAGTCATAAAACCAGGGAGGCAAGGACACTTATCGACGATCTCCGCGAGACGTTCGACAACCTTGATCGCTACAGGATCAAGCTCAACCCCGAAAAATGCGCCTTCGGCATCCCATCGGGTCAGCTGCTTGGGTACTTCATCTCTCAGCGAGGAATCGAGGCGAACCCGAAGAAAATCAGAGCCATCATGGCGATGGAGAAGCCGAAAAACCTCAAAGGCGTCCAGCAGCTCGTAGGACGAATAGCGGCGCTAAGCAGATTCATCAGCCGCATGGGCGAGAAGGCCCTGCCATTCTACCAGTTACTACGCAAGGCAGACAAGTTTGAGTGGACGCCAGAAGCCAATGATGCATTCGAAAGCCTCAAGCGGCTCCTCTCCACCTCGCCCGTCTTGGTCACGCCAAAGGAGCGCGAGCCTCTTCTGCTGTACATAGCAGCCACACACCAAGTGGTCAGCACCGTGCTCGTGGTCGAACGACCCGAAGACGGCAAGACCCACGGGTCCAAATACCAATCTACTACCTCGGCGAGGTAATCGACACCAACAAAGCAGGTACCCTCACTACTGGCTTCGCCTCCACGGCGTGTTCATGACGGCTCGACGGCTGAGCCATTACTTCCAGGAGCACCAAGTGATGGTCGTCAACGAGGCACCCCTGAACAGCATCCTGAATAATCCATAGGCCACAGGACGCGTGGCCTTGTGGGGCATCGAGCTGTCACCCTTGGACATCATCTACGAGAAGCGACTCGCAATCAAATCTCAAGTCCTTCCGGACTTCCTGGTACATTGGATGGAGCTACAGCTGCCAGACACCCCGGACATGTCACAATCATGGACGATGCACTTCGACGGCTCCAAGAGAGAAGCTGGAGCAGGAGCAGGGGTCATACTGACCTCCCCGCAAGGCGACAAGATGAAGTACGTCCTTCGGATGAAATTCCGAGCCTCCAACAACGAGGCCGAATACCAAGCCCTCATCCATGGCATGAGGATGGCAAAGGTATGCGGCGCACGCACCTGGTCATCTACGGTGACTCCAACCTCGTCGTCCAGCAGACGATGGACGAGTGCGACGCACACGCTGAAAACATGATCGCGTACCGCGTGCTCTACAACGCACTCGAAGGAGAATTTGACGGCTGCGAGCTTCGGCACGTCGGAAGAGAAAGCAACGAAGAAGCCGACAGACTCGCCAACATCGTCTCCACTTGCGCAAAGGTGCCACCAGGTGTGTTTCTCGAACAGATCTGCGTGCCATCCATCAAGCGAAAATTCCCCACAGGATCACCCGAAGAAGCAGAACACTCGGGAGCTACGCTGCCCGAAGGACACGAAGGACCCAAAAAACTGGACACAGAGGTAGCCATGATCAACCTAATGCAGGTCATGGCAGTCGAAGAAACTTGGACGCACCCATACCTCCAGTTCTTAATAAACGGAGAACTGGCGATACAGATGCCCGACGCATATCTCGTCGGTCAAAAGCCTTCACCACCATCAACGGCGAGCTGTACAAGCGCAGTATTACCGGTATACTACAAAGGTGCGTCACCATCGGTGACGGGAAAGCCATCCTCCAAGACATCCACGAAGGCATCTGCGGCCATCACGCAGGCAGCCGCTCCCTTGTCGCCAAAGCTCTACGAGCAGGATTCTACTGGCCTACGGCCATGAACGACGCAAAGGACATCGTCCGAATATGCAATGGATGCCAACGGTTCACCAACAAACCGCACACACCCGGGTCAGAGCTCAGATCCATACCTATAGCTTGGCCTTTTGCTCAATGGGGCCTCGACATGATCGGCAAACTGCCAAAATCCTCGAAAGGGGGACACGTTTACCTCCTGGTAGCAGTCGACAAATTCACCAAGTGGATCGAGGCCATGCCCGTCACCAACCAAAAGGGCAAAACTGCCGTCAAGTTCTTCGAGTCCATTTTCTACAGGTTCGGCGTACCGCATAGCATCATCACCGACAATGGATCGAACTTTATCTCCAAAGAATTCCAGGACTTCTGCGAAGGCCTTGGGATCAACATCACGTACGCCTAAGTGGCACACCCGCAAACGAACGGGCAAGTGGAAAAGGCCAACGGCCTAATCGGCGCGGGCATCAAGAAGCGCCTCATGAGTCCACTCGAACGGAAAGCAGGAGCCTGGACGAAAGAGCTACCATCCGTCCTATGGAGCTTACGGACCACGCCAAACAGCACCACAGGCTACACACCGTTCTTCATGGTACACGGAGCCGAAGCCGTACTGCCAGCCGAAGTACGCCACCAGGCCCCTCGGGTCGTCGCATACAGTGAAGCCGAATCCACGGCTGCACTCGAAGACGCCGTCGATACACTCGACGAAGAAAAAGACATAGCAGCAGCTCGATCAGCGGTACACCAGCAGAGTCTCCGCAACTACCACAGCCGCCGGCTGCGCCCAAGGTCCTTCGTCGAAGGAGACCTCGTCTTGCGACTCAAGCAAGAGCGACCGACGAAATTCGAGTCACCATGGGAAGGACCCTACGTCATCACCGAAGTTATCCCAGGTGGCGCCTACCGCCTCAAGCACGTGGAGTCTGGAGTCGCATACTCCAACCCATGGAACATCTCGCACCTGCGACGATTCTATCCCTAGCAACCTACCCCCTTTACTTTCAATAAGGCTTTCAGCCAAGGCTATTCAACCGAACAATGTACTTCCTCCACTACGATATAAATAAAGCTCAGTGTCTCGCCCCAAACTTCAGTTCGCTATTTTGCAACTTTACTTCATGCTACAAACGCACTCGGGGGCTCCCCCCACCTCACGATTTCATCGACTGAGGATCAAACGTGTACACCTGAGTAGCTGACAACGTCAGGCAAATGAAAAGGACATGTACTCAATCAAAGCACTGCGTGCTCACAACAAACAAACCTTTACAACAAAGGGCACAACACGCCCAGCCGGAATATACAAAATTTACATGTATCTCCTTTTTCAGGTACTACCTATTCTGAAGAATAATCCGAGCACGCTGCTCAAACAAATCTACGACCTGTTCGGCATATTGCCTTACAGCTGCGTAATGTGGATGCATGTCCCACTCATCACCATCCGGTCGAAGAGGTGGCCCAGCGGACACAGCAGCCAAATCTACATCAGGCCGGTGCAACCTCACAAGAGACAAAGCAGCCTTCATTCCTGCGACGAGCTGCTGCCGCACCAACTCCTTGACATTGCTCACATTCCGAAATTTCGACAGAAGACCCACAAGGCTCGTCGGCACGACATCCAAAGGAAACATAACATGCAACACCGAGGCAAGCGACGTCTGCACCTGGCGGAGCACCCGCGATACCTGGTGCACACGATCCTGCACCGTCGCCAGAGCCACGGCACGGTCACGATCCATCCAGAAGAAGCCACCGGCCTCCATGTCATGTTGAGTCAAGCAATTGACCCGAACAGCGACACACACCTTCTCTTCCCTCGGAGCAAGGTTCGCACCTGCGACAATTGCAACAAATAAGCGCAAGGCCAGCAGGCTCATCCGAAGAACCGAGCTACAGCCCGAACCAAAGAACAACTTACATTGAAGCTGCTCGGACAGCCGAACCAGTTCCGCCATCAAGTACTCCTCTCTGGCTGCACCACGATCCGCCTTGGACTTCCACACATCGGCGTGACCGCGCAACCCAAGCAACTCCCTCTCAAGACTACGCACACGATCCCGAAGAAAAGCGAGTTGCGAGGAATCATCCAAAGATGGTCGCAGCGGCATTGCGGACGAGGTGTCAACAGGGTCAGCACCCGAAGGAACCTAGAGAAGCAGAAAAAGAAAGGGACGCAAACATTCAGACAATGATAGAGCACAACTCAGAAGCATTCATCAAACATATAAGGCCACTACGTGGCACAGGGATCGTGTTCTCCAAAATATTTACAGCAAAAGCAGACTACAAACTATCCTACGTCTACAACGCCTAAGACGCGGCACCCTGAGTCGCCTCGGAGCCAGACTGCCTAGCTTTGGCCCCGCCCTGCTGCCGCAGTGCATACTCAGACAGCAAATCAATGAGCTTGGGCCCATATCGTTTGTAGCAAGCAGAGTAGGCAGCAAAGGCTACCTCGGATCCATCTGCAGTCGTCGGCATCCGGGAGGTGATCTGGGGCAGATCCAGCTCCGCTCCAGCCGCCAAGGCCATTGCCAGCCCGACGGACGCGCCGATGCCCTTCTGCTTGCGCTTGTACGCCGCAGGCGCTTCGGCTGACAAAGCCTCCGCCAGAGCATCCACATCATCGAGGGCTACGCCCTTAGGGACAAGCTCCTTGTAGAAGCGGCCAAGGAACTCCTTCGCCTTGGCAAGGGAGCTGACGACGGTGCTGCAGCGATCTTCGACCGCCACAGTAGCATCATCTAGAGCACTTCCGTGCTCTAGAGCACCGCGGTCAAACTCGATGCCCGCGGCATCTGAGACAAAAATAAAAGAGAAGACATGAAGAAAAGCAGCACAGAAGAAGACAGGAAACACGAAGAAACAAGCACAAATACAGCACTTACCCGAAATAGCCTTGGCAGCAGCCATGAGCTTCGCCGCCACCTCTCTTTCACGAGCAGCCGCAACGGTGGCCAGCTGTTCCTCACGATCCGCGGCCTCCTGCTGTAGACGCTCCTTCGCTTCGGCTGCCTTAGTCAGCTCTAGCTTGAGGCGTTCTTTCGCCAGCGTGGCGGCCTCGCCTCCGATTGACCAAGGCTCTTCTTGAGAGCATCGACCTCACGGAGAGAAGTATTATGCTCCTCTGCATTCAAAACAAGCAAGCGTCAGAAAATAGGACCAGAATAAATAAGAAAGGAAAACAGGTACCTTGAAGCTGCCGAAGGTTAGCCTCCAGCACCAGACGCTCCTGCACCAGCCGCTTGGCCTCCTGCACAAAAGGCCGCAGAAAAAGAAATAGCAGTAAGAAAAAGGACTTGGGGGCTACGCCCAACACAAAGGAGTAAAAGAAAAATTCGCACACGAAGACACTCGGGGGCTCCCCCCGTGGCACGAAGCAACGACACTCACATGCTCGGGTGGCGACTCCGAAGACCCACTGGCGAAATTCTGAGGCGCAACCACCCGCACCTCCTGCACAGGAGGATCCGGAGCAGCGCCTCCCGAAGTCGCCACCGTCTGAGGAGGAGACGCAATATTCGACTCCCCCATCATGTCCCGCGCACCATCACTGGAGGAGTCGTGGGAGGAATGCCTGCATACGAAGCAATCGGCACAAGTGCAACGTCAAGAAAAAAGGACAGTAATATAACAAGAAACTTACGAGCCCAACGAGCTCAGGTCGAAGACAGGAGGAGTCCTTCGGGCTCTCTTCTCCTCTTTTTTCTCTTCCTTCTTCTCCTCCTTTTTCTCCTTCTTTTTCTCTTCCTTCTTCCGCTTCGCTGGCGGGTGCGGTGCGACAGCCCGCACAGGAACGGCAGGAATGGGAGAGGAAGAGCCCCCATGCCCGTCACTATGACGGTCAAGGCCCAGAGGGTTTTTGGGAGACGGAGGAGTCGAGGCATCCGAAGACTCGCTGGAGCTCCGAGATCGTTTGCGTGTATGGTCCTCACTCGACTCGTCGGCATCCTCCGCCGGAGATCGCGCCGACGGCAGCTCGGACACGGACTCAACCACTTCATTATCCGGGGCATTCGGATACTTTTCGGGTAATGGCGGTACCATGCCCGGCACTTTGAAGCTCTGCAAAATCAGAAGGAACTTTGTTAGCAAACAAAGGAAATAAATACGCAGCCGACAAAAAGCACTACGTGCACAAATCTACACCTGTGGAACAGACAACGCCGAAGAAAACGGCGGAGTCAGCGACTTCCCAGGGATTTCCTCTCCGGCCTTGAACTTCAGCAGCGAGCGAAGGGCCCTGTCAAGATCCCCCTCGGAGATTTTCTCAGCCGAAACCCTCGTCGGATCACGGCGCCCAGAATAAAGAAACATCGGGTGCGCCCTCGCTTGGAGAGGCTGCACCCGACGTTCGTGAAACGTCCGGATGATGTCCACGCCGTTCACTTCCTTCTCCGGAATCAGTTGGAGATCCTCCACCCGACGGTAAAGGGCCTCTATCTCCGCCACCTCACCATCCAAGATTTGGTTTTTCCAAGACCTTTTCGGCTCAATCATTTGGGAGGGGTCAAAGGGAACAAGACCAAAATCTTGCCCGGGCACTACGGAGTCGCGGATATAAAACCATCACCTCCGCCAGTACTGGACAGATTCGGACATGGAAAAAGAAAATAAAAGAAGATTGGGACTAAGAGAGATGATGCAACCGCCAATGGGATAAACACCATCCGAACCAGACTGCCTCTTCACGGAATAAAGCTTCCGGAAGAGGCCAAAGTGTGGCTCAATGCCAAGCCAGCACTCGCAAAAAGTGATGAAGCAAGCAATGTGGAGAAGAGAGTTGGGCGACAGATGGTGAAGCTGAATGCCATAGAAAAAGAGCAATCCACGGAGGAAGTTGTGGATTGGAAAAGAAAACCCACGCATAACGAAGGCGAGAAACATAACCCGATACCCAGCTGGGGGACGGGGAATTACCTCATTGTCGGGGAGTCTGACGGCCTCCCTATCTTGCGGGATCAAACCCCGCTCATGAAGCTTGCGGAGATCGCTCTCCCGCGTCTCTGATCGCCGCCAGCCACCGTCGGTGACACGGGTAGCGGCGGCGCCTTTCTTTCCTCCGGTGGCGCTAGTACCAACGGCCGACGATGATTTCTTCGGTTTCCCCATTGTGCTACGGCGGCGCCGGCGGTGGAAGCGCAGAAGGGAAGATGGAAATGTGGAAGGAAATCGCAGCGCGCAGCAAGAATCGCTAGAGCACAAGGAGGTAGTGAAAACAAGAACTGATGCGGTGAAAACAAACCGCGGATTTCCCCAATGATTATAACAACGAAGACGACGCACGGCAGCCGTCCATCCAGAAGACCTAACGCCAACGGCAGATCTGACCATACACGTGTCAGCATCACAATGAACCATCGTTACCACGCCGTCCACTACGCGTGGAAATCGAGGAGACGCCGTAATTATCTCCACGACGCGCGTGACCGGTCAATTCAAAGTCAGCAAGTGGGACCCACATCCGTCCAGTCAAGTCATCTCTGGCGTAGCAGACGCTTGAGGTCATTGATCGTCAGCACTGATGTCATCAAAAGCCATACTAGCACCAACTACAATTCTTCGGCTCCACAGCTAAGAGTATTCACTCGAATCTTAGATTCGACTAAATACTCGGGGGCTACTCCTATCAGGAGCGCTGGCCGCGCACCGGCAAGATGAATAAAGACAGAGTATTTCTTCGAGTCCTACGTCGAGTCTACGACTCCACTACGGACTCAGGGGCTACTCCCATAGGGAGGATGGATTTAAGCATCCAACAATTTTCGTGTCCTACGGACTTAATAACTAAACAATGCTTGAACTAAAGTCTCCGCTCGAGTCTACGACTCGAACAGACACTTAGGGGCTACTCCCATAGGGAGCGCTGGTCGCGCACCCTATGAAATCTTCGACTGCGATCCTTCGGATCAGCAAGCAAAAAACTTTTCGGCAACTCTGCCCCAACAGAACGCTGAGTAAGCAACGATCTCCTTAGCCATCCGAAACACCTCCGCGGTGATAAATATTCGGATGCTGTGTCTGTGACACAAAGATAAGACCTGCAGATATCATCTGATGGCCTGGCAACGCACACGACTGTGCTCTGCTAGTATAAATCCGTGCCAACAGGCGTGATGAAAAATCCCGACGGACGCGTTGGGTACATCAATTAAAACCACTGGAATTCCACTCTTGTAAGTCCACCGCGGCCTGAGTCGAATTACGCCAGCATATGTTCCGGGTTCAAGTTAAGGGACTCGAACCTGATGAAGATCATGTTGTTTCGTCCTAAGACAGTTAACTGACCCTGATCCGTCGGGTGAAGTCAGGCACACGTATCAACAATCCCTACACACATATACTGTTTATTCATAGTTGCACCCGAAGGATTGAAGAGTCCTCAGCCGAATCTATGATTCGACTGATCACTCGGGGGCTATTGACATGGTTATACCCTACGGGTACGTGACTTCAGTATACCTGGTCCAGCCCAAGGAAGGCCCACAACAGACATACGCTGGCCCTTGAAGATTTTCGGGTGGCCAAGGCCCATGACGTCTTCGGATCCTTAGAGAGCAAGACTAGCATAGATAGGAAATTCAAGGGGTAAAACCCTAGAACCTGTAACCGACTAGGACTATGCCCGAGACCTGCCTAAGTCTATATAAAGGCCAGGAGGGCACGTCCTAGATCTCTCGACTCATACTTTCGCACACGCACCTCCACGCCAGATCGAATCACGCACAGTAACCTTCGGTTCCGCCGTAATCAAGAGCAGACAAGCAGGAGTAGGGTTTTCCCTCCGGGGGCCTGAACCTAGGTAAATCTCGTATCCCCTGGTTGCTTGTCTGTCAACCGTTCCATGATCTCCAGCATCCCCATCTTCTCCAAAACCCAAAGTCCATAACAACGGGCATTGATGAGATTAAACCTCGTCAGCCGCCGCCTCCATATCTCTTGTTGTGTTGCTTTGCGCACGTGTGCGTGTAGAGTTGACGTCGCCGGTCGGTTGTCGCCTACCTTTCAGCGGTAAAGCTCACTTGTAAGTTGTAACCCCACCCACGCATGTAACAAAATTACCAAAGTCAAAAGGCCTGAAGACCACATGATCATGGGGTCGTCTAGGTCCGCCAAAAGTCCGAGATTGGAGCCCCGGCCGTTCTTGTTTAGGAGTAAACAAACTAACAAAGCCGGTTCGTCTCACGTTGTACCGGACAGTGACGCCCTCTCGGCCGGCCGTCATGTTATTCTCACGGGAAAGAGCAGGAGTTGTCTAGTGTTGACGCAAGGTCAATTATTAGATGAGGATCACCCAGGCAGGTTCACAGTGGGTGATTATCTCACTGTGAGTGTGATGGATTATGGATGCCACCTTGCCCTGTCCGTGCCTGATGTTTGTTGTTTCGTCCCGGTCGAGGGCAGGGACCAGTCGGCGGCAAGGCAAGGCAACTTTCGCGGCTCCGGCTTTCTGTTGGTGCGTGCTGGACGCCCGTACCGGCGTGTCATGGTCATGCGCGCGGGATATTTTCTCCCGTCGGAGCTTGGTGAGGGAGCTAGTGGCAAGCAAGCACCATGTAGTACCACTGCACACGGGCAACTTGGAGCAGGCCTGACAGAGACGCGCCGATCGAGCGAGCTGGCACTATGGCACGTCCAGGAATCAGAGGCACTTTTCTTAGAGGCACTTTTTCAAACTGCCTCTAATTGTATCTATTGAGGCACTTCGAAAAATAGTGCCTCCAAATATGAATTTTTAGTGGCAGTTTTAAAAGTGCCACTAATAGTTTATCCTTTTGAGTGCCTCTAATGTTTTGAAAAATAGAGGCACAGTCCAGTGCCTCCATGCTAAACTATCAGTGACACTTTGACCTGTGCCTCAAAAAGACATAACTTTTAGAGGCATTTTCTGTGATAATGCCACTAAAAGTATATCAACTGAGGCACAATTAGAAGTGCCACAATTGGTTACCATTTAGAGGCACTAAATTATGCCTCTAAATAGTGACCAAATGTGGCACTATTTGGTGTGCCTCCAATGATCATCCATCTGAGGCACTATGCTGCTGCCTCCAATGTCCAACCAGCTGAGGCACCTGACATTGCCTCAAATGGATGATCATTGGAGGCACTGTCAAACATGCCTCTAAATGGTCATCCATTTGAGGCACTATCAGGTGTGCCTCAAAATGTCCAACCAGCTGAGGCACCTGACATTGCCTCAAATGGATGATCATTGGAGGCACTGTCAAACATGCCTCTAAATGGTCATCCATTTGAGGCACTATCAGGTGTGCCTCAAAATGGTCATCCATTTGAGGCACTTTGTGCTGTGCCTCCAAAAGAATAAACAGCATAATCAAATAATCAGAAAACAGATACCACACAGCACATAATTATATACTACTGATTCCATACTGATAATCCAACATAGTACTTACTGCTCCATACTTACAACTACAAAAGTAGTACTTAGTAGTCCAGCATATATAGTACTAGGCAGTCCAACTTATGCAGCCCATCAGATAATTACATCCAAAATAAGTAGAACTCATAACAGAAGTTCTACTTCCACCCAATCAGTACTGTCAGATCTACGCTTATGGGAGTGCCGCGAGCATCAAAGCGTAACTTCCGTCGACTTGTACCGAAAGCAAAGATAGCATCATCCTTCTTCATGTTGAAGGCCTTCATAGCTGTCCACCATCCACTAGTTATCATTGCTCTATTGTTTACTCCCATCTTCATCCTGACATCCACACGATCATCTTCAGCCATGGATTCAACTTGTACAGTAAGTGGTTCATCAAGAAAATCCTTCAGGTACTTGGTTGTGAACTCAGCATTAAATTCCTGTGTAAGTATCAAGTTTACACAACTGTTAGCATTCTTTTGGACTCTGTTTCTACTACACTGTTATGCATGATAAAGTAAATAGCTGCTCACCATTTTGCATTTCTTCTCAATGACAGCTGACTCTGTCATCTTGTAGACATAGTACTTTATTGCTGGCCTTCTGTCATTGCACCATTCGTCCAGAAACTCAAATTGGCATGGACACAGTAGTATGTCATTTCCAAACATACACTGGTGGTCCCACTCATATATTCCCTTGTTTTTTGGTCCTGATACAGCACAAATAGAACAAATTTTATAAACATTAGTACTATTTCTCAACTGCTGTAACAGACTAGATAGTTCAAAGTTTGTATAGATACATACCCCTTAAAACCAAGCCATCATCTTGTGCTG
Source organism: Avena insularis (assembly GCA_023614405.1). NCBI lineage: Eukaryota > Viridiplantae > Streptophyta > Magnoliopsida > Poales > Poaceae > Avena > Avena insularis. The sequence continues at coordinate 273,247,424 of CM042685.1, forward strand.
GCATAATTGACACATAACCATCTGGCACGAACCACTCCGTAGAGGTGTCACTACCAGAGGTGTCATCAGCAGAGGTGTCCTTGCCAGAGCATCACACGCCACTAGTCTTTGTGGCTTGGGATCAAGCTGCCACTGTCATCTGAGATGTCAATGGCACAGTTCTCACATGTTCCCATCTAGTATAAAAACAGCATGTAATCAGTAATGCTAAAGCAATGTAATCAGTAATGCTAAAACATGTTCAGTACATGATCAAATAGCAAAACATTCAGAAAGTCAATAATTACATTCTGAATATTCCTAACATTCAGAAAGTTCAGAAAGTACAGAACATTCAGAAAGTTCAGATCATGCTGAACATTCAGTAATTTCTGAATTTTCTGAACATTCATTCAGAAAGTTCAGAAAGTTCAGAACATTCAGAACATTCAGGAAGATCAGAACATTTAGAAAGTTCAGTACATTCTGAACAATCTTAACAATCTGAACTTTCTGAACATTATGAAATTTCTGAAAATTCAGAACATTTCTTCATCAACAGAACTGTAACTACAGACCATGGTCCGCCGCTACGTGAGGCAGCTTGGCCGGTAGGGCGCGTAGCTCGGGCCAGAGACTGGCTTCGGAAGCAAATGCTAGTATAATTGGTTAGAATTTGGGACCAAGTTGGATTGGAACTAGAACCGGTCGGGTAAGGCTTCTAGACGTACTACAGCTGATGAACCAGGTCGGAAGCAGATGCTAAACTGGTTGGGACCAAGTTCGAAGAACCGGGTAAGGCTTCTAGACAGACAGACGGGCGGACCAGCTGAGATCATGTTCCAAAATACCGGCACGTCATCTTTGCACGTACGTATCGGTATCGAGCCGGCAGATCCCATACCCAGGGATGGATCCCCCACGCGAGGGATTCCATTTCCGCCGGAAGCCAACATGCCGCACGGTGAGAGCATCTTCACTCGACTTTTCAGGACGCTGATTCAGACGTAGATATTCGGTCCGGACGCTAAAAATTGATCCAGTCGCGTATCCAGAGACCTGTTTTCATCTGGATTTCGCCGTGTTTTGGTCCGGCCTATCCAGGCCGAACCCAAGTTTCTAGGAACGTCGGACGCTGCAAAAAAGGGCGTTGGCCAGCTCTGTCAGCGAGACATTTCCATTCCCACTCACTCCACTCGCCTAGACTGCCGTGAAGAGCTCGTAGCGCCCCCTGTCGCTATGATTTCGCCGGTGGAGCTCCTGCGCTTTGAGACATGCCCACGCCTCTAGCTACGCTCGCCGTAGTTGCCTCTCACCACCACGCCTTCTCCGCCGCCGATCTCGCCGACCTAGCCTCGTCGTAGCTCTGCTTCGCTACGTGCTCCCACCACCACGCTCGCCAAGTGTTCGGCATTTGGCCGGATTTGGCCATGGACTCCGACGACGAGGAGATGCTCACCGTACTCCTGAAGGAGGAAAGCACCGAGGTCGCCGAAGGCGAAGAGCATTTGCAGATCCTCGCATCGCTCGTCCAGCTATACATGCAGATGGCGGCCGCTGTGGTTCGCGCCAGTCGCCGTGAAGTGCAAGGCGAGACAAAGGATAGAGGGCTACTACATGTTGCACACTGACTACTTCGCCGACCAGCCACTCCATGGTGAGGACGTGTTTCGTCGCCGTTTCAGGATGAGCCGGAAGCTCTTCCTCAAGATCGTGCATGCTATCTGGGAATTCGACCCATATTTCCTTTGCAAGAAGGATTTCGCTGGCTTGGTTGGGTTTTCCTCACTGCAGAAGTGCACCGTGGCGATGAGGTTGCTTGCATATAGAGCGCCGGTTGATGCTGCCGATGACTATCTCCGCATCGCCGAGTCCATCGCCTTTGATTGCTTGTACAGGTTCTGCAGGGCAGTGATTGCAGTGTCCGGGGGAACAGTACTTGAGATCACCCACTGTTGAAGACACTGCTCGGATCCTTGCAGTCAATAAAAGTAGAGGATTTCCTGGTATGCTTAGAAGCATAGATTGCATGCATTGGGAGTGGAAGAACTGTCCATTTGAATGACAAGGAATGTACAAAGGCCACAAAGGAGGATGCACTGTGATACTTGATGCAGTTTCTACACATGATCTTTGGATCTGGCACTCCTTCTTTGGCATGGCAGGATCGAACAACGACATCAACGTCCTTAACTCCTCAACTGTCTTTTCCAAGCTTGTTGAGGGTCATGCTCTCTTCGTGAAATTTGAGATCGGTGGGCCCTACTACAACAAGGGATACTATATAGCAGATGGCATCTATCCAAGATGGTCAACATTTGTGAAGACTATCTCAAGCCCAATGCTCCCCAAGCATTCTCACTTTGCCAAGGAACAGGAAGCTTGTGGGAAGGACGTGGAGCGGGCATTTGGTGTGCTCCAGCAGAGGTTTGCAGTTGTCCGGTTCCCTGCGATGACCTGGTCGAAAGATCAGATGTGGGAAGTGATAAACTGTTATGTGACCTTGCACAACATGATCATTGAGGATGAGAGGAATGATCCAGTGAGTTTGCTCGAGGAGGACGAGCCATACTACAGACAGGGACCTCTTGCCGAGCCTGATCATCAGGTGCCTCCAACATGAGCTGCATTCATCGCAATGCGTCAGGAGATCCGAGATCCGGAGATGCATCAACAGCTGCAGGATGATCTTGTCGAGAACCTATGGATACGCAGGGGCAACACGACGTAGATACCGAGCATAAACTGGCCGAAATATGTTGTATTTTTATTGCAGGCCGAACTATGTTTACATTTACGCCGAACTCTGTTTAAAATTTCGCCGAACTTTGGTCTTAAAATGTTCTGTATTCATTGCATGACGAACTATGCCGAAATCTGGACGAACTTGAGCCGAATTTAAGCGGAAACGAATGACCCGAAAACTCGGTCTGGATACGCGAGTGGAAAACTGGGTGTATCCAGACCGAAAACTTATGCCGTTCGGTCAAAGGAAAACTTATGCCGTTCGGCCAAAGTTTGGTCCGAATTTTAGACTGGATTCGGCCAACGAGTGGAGATGCTTTGACAAAAGCCACGACGGGCGCCCCACACCCCGCGCCACGACGGGCGCTTTTGGCTCGCGCCGGCGTCGGGCTTGGCGCGGCGTGGACACTGCACAGCACGCGCGCGCGGTCGAGCTCTCGACCATTCCTTCCCTGCCGGGCTTGCGTTGTGCTGACGGCGACCGCTGACGGCGCCATGCGCGCGTGGGTACGTGGTAGCATCACCGGATCTCGACCGCGATCCGTGTATCGCCGGTGACGGTAGGCCAGTTCGGGAATCGGGATGGAGAGTCACGTTGATGGTCTTAATTAGAGCGGCAGCGATCGGGGCGCTGGTGCCTTCTCTAGCACCAAAAGGGCGGATCCTGCGATCCACAGTGGTAGAGTATATGATCGATGTGATCTGACACGGCTAGAGCAATAATGGGGCTAACCAGTTCGTTTGATCGTGCGATATTCCATCTGATTTGGTAGTTAATAATCTGACAGCTCCATGTCTAGCAATGGAGTATACACATATAAAGGCTACCGATAAGTAATCAAACTCGCGTTTAGACAGACAGCGTGCCAAATCAGCTGGCGGAACATTAGTTGTCGCCAGGGGACATTTCTTTTTTGAAAGATAGGAAAAAGGCTTGCCTAGATTCATTAACAAAACAGGAGTTTAGCATAGGTTTTTAAGGTGACATCCAACGCAAACACAAACAAAAGTCTAATTTCTGAGATTAAAGCGGTCGTATCCACCACCCGATTATTAGATAGAAAAGGGTGACCCACTTTATAAGGAAAACTAGATCCAAAAATCATACAAGCTATACTAAACCACACAAGCAAGGGGACTTGCCGCCCACATGATACAACCACCAAAAGCACCAAGCACACTCCTCTAGCTTCGGGGCCGCGCCGCCGCCCCGGCCTACACAGCTCGGCACCAAAGCCGCACACGAGCCGCAACGCAGCACGACCTAGCCGCCTCGTAGCCATCGCTACGCAGTCGGCCACCCGCAGACCTCGGACATCACGCCAAACTCGGGGCCGCCGCCCCGACACAATAGCCAGATCGACATTCGCGTTGCTAGACGAACCAACCGGATCGATGAACTCGTTGTCCACACAGATCTCCAAGCCGCCACCCAAACCCCTAGCGAGGCCACGACCCAATCCCATAGGACCGTTGCTGCAGAGGATGCCAAGGCCGCCGCCTCAACGAACCACCACCTTCCAAGGCCGCCGCCCCAGCGCCCACAACCCTCGACCATAGAGCCACCTGCCAAACCGTCACGAACTCGTCACACCGCGAGGTCCAAGAGCTCCAAGACGACACCTCCAACAAGTTAGTGACGTGTCCATCATCGCCGCCCGCTCCCGATGGAGCTTAGGTTTTCACCCGAAGATCATGGAGCCACACACGTCGGTCGGAATCGAAGCTCCATAACGACACAAACAAGAGAGGAACGATGCCCGCAGGCGCCACCGTTGTTGACACCGATCGGAGTCAGTGCAAGGCTTTCGCCCGGAGCTCAACCCGACCGTGAAGATCAAGGAGCCGCAAGATGGTAGCGTGACTCCATTGCCGGCCATCTAGCTCAACCGCACGCTGCAGCCGCCGCGACACCTCCTGCCTGAGGATTACCGCCCTGGCCGTCTCTCTCGGTAGTAAATGATCCAAATGTTTAGCCCCGGCTAGAGCCCACAAACTTGCTTCCTTCTTAATCCTCAAGAAGACGCCAGGGGACATTATTGACACGTAGAGTAATCACGACATGCTAGATTTTCCTAGGCTCGAGAGGCCGTGCTTCCTTGCCGAGTCACACCGGCCACCACTGAGGCCAAAGCTTCCATCATGATCAACCGTCTCTATATGCTCTGAGCACGAGACCTCCTCCTACAAACTGATAATTCGTATTTCTTCCCCTTGCTTCTTCATCATTATACACTTCCTCTGCGGAGCGAGCTAGTAGCAAAGACGGACACGCACGCGCGCGCCCCGCGCGGCGTCCCACACGTGTGAACCGGCTCCCCTCGTCGGCATCTTTCCCTCTAAATAATCATTGGCACGTAGGATGCTTCACAGAATGCTCATTCTGGTGATACTGCAAGTTTTTATCATAATTAGGCATGGCTTAGGCTAGCGAGCCAGGCGTTTCTATAACACAAAATATATAACTCCATGGACGTATAAGCTCCCTCTTTATTTCATACCGGTGACATCTATAGACAAAATAATATGATATCAACTGTGTACAAAGTATAAGTGCAATGTTGAAAACGTTCCCCATGACAGCATGGTTCTGCTAATTCCAACATATAAGTGCAAGCATACACAATATAGACGACACAATGGTTCAAATTTATTAGGAGCAAAGAATATAAAGTGTGTCATAAAGTTCGTGAGGGCTTTAATCACTAAGTTTCACATAACAAAATACTTTTCAGTTGGAAGATAGCTGAAAACAAGAATATATTTGGAATGGTGTAACACACCATGCATAGGAGTTTTAGTGGACACTTTAGAATAACTTGGTTTCTTAGGAGTTGAAAGCATGAGTAGATACTCATACAAGTGGAGGCTAGGAAAAGACTGGAAGCAACCAACTAAAAGAGCAATAATAGCCATAATCATGCAGAGCGACAAAACATTATTAATCAAAGCATAGCGTGGTACTATAAGTCAAGGACTAGATGATCATAGAGGCTATGGTGACTTTTTCATATTCATAACATGGTGTGAGCATGTGCCAAGTCAACCCAAACAAAGCATCAAAGGAGAATACCACAATACTATGCTTTTGTATGCTAAAACAACGCATAATTTTTTCAAGGCACACTAAGCAATCCCAATTGTTTGGAAAAAGACATGCTAAAGCAATAATCACTAAGAATAAGGTCAAAACAACACCTAGCATGTCATGCTAAAGTCTAAGTCTCAGTTAATCCAAGCTCCTCTTGCACTTCCAAGCAAGAACTTTCTACTCCTTTCCAACACCAATTGACTTATTTGAAACAACACAATGAAAACAGGGGTCCAAGAACAACATAATAGTGCATGAAACAATAAAAACGAAGTGTCTAGACAGACCTGAGCTTTTTATTGATGAAGAAGGGGATGCTTTGGGCATCCCCAAACTTTGACGCTTGTACCTCTTGGATATTTCTTGGGGTGACACCGGGGTGGCATCCCCAAGCTTGAGCTTTTTTCCATTCTTCATATCATTACATCATTCTCTCTCTACACCTGAAATTTTTCCTTCATACAAAACTTCACACAATCTTCATTAGCAACATTAGTGTATTCAAGAGATAATAGACCTTTAGGCTTAGCTTTGGAACAGCAAAACTCTTCACTAAAAACACAAGCTACTGTAGCAACTCCTTCAAAAAGCTCAATTCCCCAAAAGAGAACTCAAAAAGGAATCAATAAGAAGATGCAAATAATGGCAGAAATTTGTCAAAACAGACCAGCAGGTAGAAACCGATTTTTTTGAAAATCTTATGTTGCTCAAATCAAAAAGTGTCGAACTAACTAAAGTTAGCTAACATACTGGGGATTTGTTCGTAAATTTGCAGCTCAATCCTACTTACAGAGACTCCTCACGAATTTTTATGGTGGAGGACAAAAATCTGTTTCTCGACAGCAACTCCCCAAATCTTACTTACCTCTCATTAGAGGTCATTTTTGGCACAAAAAGCAAACAAAAAAGGATAAGAAGAGGTCATTACTGAAGTAATAACTTCCAAGACTCAAGGAAACTCTTGGGTTATCTCCCAACAAGTACTTTTCTTTAATGTCTTTAAGTTAGGCACAAGAAGCAAGAAATCAAGTATTTTCAAATGAGGAAGCATTAACATCAAACCTTGCTTTCAAAGGAGGAGCAAAAAGCAACTTCTCTCTCCTCATAGGAAAGTGTTCAATACCTTTCTTGAGTGGAAATTGATATTTAATGGTTCCTTCTTTCATATTAATGATGGCACCAACAGTTCTAAGAAAAGGTCTTCCCAAAGTAATAGGACAAGAAGCATTGTATTCAACATCCAAAACATAGAAATCAACAGGAACATAAGCATTGTTAACCATAATGAGAACAACATTAATTCTCCCCATGAGTTTCTTCTTAGCATTATCATTAAGTGGGACATCCAAATAACAATCTTCCAAAGGTGGCAAATCAAGCATTTCATAAATCGTCCTAGGCATAATAGAGACACTAGAACCAAGATCACATGAAGCTTTGAGATCAAAGTCATTCACTTGCACATTAATAATGGGTTCCCAACTATCTTCTACTTTCCTAGAAATATAAGCTTTGTGTTTTAATTTCTCTTCCTTAATCTTAACAAGAGCATCTGTAATATGTTTAGTGAAAGCAACATGCATATCACTAGAATCAGGACTTCTAGCAAGCTTTTGCAAGAACAAAATCACTTCGTAAATATTGCAACCATCTATATCAAAATCAAACTTAGCATCACTAGTAGTAGACTCATTAGGCTTAGGCACTGTAGTAGGAGGAATAGGGACTTCTTGTGGTTAAGTGGTATCCATTCTAGTGATGGTGCACACACTATTGTTTCTATCAATTTTAGCTTCCCTTTCCCACTTAGCATGAATTTAGGCTAACAGTCTAATATTTTCATCAATAGTAAGTTGTATGGCATGAATAGCAGCAAAGGTACCATGGTTTCAGGTTTAGCAGTCATTTTATTAATCAAGGAGGAATGTGCTTCAGACAAAGAGGAAATGTTCTTTTCAGCACACAAATTTTTTGACTGTAAAATAGGAATTTCTCTATTTAGGTTCTCAAGTTGATGACTAATATTCTTCAAGATAACAGATTGTTCTTCCATAGTTTTAGTGAATATCTTGTTTTGCTCATATTGCATCTGCATAAAGTTTTTAGTGGACCTTTCAACTTCTATAATCCTATCTTCACTAGGCATTCCAGATCTACCATGATAAGTATTTCCATTATTAGGAGGATAAGATCTATAGATGTTACCATAAGTATTGTTGCCAAAATTGTTGTTTCTAATGAAGTTCACATCAACTTGCTCTTCTTGAGCAACCAAAGAGGCTAAGGGAACATTGTTTGGATCTAAAGGAGCTTTCCCATTAGCAAGCATAGTCATAATAACATCTATCTTATCACTCAAAGAGGAGGTTTCTTCAACAGAGTTTACCTTCTTACCATGTGGAGCTCTCTCAGTGTGCCATTCAGAGTAATTAACCATCATATTATCAAGGAGTTTTGTTGCAACACCCAAAGTGATGCCCATAAAGGTACCTCGCTGAATCCAATAAGTCTCCTGAAGAGAAGTTCAAACCTGCATAAAAAGTCTGGATAATCATCCAAGCAGTGAGTCCATGAGTGGGACAATTCTTAACCAAAGATTTCATTCTTTTCCAAGCTTGAGAAACATGTTCATTATCAAGTTGTTTAAATTTCATAATATCACTTCTCATAGATATAATCTTAGCAGGAGGGTAGTACTTTCCAATAAAAGCATCTTTACACTTAGTCCAAGAATCAATACTATATCTAGGCAAGGATAGCAACCATTCTTTAGCTTTTCCTCTCAAGGAGAAAGGAAACAGCTTGAGCTTAATAATATCTCCATCTACATCCTTATACTTTTGAACCTCACAAAGTTCAACAAAGTTATTGAGAAGGGAAGCAGGACCATCAGAACTAGCACCGGAAAATTGCTCTCTCATCACAAGATTCAACAAAGCAGGCTTAATTTCATAAAAGGTAGCATCAGGAGCGGGTGGAGAAATGGGAGTGCTAAGGAAATCATTGTTGTTTGTGCTAGTGAAGTCACGCAAATTGGTGTTCTCAGCAGAGTTCATTTTGGCAAAGGTGGGCAAGCCAAAAAAATAGCAGCAGCTAGAGGAGGAACTAATTTTTTTTTTGTGTTTTTGATAAGAGAAAGCAAACCAAACTAAACTATTTTTTTTTCAGTTTTTGATAAAAAGAGGCAAGAAAAACCAAGCAAAAGAAACTAAGCAAACCAAAAACAATGTAAAGAGAAAGGTTGAGGAGGACTCCCCTTGTGAAGACGTCCTTAGCCTCCCCGCCAATGGCGCCAGAAAACTTGATGGCGCCCGGTGTTGACGTGAGAGCTCTTCGTTGGAAACCCCAAGAGCAAGGTGTGAAGAGAACAGCAGCAAGTCTTCCCTCAGTAAGAAACTGAGGTTATCGAACCAGTAGGAGGAAGGAAACGTCACACAAGTGTTGCAAGCAACATGGAAACATGCACAACACAAACTCAAGACTTTGCCCCAATGAACAGTGAGGTTGTCAAGCTCACCGGTTTGCTGTAACAAAGGATTAAACGTATGGTGTGGAAGGTGATGAATGGTTTGCAGCAAGTAAACAGTGGAATATGTATCAATGGTAAAGATTGGACCGGGGTCCATAGTTCACTAGAGTTGCTCTCCTTAGATAAACAACATGGCATGAAGGGTAAACAAATTACAACAGGGAAATTGACAGGAACTGAGCAAGGCATAACAATGCAATACCAGACAAAAAGATCCTATGAGATTCGATTGGGAAATACAACAGTATACATAGACCGCCATCCAACTGCATCTATGACTAGTAGTCCACCTTCAGGTTATCATCCGAACCCCATCAAGTATTAAGTTGCAAGCAACAGACAACTGCTTTAAGCAAAGTGTATAAGGTAAACAATCCACTTGTTCCATGAACAAGAGACCGTTGTTTTCTCCCTAGCGGCAACAACACATCTACAACCGAAGAGATTTCTGTCACTTCCCTTGGAAACTAGAGGCATGAACCCACTATCGAGCATAAATACCCCCTCTTGGAGTCACTAGCAACTACTTGGCCAAGATAGCTACTAACAACAAAGAGCATGCAAGATCACAAACAACATAGACATGATAGCATCAATAAGACAAAACCATTAATCAATCTGACATAGTAATCTCAATATCCATCGGATCCCCGCAAACACAACATGCATGATTACAAATAGATTAGATCTTGATCATGAACAAAGCTTATAAGATCTATACATGAAATCACAAGGAGGAGATACAACCATCTAGCTACTACATGGACCCATAGTCCAAGGTGGAACTACTCACGCATCATACTGGAGAAGAAGGCCTCCGGGATGATCTCCCCTCTAGCAGGGTGCCGGGAAGAACTTCAGACTCCCCCAATCTAAGTATGATGGTGGCGGCGGCTACAGAAGGTTTCATGGAGTTTTTGATCGGGTTCATAGGGTTTCTGCATCGGGGGCTTGTTATAGGCGAAGAGGCGAGGCAGGGGGGCGCCAGGGGGTCCACACCCTGCCCAGGCGTGGGCAAGGCCCACCCGCGCCTAGGGGGTTTGTCCACCTGTGGCGCCCCTCCGTCTTGTCTTCTGGATTCGTGTACCCCACGGTAAAATATTGAATTTGGCTTTTGTCCCGTCCAATTCCTAGAATATTGATTTTCTGCCTTTCTAGAACCAAAAACAGAAGAAAACAGGCAACTGGCAATGTGGCAACTTGTTAATAGGTTAGCTCCAAAAAAGATATAAAAACACCTCAAAGCGTAGACAAAGCAAATCAAAGTAGATACTAAACAAGCATAGAGGATAGGGGGTGTGGCCCCCTGGTCAGCCTCCTCCGTCTTGTATTCTGGCTTCGTGTTTCCCACGGTAAAATATTGACTTTGGCTTTTGTCCCGTCCAATTCCGAGAATATTGATTTTACGCTACGGAACCAAAATGTAAGAAAACAGGCAACTGATACTATGGCAAGTGTTAATAGGTTAGTTATAGAAAACATATAAAAACACCTCAAAGTGTAGACAAAGCAAAGCAAAGTAGATAGTAAACAAGCATAGAGCATCAAAGACAAAGTAACTATGCATGCAACATGAAAGGCTACTGATACGTCGGAAACGTATCTATAATTTTTGATGCTCCATGCTTGTTTAGTATCTACTTTTCTTTGCTTTTCTTTTGATTCGAAAAAGGAGAAAATATTTGACGGAAAAAACAAAGTCAATATTTCGTGACCTACACAAAGTCCAGAGGGGAGAGGGAGAGGCGAACCAGGGCCACCACACACCCCTAGGCGTGGGTGGGCCCTGACCCGCTCCTGGGTAGGGTGTGGGCCCTCCGGCCACCTCCCAGCCTCGCCTCTTCGCCTATAAGAAGCCCCCGATGAGAAAACCCTAAGTCGTCAATCATACTTCCAGAAAAACCTCCGTAGTGCCACCGCCACCGAAAGAGAGACTCGAGGGACAGAAAGTCTCTGTTCCGGCACCCTGCCGGGATGTGGAAGTGCCCCCAGAGCCATCTCCATCGATATCCATCGCCATCTTCATCACCGTTGCTGATTCCCATGATGAGGAGGGAGTAGTTCTTCCTCGAGGCTAAGGGCTCTACCAGTAGCTATGTGTTCATCTCTCTCTCTCTACTCATGGTCATATTGTGATCATGAGCTTTGTAATCAAGTAGATCTACCTTGCTACTCAAGTGCTTTAATAGATCTCTGCTCTCCCCATGTGTGTGAAAGTTACAGCGTGCACGCCATGGTGGCACTAAGGTTTGAGTCTACATAAATACTCTTTGTGCTTTAATAGATCTATGCTTTTCCCCACGTGTGTGAAAGTTATAGCGTGCATACCGTGTGTGGAACTTTGGCTAGATTGAATATTTATTATGAGTTATATTTGGAGTTGGGTGTCTCTATTAAATTGTGGTGTTTATTGGAACCATCTAGCGCTCAAGGTGACAGTGTGGGGTTATCTAGATTGGGGAAGGCAGACTTTGAGGAGTGCTGTTATAGCCCTATCGATGATTAGAGTGTCCAACCGGAGAGTAGTTAAGAGTAGTATCATGAAGAGAGAATATTTATATGAGAGAGTGTTCACTAGTGAAAGTATGATCCCTAGGCCTTGTTTCTAAACATTGAAACACCATTTGCATCTAGATCTGTTGAATGTTTGCTTGCTTTAGTCTTTACCTCACTCACACATGTTACCCCACATCAACAACAAGTCAGAAGCTCTTTTCTGGCACCGTTACCACTTGTATTTCACTATCTCTTTGCTGAACTAGTGCACACATATACCTGACAAGTGTATTGGGTGTGTTGGGGACACAAGAGACTTCTTGTATATTGATTGCAGGATTGCTTGAGAGGGAATACCTTTGACCATTTCCTCCCTGAGTTCGATAAACCTTGGATAATCCACTTAAGGGAAACTTGCTGCTGTTCTACAAACCTCTGCACTTGGAGGCCCAACAATTATCTATAAGAATAGAAGTGCGTAGACATCATCTAGTATTGCATTGTTATGCCTTGCTCAGTACTTTCAATTGCCCTGCTGTAATTTGTCTACCCAGCATGTCATGTTTGTTTATCTAAGGTGAACACCTCTAGTGAACTATGGACCTCGGTCCAATCTTTACCATTGATACATCTTCCACTGTTACTGTTTACTTGTTGGAAACCATCATCACCTTCCACACCATACAGTTAATCCTTTGTTACAGCAACCGTGAGATTGACAACCTCATTGTTAGTTGGGGAAAAGTCTTGAGTTTGTGTTGTGCAGGTTTCCACCTTGCTTGCAACAACTTTGAGGCATTTCCTTCCTTCTACTGGTTTGATAACCTCGGTTTCTTACTGAGGGAAATTTGCTGTTGTGCTGCATCATACCTTGCTCTTGGGGTTTCCCGACGGGCCGTTCAACACGCATCACCCCGCCACCACACTGCGACATCCCGGGCGCTACCAACCTACCCAGCACAGACAGGTGTCGACCCCGCTGCCTCCACCAACGCACACACCCAGGCCGTACGCTGCCGCCACAGGTCCATGCCGCGCCACCGCCGTCGCACACCCCGCTCGAGGAAGGGGCCTCCGCCGCGACACGCCGAGCTGGTGAGAGAAGACGTCGTAGCCGAGGCCGCTTCCGTCGCTCCGCCACCACCGGTCGAGCTCGCCGAACCATTATCGCTGCCCAAATCTCCCGCCAGGTCAGGGAGCGCCGGGGAGAGAAGGGTCCGCTGCCGCCGGCACCGCAGGGGATTTGCCCTATGGCGGGCGCCGACAACGGCGGGGGAAGAGAGAGGGGATGGGAGTGCGGCGGCGGGAGGCCTAGGGTTCCGCCCGGTCGCCCGCGTGGGGGGCGACTCGGGACGGGACGGGTGATTTTTCCCACCGATCGACAGTTCTTTTTAATACAATGGTAGTTCGATTCTAACTTTTGGTCTTACATGGTGATCTCGGTTTAATTAGGTGAACCCACTCTTTGAAATTTAGCAAAAAATCGCACTTCTAATATTTACGAAAGGCTACCTATGGAAGCAAGTTCCCATCGTCACACTGACCTAGCCGCCGCCAACACCTCCGCCTTCTCCATAGATCGGTTCCGCCTCCTTTGGCCGGTGTCGCCGTCATCGGGAGGGGTGAGAAACCTGATAAATGGGTGGAGTTTTCAAGAAAAGTAGTGTTTCTATAAGATTAGATTAGCATTTTGGTAGATATATTCTTGGCATCCATGTTAATAGAGATGGTATCATCCGCAATAAATGATCTGTGGTCCTTTGTTCGACAACAAGATCTTCCTGACGTCAATGGTGGTGTTGTAAGATTAAAGTTCTATAGGTATGGATTTTTAGATTTTGATTCGCGAGAGTGATCTTGGATTTTTTTCTCATTGTTGCCGCGAGGAGGATTATTCTCGTAATATTTGTCCCGGCTGCTACGTCCTCAACAATGGAGAATCGTATTCTCGACTCCATTCAACATTGACCAGGCTATTCAGTTTTTTTTTCTCAAATACTGGTGGTGATATTCTTGCCGATGTTGATGGATTACTCTAATGGCTGCACGCGTGCACCTAGCCTTGGTATTGCGGCTCAATTAAAATTATGGAAGAAGCCCCGATGGTATTTACAGGTCCATGGTTTGACATATGTGTCATGTTTATTGGGCCGCCTTTAGACAAGTGCAAGATTATGTAATGAAAGAAAAAGATTTTTGAAGACCTTCGAGATTTGTTTATTTTCTTTTAGATTTATTTTATAGTTGCTGAAGACAGTTTATGTATCTCTACCATGTACTATTTGTTACTATGAATATATATGATATTGATTGTCAAAAAATAAAATCACATACCTAGTTGAGACTTATCTACTCCTATATAAATTATCGCAAACCAACTTCATCGTTCTTACAAAGGTCACTACGGTTATATTATCTTATGAAATTTTATAGGCATAGTTTCTAGTCAATAAAACTTTTAAGTAATAAAGCGCCCTTTATCGAAAAAAGTCTCTAGTCAATACCCAGATGTATGGTATTTTTTTCTAATTTATAAGTGGGTAGACTAGAACATAACTAGGTTGTACTCCCTATGTCCGCAAATAAGTGTACTTTTAACTTTGTCTTAAGTCAAACCCTTTAAAGTTTGACCAATTATTTTTAAAAAATAGCCATATTTATGATACCAAAATAGTATCACTAGATCCATTTGAAGTAGAGTTTTATAATATATCAATTTGATGTTATATATGTTGCTACTATATATAATAAAGTTGGTCAAATTTTAAAATCTTTGACTCAATACAATTCTAGAAATACACTTATTTGCGAACGGAAGAAGTAGCTCTAGTCGGGCATCTTTCCATCAAACGAAAACGATACTTCCATCACATAGAAATATTTTCATCCCACAAAGTTCACAGCATGGAAACACCACCAAAAGTGACGTTTCCATGGTACATTTCCAGAATTCGTATATTTACCAAGTTATCGTTGTTTGTGCAAGTTTGGTCTTCTGCGGTTTTTCACTGAAGTTTAGGAAGAACGTCAAGATGCAAAGATGAAGCTAAAGTGACGAATCTGATGTTATATTTTTATTAGTGATCTTTGTTGGTCGCTGCATGTTTTAGTGTCTTCGATCTGCAATCAATGAAGTTGGATTGTTTGCTTAAAAAAACATTTAGGAAGAACTTGCATATTGTGTTGACAAAGGAAAAAATTGACCGCATAATTTGACCTAAGAAGTACTCGGATTAGTTCAGCAGTCAGCATTAACCAAAGTCTTCTCGTTTTCAATCGTACGAACTGATACGCTGCACTGCTTATTCCATGCACTGATCCGCTGCACCGTTTAGCGATCCCAAAGAACTTCAAGATTTTGGCTGAAAAAAGAAGGAAAAAGAATATCCAATCATGTGTACTTGTCTGTCTTGTCGGGAGGTGCTTGTTGGTTCCCTTAATACCGGTTTAGAAAGGTAATTAATGACAGTCAGCCCGAAAGTGATACTGAAAGCTCCTTTCATTTTGTACAACGTCGTTATAAAGCTGGGCCTGTAGGATATGGAGCACAATCTGAAAAAGAGCAGGAATATATACAACACTATCTGTCGACCAATGCAATGGCTTTGCGCGAATATGATAAAGTATACGTACGCATCATGCTAGCTGTTGCGTGATTGGTACAACTTTTGGGTGGAATTTACGGCAAACTTAATTATTCCGATCGGCTTGATCGTATGTGATGTGGCATAATCATTCGGAGGGGAATCTAGGATGATCTACGTACTATCTGTACTATTAGCCTTTCTAGTGAGACTATTCAGTAAGAATTTGGAGCAGCCATAGCAACTGATGATACCGAGCAGAATCATAGGATGAGTTACTTAATAAGGTGGAGCTATTTCTAGCTATGTAAACGACGTACTCCCTCTGACCATATTAGTTGATTTAGGTTCATATATCTAGGTATAAATATATTTAGTTAAGTTTTAGTGGATATAACCGTACGTAACAAATTTGAGTCAACTAATATGGACCAGACACTACAGGACGCGCGTGCTATGCCGAGGGCAAAAGGCCGTTGGCGTAGGCCAAAATGCCCTCGGCGTAGCCTCGTCGGCAAAGGACTCCCTCGGCGGAGCACATAGAGGCCGTCGGCGTATAAAATGCCGTCGGCATAGCTTGTCGACAGGTTGTAAAAACATTTTAAAAAAATTATTTTTCTATGAATCTTTGAATTGTTTGACTCGTTAATCTCTTACTTTAAATATTTTTAACACTAATTACACTTAATATTTAATTGAATTGCAATCTTGGTCAAACTTCCCACCCGGTCACCCATCCTAATACTACTCCAACTTCAGCACGCTTAACTTCCTCGTTTCTGTTTCCAGAAAGTAATTCATACATTGTTGTCAATACTATGATGTCAATCCTATTAACTCTTATTTTATCATGTCACATGTTTATATTTTTTGAAATTACAAAAAATTATTTAAGTAAACATTAATGAATAAGTAAAAATATTATTGAATTCAAATAAAAATATAATAATTTTACTTTTTTGTATGTTTATATTTAATATGGAATAATTAATATCTTAAAATCCGTAAATCAGAATTCGACAAATAATATGTCTAAATTGATCAAAAAATGAGAGGAATCCAAATATGATATCCATATCAACTAATCACAAACCCACCGTTTTTGAATTAGCTATTTGGTGGTTGCTTCAGAAAATCCCCCTTTTGCGCTCGGAAAATGAAAAATGTCTTTTGTGTGCGATGAAAAGGAAAACTTGGATTGGATCTTTGATAAAATAGCATATTATGAACCTAAAAATGATTTTTATAAAAAAACATGAGCATCGGATCATGTACCTGTAGTTCATATCTGACCCACTTCCTACCAATTCGGCAAGAATTTATCTTTTTTATCAGAGGTGGACAGAAAGATTTCGGATCTCCCTGTTGGGACATTGTCCATATAAGGTGGTCTACTATTTTTGTAAAATGTGGTGGTAGCATTTTGAATTAGCCATTTGGTGGTTGCTTCACAAAACCGTCCGTTTTTTATGCTCAGAAAATGAAAAATGGCTTTTTAGTGCGACGAAAAGGAAAACTTCCTCCTGCAACATTGTTCGCCATCCCATGATGCATGTGTATGCATAATATGGGAATATTATCACAAACTATTCCTTGATTCTAGCCATAACATTGGTCATTTAACCCGAAAGCCAAGAAACCTCGAATGAGATAGGTCATTTTGTGAAGGTTTTTTGAGACATAATCAATATATCAAGTTTGATATTTTTCCTTACAACTATGTCACATAATATGACACCACACGAAGGTTTCGCATTGTTTCGATCGTTTTTGAATTTTTTTTATGCCCGTTTTAAACTATCGTCAAATTTTGTTAAACGACGGGCATAAAGATTCTTAGCTCGGGGCCGAGCCTCGCTAAACTTGCATTGGATATTTGATAAAATAACATATTGTAAACCTAAAAATGATTTTTGTAAAAAAACATGAGCATCAGATCATGTACCTGTAGTTCATATCTGACCCACTTCCTACCGATTCGGCAGGAATTTGTCTTTTTCACCAAAGGTGGACGAAAAGGTTTCAGATACCTCTGTTGGGTCATTGTCCATATAAGATGGTCTAGTATTTTTGTAAAATGTGGTGGTAGTATTTTGAATTAGCCATTTGGTAGTTGCTTCACAAAACCGTCTATTTTTTATGTTCGGAAAATAGAAAATGGATTTTTGGTGCGACAAAAAGGAAAGCTTTCTCCTGCAACATTGTTCGCCATCCTATGATGCACATGTATGCATAATATGGGCATATTATCACAAACTATGCCTTGATTCTAGCCATAATATTGGTCATTTGACCCGAAAGCCAAGAAACCTCGAATGAGATAGTTCATTTTGTGAAGGTTTCTTTGAGACATAATCAATATATCAAGTTTGATATTTTTCCTTCTAACTATGTCACATAAATAACACCACGCGAAGGTTTCGCATTGTTTCGATCGTTTTTGAATTTTTTATGCCCGTTTTAAACTATATATAATGTTTTATGTTTTACTTAATTTTTATTTACAAATGTGTAATATATGAGTGTAGATAGATAGGTCTTATTTTTCTACAAATTTTGATATATTATTTGTATTTTTTCTAATTAGAATGATTTAGTTATGATTTTTCAAAGTTTAATGAGATAAAATAAAAAAATAGCTACGCCGATGACAGCCGTCGGCGTATGCTATGCCGAGGGCAGCTGTCGGTGTAGCATAGAATATGCCGAGGGAAATTCTACGCCGACAGCTGCTTGGCGGGGCTGACCTGGACGATGGCTACGCCGACGGTCCCGATGTTTAGCCGTCGGCGTAGCTTCCCATTCCTGTAGAGAGAGGGAGTAGTACTACTGTTATTTAGCCATCATTCGCTTCATTATTATTCTATATCTGTCCCTAAATATAAGGTATTCCATTCGTCCTAAAAAGGATGTCGCAAATTTAACTGAATCTATATATTAAATAGTATCTATAGATATATTTAAAATTTAAAAAATCTACGACATCCTTCTTAGGACGAAGAAAGTATTTTGGTAAGCTAGATTATTTAGAAAAGGAGAGAGTAGTTGGAAGACTTTACAGGCATCAGTCGAATAATTCCTCCAAAAATTTGGAAAGCTCCCACTGTCGTCATTGGATCCGTACCTCGTCGCGGCAGGAGATCGATCGCAGAGATGGGCAATATAGATCAGCATGAACAAGGATAGATCATAGATAGATCCCACTAACTTAGCAACATGGCATGACACACTGATCCACCAGCCATCCAGCCAGTAGCTACTAGTTAGTTCCCTGTACGCGCGTGCACTCACTCATCACCCTATATCTACCGTTGGAGCTCCCTTTGCATGGACGGTCGACATGGAAGAGGCATCAGGTTCCCTGCTTGGGTCGACGATCGAGAGCGGTATAGCAAGCACCGCACTGCAGCGGTCGACATGGAAGAGAAGAGGCATCAGGTTTCAGCATCTAATCAAGCACTCGAACCTGTCAATGTATCGTCGCTGCTGTATGTGTACAATCATCGGTGTCCTGCCTGATGCTCCCATCCTACCTGCAGCAGCTACGAGGAAAAGCTGGGTCCTTTTGAGAGGGCCGTAGCTGTCGAGGGCTCGGGATATATGTGCCCTGCAAATATGCTCCTGCGTATGTGTCGTCGTTCTGAACGTTATTCCTCGCAAAAGAAAAAGAAAAATGTGGCTGCAATCATGGTGACAACGAGTCCTACTGTATTCTCGATCTTTGCTCTTAGCTCAGTTGTGATTGTTATCCTCATTCTTGCACTTCGCACAAGTGTGACAATCTTATGGTTATGAGCAAAAAGCTAGCCATATTTATTTGTCGAGGTCGAATTGGCAAATGGATTCATTGTAGCTCGGACCGAGACGTCCATTTTACCGATTCACGGGTAGAAAGAGAGAACCAGATGATAATAAAAAAATCCAACATGTCACTAACTAGGCTAGGTTAGGGCAATGCTAGTGCTGCATGAATCCTAATAACAATTAAAAATAAGAAATGTATCAATCATCGTCGTCATATTTAGATAAGAAAGAAACTCACATGACCTATATTGTGGTAATAAGTGTAACATATTTTCCGTAGTATTTTAGGAGTTATTTTATGTTATTTAAGAGGTTTACATCACAAAAATTACAAAAGATACACATGGGCCTCATCTCATAGAAACAACATTATAGACACCAATTATACATAACTAATCCCATCTATAAATAATTACTTTGCACAATATTTTATTAAATACGTGTAGCACATCGTCATAATTTAGTAAGCAACCGACAAACCAAGCTATCAAATTCCGGCATGAGGAGAGTACCTTGTTTTTTCCCTTGCACCAAATGGAAGATATATAAGCTTAAATATCAATATATATTTAGCTAGCCTATATCCCTAGTCCAGTAAGCAAGCCAAGCCATTTCAATGGGCCTATAAAGAAAGATAGTATCTTGCTTATTTTTTCCCCTAGACTTTGCAATTAGTGCCCAACAATCTCTAGGGAAGTTAAAAAAAAGCACATAGAACTTTCTCTAAGAGCATCTCTAATAGCTACTGCAAAATGCATCAGCAGTTTTGCGCGATGTGGCGGCAGTTTCGCAGTTTTCCTACCAGTTGCCGCATTTTGCAGCACCGACTGTTCCAGCGGCTGCCGCCAAATAGGGCACGGATGCAGCGCCACCATCTCATTTCAACACTTTTTCGGATACATATGCACACAAATTTGCAATTAAATGATAGCACAAAAATTAAAATTACAACAGTACTTATTATTAGATGCCAAGACAAATAGTTTACCAAATGGTTCATCAAGTAGCACACAAATCATCAAACTACAACATAAAGTTCGCTGCGGCTCGCCGGTGATGAAGGGGTTGCTTTGGTGTGGTGAATCGATGATGAATCGATGGCGGAAATCAGATCGACCGCGGGGCTAAGCTATTTCAGGACGTTGGGCGAGGCTAGGCGGTGGCTGGACGGTTCTCGGCTGTTGATTTGTGGATGGCGACGCAGCGGGAGAGGTTGGTGGCTGCGGCGGGAGCGATAGGTGGCAGTGGTGGGGAGATGAAAATGAAGTTTTCCTTTCAGTTGGTTGCGCGCGCAAACGGGGATGTGAGATGCGGCAGAGACCATGCTGCCGCATAAATTTTGCAGCATAAAACCGCGATGCAGTAGTTGTTGGAGCTTTTTTTTTTTGCCTCGCCCTGCTGCATCCGGTGGTTATTTAAGTTGTTGTCGTATTTTGCAACAGCCGTTAGAGATGCTCTGGGTACATGTAGAAGAAAGGAACTTGCCCATGGCCGGGAGGGCAATGCTAGTGCTGCATCAATCTTGTTTTTTCTTTACCAAGTAGTACTTGGTTGTCCTTCTGATATCAGTATCATGTCATATTCCTTTGGGAAAAAAAAGGCTAGACGTAAAATATTAGTACTTGTAGCATCAAATCAAGGTGTGGGCCATCCTGAAAAACACTGGTCTAGCCCTCTGCAATTGCCAGATCATTAGGCATCATCATGCCAGCACAATGATAAAGAAAGTGGTAGGCGTTCGTGTCTCCGGAGTAACGAAGACAGATCTTCAGGTGAACCCACAGCTCGGATTTCCTCGATCAGCCAAGCCCGGAACGTTGCGAGGAAGAGAGGTTGGAACCGAAACTCCAAATAAAAATGACAAATTTGCTGACAAGAGTGCCATATAATTGAAGTTGATCTGTGCAAGCAAATGGTGTCTGTCTTCCCCTCTGTTCAAGTTCCTGAAGTGATCATAGCTGGGTCTATTTAAAATATTCATGTCTCATTCTGCACTAATAGCCATCTGATCAAGATGTTTCCTCGCTTAGGTATTTACCTAAAGTAAAGTGCTAGGCGTCCCCGGACGATGGGGAGCTCTCATTGTCCTGCTCCCCGTGCTGACACGTGTCCATTTGCTATAAAACATCTCGTGTTTGCTACATATATTCCCGTTTTTGCTTCTGAAGCAAAAAAAGATTCGTTTTAGAAATAAAACGTCTCACCGGAGACCTCATCGAAGAACTCGCTGGAGACCATGCAGGAAAAAATTGTGCTAATACAGCAAAACCGACTTCGCCGGAGACATCGTCGGAAAAAACTCGCCGGTGACTCTCGCCGGAGACCTTGTAGCAAAACGTTGACACTATTGTAGCAAAAGCACAAGACGGTTGTAGTAACAAAGTTCTTCTAATGTAGCAAAAATCCTACTTTACCAGAGATATCGCCGGAGAATTTAGTCGGAAAACCTCGTCGAAGAACTTGTAGCAAAAATTTTATGGTATTGTAGCAAAAAAAACAAAGATAGCAAAAAAAATATATCAATGTAGCAAAATCAAAGGCTAGGTTGATCGTCGCATGAAGCAGCGCCACCCTCAGAAGGAAGCAACTCTGGTCGCCGCTTGTAGCAACGTCGCCCACCACATGGAGCAAGGCCGCTCTTCGCAAGAAGCAAAGGCCGCCGCCGTTAGGGAGCAACACCGCTCGCCATAGGGAGCAAAGCCCGCTGCCGTAGGGAGCACCCCTGCCGTTCCCGTCGCAGTAGCCACCGCCATGGCCCTCGCTGACGGCAGCGCGCCTACCCGTGGCGTAAACACGCCCGGGCAGAAGCGCTGACAGCGCGAGCGAAGCGTAAGCGGCGGTCCGACACCAGGAGAAGGCGGCCTCGGCGGTCCGGCACCAGACAAAGGCGGCGGCGGCGCTTCAGCATCGCGTGGTGGTTCTCTCGCGGGATTGAAGATGCGATGTGAAGAAAAAAAAGGATAAGCACCGGCTAAAAGATAAAAGGTTCTGGGCCCACCATACCTCGTGTCCAACTGGGACACCCAACACGCGTGGGAGCGAATCGTTCGGGTGATGGGAATCATTTTCCTTACCTAAACGGAAGGAATTCACTTTAGTACTGCTCATTTTTATTTTTACACCTACGAGAAATTCACTGAACTCTGTACATATTCCAGCCACGTAACCCAGGAGGAGATGCAGGCACGACGTAGGTACACTTGTCCTGTCCAATCGTGGAACCGAATGGTATCTATAGTAGAAAGTTTAACTCTCCGTTAGCTTTAAGCAACTTACCACTACTCCGTCCTCTGCTTTCTGTGCTCGTGCCGCGGAAAGATGCTGTGTCTTCCGGATTCTGGGATCGCGATCTCTCTGACTTGTAAAAAGAAACAAGTGCCAGGGCTCCTGCTTGGACGGGTGAGCTCCCCGTGACTGACACAGACACCGACCGGTGGTGCTGCCCATGCCGATGCGGCACGGCACGGCACGACACAGTGGCACTCGCTCGGGCATCGTCCTCGTCGCCGTCGGCTGCCCCGAACGTACTTGGAGGTGCCTCGCGCTACGGCATCGATGTGATCGTGATCGAGCACCAGCCGGCCTCGCGTGGGATCTTCGGGATGAAAAAAGTGAGGAAGATTCGCGTGCTCGAGGGGCGGCGGAGATTGATTAACGTACAGTACGCTGGTTACCTTTTTTCTGCTGAGCTTCACGTACTAACAAATAGTTCAGTTACCCCAAGGCCTGAGAGGATAAACGTGACCTTCAAGCAATTAACGTGATTACTAGTACTAGAGAAACACATCTTCTCAGCCTCTCCCATCCCAACCAAGGGTGTACAAAACCATTTCACTGCGGACATCGTAATATCCAGAAGAAAAATGAAAACACAGGCTCATAAATACTTTCTCCGGTCCATACTAGTAATGGTTTTAACTTTATCGAAATACAAATACACTATATATATATACGAATCTAGATAAAGTTGAGACCATTAATACGGACCGAAGAAAGTAAAATAGTAGAAATTTATGACGGGCCCGATGTAGAACCGACACGGATTACGGACCCGATCCAATCCATTGCTAAAATGGCAGAAATTGTTGTCTTCCGATCTTGCCTCTTCCGTGAACGGTCGTATTATTGATTGTTAGAGCTCAGAATCTGAAGCATTTAGGACAACTTCTTCTATACGAGAAACCATGCTAGAAAATTGTGTCGTACCAAGATTTATGCTCTTCCATTCGAACTCAATATCAAAAAGGATTTACGCTATGTTACATGGGACTACGTGTTTGACATACTTTAGAAGAGTTGTTTCTCATACAAATTCGTTGATTGTATGACCGCCCTATTGCTGCTTTGCGCCTCTTAATCCGTTGTTCAATGCTCAGCATCTGCGTAAACAAATGAACATATCCACCATAGTTCTTCATCCCTTTTTCCAACAGCTGCAAATATTATTGTACCCAATGAGGGTGTCTAAGGAGGCGGAGGATGGCAGCGTAGGGCGGCGATCTAGGCTATGTGAAAGAACATGTTGGGCCCCATGTGTGGTTTTGGTAATTAATGACAATTTTTATGGACTAATGTGTCTATTAAGTTATACTTGTAGGATTTGTCCATTGGCATCGCTTGTAGCATGTGTTGGTTTCAAGGTCAATGAAATGCAAAGAAGATATGTTGGGCAAGCTCAATAGGCAAGGTCGATGATGAGGAATTAAGAAGGGCGTTCCATCTTGAGAAGGGCAAGACCGTCTACATCGTGCTCAAGTGGGATGCTCAAGGCAAAGGTATAATCTTGATAGGTTTTTCCTTTTGCCGGTCTCACGTTGTGTGTGTGAGACCGGGTTTAGGATAGATAACCGTACTATCAAGAGGGGCTCTCATATGAGTAATTCGGTCACATCGTTCGAAGAGAGCTCAAACCTTTGCATACTTGCATCATCGTATTTGGTTGATATTTGGTCTTATCCATGTGATGATATAGAGCTTGTGGTAATCTCCAAAACAAGCTCTTGTTCATCTAAATCGGATCTCCTATTTGTATCTTGTTGCGATTTTAATTTATGCGGCTTTTCGGTTTCTCACCAAGTGAGGTATATCACATTATTCTACTTGATACTTTCTCACTTGGTGATAATCAATATTTCCACTTTTTATTGAGAAGCCCTTATCGCCCTCTATCCAACGCAATTTGAATCGGTCAATCGGAGCTTTCAGTCAAAAGTTATTGCCGTTTGAATATTTGTCATTTTATGCATTTTACGGCGGCGGTAGTACCGCCCGGACGGGCCGGTACTACCGCCCGGACCTGAAAACGGCCCTTTTTGTTCTGTCTCGCTAGGTACCCAGATCCGGCACTACCGGTCGGCCCGGTAGTACAGCCCGGGTGGGCCGGTAGTACCGATCGGCCCAGATATTTTTCGATTTACATTCGATTTCGCTCGAGATCGAGATCGATTTTCGCGTCGCGCTCCTGCCCTAACCGTGTGCGCTCCTCGCGCTCGCGCCTGCATCGCTGGGCGGAACCGCTGCCCCTGCTGCGGCCCCACTTTGCGCATGCTGCAAGGCGTCAGCATCGCCTTTGCGCGATCTGCTGGCCCTTCTTGGCTGCTGCGATGCATGCCGCGGGCCCCAGCGCTGCTGCCATCTTTCTGGCTTGTTGTGCCTGCTTCTACTGCCGCTTGAGCTTCTCTCGCCCAGCATGGCCCACCTCGGATGCTGCCTTCTTTGCTCTCTCTCTCTCTCCCCAACTCGCGCTGTTGCTGTTTTTCTGGATTGGGTCCGGTACTACCGATTAATTCCGGTACTACCGGACCGTCTAGAAAAATCACCCCAACGGCCAAATTTTGGCCGTGTCTTTAAATAGCTTTGCCCCATTTTCATTTAGGGTTACTTCTTTCTCCTTTTCTTGTCCAAGCTTTTCCCCCATTTGCTCTACTCTTTAAGCTTGATTTCTACACACCCCTCCATTGATTCTTGCAAATATTTGAGGGGTTGTTGGAGGAGATCTAGACCCACGTTTTGACCTAACCGATTCATCTCTTTGTGAGTGCATCTTTGGGGATCTAGATTTTGGGAGATTTTGTGTCTCTCTTTGATTCCTCCTCTCTTGTTCCCCCAATAGCTTTAGTAGCTTTGTTGGAACTTGAGAGTGAGGGATTTGAGCATCTTTGTGGTGTTCTTGCCATTTGCATTTGTTGCATCGGTCTGAGTTCTCCTCGGAGGATTTGGTTTGATTTGCTCATTGGAGCTTGTCCCTCTTGGGTTCTTGGAACCCTAGACGGTTTTGTGGCCTTGGTGGCATTGTAGCCTTGGTGGCATTTGTTGAGGCCTTTTGTGGCGTTTGTTGGGAGCCTCTAATTAAGTTGTGGAGTTGTGCCCCAACCTTGTGAGAGGTTCCGGTTGCCACCGACAAGTGCACCGATAGTGGAAGCGTGGATCAATCCCATTGGGGTGAGATTCACCGGAGAATAAGGGAGGCCTTTTGTGGCGTTGGTGGTTTGATACCACCCCCTCTCCAAACGAGACGTACTCCATGTTGGGAGGAACTCGGTAAAATATTGGTGTCCCCGCGTGCCTCGGTTATCTCTATACCCGAGCTCTTTACTTATGCACTTTACATTGTGATAGCCTTCGTGCTTGAAGTAATATATATCTTGCTATCACTTTGTTGCTTGTATTGCTTAGCATAAGTTGTTGGTGCACATAGGTAAACCTTAGTTGTTTCTAGGTTGTGCTTTACAAAGTAAACACTAGTTTTATTCCGCCTTTGTTGAGCCACTCTAGGAAAAGTTTTAATCGCCTATTCACCCCCCTCTAGGCAACATCTGTATCCTTTCAATTGGTATCAGAGCCCGGTCTCTCATTTTAGGCTTCACCGCCTTGAGAGTAAAGATGTCGGCTAGGGGATTAGTGCACAAGGACACGCTCACATTCGATGGCACAAATTATGATGTTTGGAAAATTCGCATGCTTAATTTATTTCGGGAAATTCACCCAATTATTGAGGGCTATCTATATGTGGGTTTCTCTTCTCCTATGGATACACAAAACGAATCTTTAGAGGAGAAGTTGAACTCTCATATAGATGCTCTAGCTACTAAAATTCTCTTGCATGTTGTGAGCAATGTAGTTCTTTCTTCTATCATGCCTTATTCAAGCGCTCGCAAGATATGGACCAAGCTTCAAGATAAATATAGCAAGTCCAACATTATTGAGGATGATTGTGTTGCTTCCACTTCCGGTCGAGATGAGTTCTCATCCTCTACCACTTCACCAACATGTGATTTTTCACAAGGTAATGAAATGGTGAGTGGTGATAGAAATTGCAATATGGATAGTGTGTTCACTATTTGTAATCCCTCATATCTATCTAGTTGCAATGATTTATCTTTGGACCTTAACACTTCTAGCACTCAAAATTCCTCACATGCTTGTGTTAATAGTCCTTGCATATCATGTAGAAATGACTTGAATAAATCTCATGATGATATGCTTGCGTTGTCTTGTTGCCATGATAAAAATGCTTCCATTTCCTCTAGTGCTTGTGTTACTAACCATGTAGAGGAAAATGAAGATTCTATGGGCCAAGACAAGGTCTTGAAGAGAGCTACAAGTGCAATCTCATCATCACCTTCCTCTGGTTCTCACATGTGCCTTATGGCTAAGGGAACAAAGGTAACCTCTTTGAATCCCATTGTATCTCATGATGATGATGATGATGAGGTTGAGAATGATAATGATGACTATAGAAGTAAGTATGATATTACCTCTATTAAGAAAATGGGAGAGGTTGTCTATAGCGCTCTCTTCAAAAATAAAATTGCTTCCTCCAACTTTCTTGAAATCTTGAATTGTGCCATAGAAGGCAATGATCTTATTGAGGAGCAAAAAAACTTAATTGATGAAAAGTTTGCACTTGAGCGTGAGTATGCTAATGAAGTTGCACAACTAAAGGACTCCCTTGAAGAAGAACAAACCACCAAAGAATCTCTTGAGGTGACTTTTACTATAGAATTATCTAGAGTAAAGGAATACCATGATAGAGAACTTGCGGTGGCTAACTCCTTCAAGATTAAAAATGATGAATTTGAAGTTGCTTATGCTAAACTCCTTGAGGATTTTGAGCACCTCAAAAATGGCTCTAGGGTCATAAAGGGCGAGCTCATCAAACTCACCGAGTCACATGAGCAACTTAAAGCCTCATATTCAAAAGAGCTTGCCAAGTTGCCCTCACCTCTCGCTAATAATGATGATGCTTGTGCTACTAACTCTATTTCTTGTGAAGCATCTATTTTGGAGGAGAATGTTGAGATAAAGGCTCAACTTGCGTTGCTAACTAGCAACTATGGGAAATTAGAAGAAAGCCATGTTAAGCTCTCAAGCTCGCATGAGGATCTCCTAGTCTCCCATGGTAGGCTAAAGTTGGCTCATGAGGCCATCATGTAAAAGGTAACATCTAGTGGGACTCATGTGGACATTAGCACTATATCTACTTCAAATGTTATATTGCCATGTGCTAGTCCTTGTAGTTCATCCTCTCACAACCATGATATATCTCGTGATGAATTACATTCCGTGCCTTGTTGCTCTATCAATGTAGCATATACTTCCTCTAGTACTTTTGTTGAAACTAACCATGTAGAGGAAATAAAAGAGCTCAAGGCTCAAG
This sequence comes from Avena insularis, assembly GCA_023614405.1. Classification (NCBI taxonomy): domain Eukaryota; kingdom Viridiplantae; phylum Streptophyta; class Magnoliopsida; order Poales; family Poaceae; genus Avena; species Avena insularis. Next base: position 273,275,311 of record CM042685.1, read on the forward strand.
TCACTTCTTTGAGAAATGACTTGAAAAAGGGTCATCAAGGGAAGGCCGCACTCAACAAATTCTTGAGTGTGCAAAAATCCCCCAATGACAAGAGTGGGCTTGGATTCAACTCAAATGTCAAGAACAAGTCCACTATCAAGTTGAAGCACAAGGATAACAAGAAGAATGGCCAAGATCAAGTCAAGAATCTGGCCAACATTGTTTGCTTCAAGTGCAAGGAAGAAGGGCATCATGTCAAACATTGCGCATTAAAGAAGAAGTACCTTGGCAAGAAGCAACAAGGGAAGCGGCCTCAAGCTCTACATATTGTTAGAGATGGGCCTCCTCCCAAGAAGACTCAAGCTCTTCCTCAAGTTGTTTCTTCATCCAAGAATAAAGATGGCAAGAGTAGAACTTGCTACATATGCCGCGAGAAGGGGCACATTTCTTCCGCATGCACTATTGGTATCTCCTCATCCCATCCTATCTTGATTGATGATTCTTATTCTCTTTGTAAGGATGAGGTTGGCAATGTGTTTGCCAAATTTGTTGGTACCCAACATGGTGTCAAGAAAAGAACCATTTGGGTTTCCAAGCCTATTGTGACTAACTTCTTAGGACCCAACTTGGTTGGGGTCCAACAAGCTAAAACTTGATCAATAGGTAATTGTTGGAGGGCATTGGAGACTTGGCTACATTATGAAGAATTGAGGGATCTTCATCAATTATTATTGTCAAGCCAAGCCATTTGGATTATCATGATTTTATTATATTTCCAATGTTCCTCCTTGAGGTAACATATGCTTAACTCATTACATTGAAAGTTACTCGCCCCTTGTGCATGTGTTGGTTTTGTATCTTCCATGTTTTTGTACATGTTGTGCTTTCCACTTAATTATCTTGAGATATCAATCATATTTGTGTATGATTAAGTGGCACAACATGTATGTGTGTTTCTTGTGCTTGAGCCTTACTTGTTTATATTTGGTATCTTATTTGGCTCTTGTGAGAGATTAATGGACTATCCCATTTTGGGGGAGTGTTATGCTTAGGCATTCCACAATCCTAAAAATGTGTGTACATGAGGATTACCACCTAGTATTTATATTGGATTATTGTCTAGTCTCTATGTGGTATAATTCTCATGAGAAATTTAATTTTATAATGTCCACCAATTATCTCTATTTGTATCCTTTTCCCTCGTGTTGGTTTTATGGTACAATCACATTATGGGGGAGTCATATGTTTAGTGCATATTACAATCCTAGAAATTGTGAATATTCGAGGTTGTGTCACTTAGAATTGATATTGATAATTATCTAGCACCTATGTGACACATTTGCTCATACAAGTTCCAATTTGATTGAATGGCTTTATTGATCTTATGTTGGATCTTGTATATGAGAATGGTTCTTGGTATGTGTTTCCTCATATTTAAATATTTATATTCGCATGGAAACCATTTGCTTCAAGTTACTCTAATCACTAGTGATTGTGTGACTATTGGAAGCTACCAAGAATCTTGTTTGAAGTATCATGCTCAATTCTTATATTTAGTTATATGCTTCTTGTTGTGTGTATATGATCTTCGATATCCGTATGAACTACCTACGGAAAATTATTCCCAACATTTCTTGTCCTTGGACAATGAGTACTCAATTTAAGGTAGAATTTGTTGATCATATTCACTTTGGCCTTTGTTTAATTTTATCCTATCTTTGGCCAAGAAAATGTTTTATGTTGTCTCCCAAGCTTCCTTGCTTCTTTTGGATCTTCTTATTTTATTGATATCCTCTTGTGTTTTAGTTAATGTAGGTAGTAGTGATGATCCCATTTGTGTGCATGTTGCATTCTAAAGGAAAATCCTACCTAATGCACTATCCATGGGGGAGCTCTCCTATATTATTTAGAACATTCATATTTATGCTTCTTTGTTTGATCCATATCGGGTTTATGTTCTTGGAACCTCAATCTTTTTGTTTTGGTATTTGTGCCATCATGAGAAGTTTGGGGAGTTTGGTTTCTTGTTGGAACCTTGCTCCTTTTGGGAGTTGGTTTTGTCTCATTCCTTGCTTCTTGAGTTGACCATTTTAGAATGATATAAATCCTTGAGCATTTTAATTTCTATCTATTTTTGCTCTTTTTGGCCTTAGCCTAGTTCATTTGTTGAACGTGTGATCTTTCATGTGTTGAATTGGTTCTTTGATACAATTTGGACACCTCTTGTCTTGTCACACTATTGTGTGTGCCATCTCGGTTTACTTGGTGTTTTGTTCAAATTATATCTCCTTTTTGGTTCTTGAAATCTTTATGCATGCATTTTTACTATATGATTATATTATGGCATGCTTGCTTTCTTTGATCCAATATATGGGGGAACTCCACTAATTCCCATCGGCTAAGTTGTGCATGAAATTCAATTTCATATCAATGTGCACATAATTATGTGGAGTCTCTCCTATGTATTGTAGTTTCTCTAACTACTTTGGACCCAATATGTTTGGGGACCATGTTGTACTTAATTGTGTTTTAGGTACATTGGAGATATATTGGGTGCTTGTCTCTCAATTTTTAAGAAGAGGTGCATACATGAAAATTTGAGACAAGATATAGGATGATCAATGAATTCATATCCTCTACATCCTACCAATTATATCTCGGTAACAAGTATCTCTTTCTCATGCTCATATATCTTGATTCCAACCGTTTATCGGTTGCCTTCTAGCATGAATTAGTGTATTTGTAATTGTTGTAGTTCTAGCCATGGTTTTAAGAGGACTCTATATTGTATATGTGTTTAAGTTGAGAGGAGAGCATATAATTGGGACTATACAAAATCATTCATATGATCCTCCAATCCCAAATATGTCAATCTAGCAATTTTATTGCCTATCATTTCATCAACTTCTCTCATGTGCAATAGTGAGATTTTTGCTAGTCTATTTTATCTTATGATACTTGTTGCCTTTCTCCATATATTCCAACTTTCTCCTTTTCCCTTGGTGATAGTTGTAATATATGGAGTGTGTTGGTGTTTGAAGTCCATTATGTACAATAAGATATATGTGAGCCTTTGGCCATGCTTTGAAGCAAAAATCTTATTGATATATGTTATGACTTCATCTTTGCCTTTCATGTGCTTTCTTGTATAATCGTCTTTATGTGTGCATTTTTCTTCTTTGGAATATGTCTTTGTGATATTTTCCACTTAGAGACATATACTCATATGAGAAGATAATTTAGTTGATGTTTAATCCTTGGAGACCACCTTTCTATTCCTTTTGATTCTTTGGTGGCTTCCAAATTTATTTTCCTATGAGTGCTTGTTCCTCTTGTTTGCATCTTCGGACACTCATATTTGCTCTTTCATGTCTTCTATTGTTAAAGGAATTTGGATGAGTGAGGAGTCCATGACTATGCACCTCGCTCCCAAATGCAATTATCATAATTGGTGCATTCTCTTTGGGGAGCTCATCTAATTCATTTAATAATGCTCATTTGCATTCTTTCACATTTGTTGTGTTTAAATGCTTATGGGGGAGCAAGGATTCCATATTTGTGCATTATGTATTCCAATACATTTATTTTGAATTGTGCACAAACCTTGGGGAGCTTCTCTATTTGTTATTTAAATCACTCTTTTGCTCATATCATAATATCTTGTTGTTTCCATTTGGACTCATTTGTTGTTTTCAAATTGGTTTGTCGGACCTTATAGTTGCTTGCATCATTTGATTTTATTTTTTTTGCAATCTTCGGGTCCTCGATATAGTTCTACTCCCTCCCAAGTATTCATCATTGGATATGTGCGAAGGCACACCTTTGGAGGAATTATTACTATATTTGCCTTCTAGAACTTGTCACCCATTTCGGCAATCGATGCTAATGGGGGAGAAGTTTTAGAGGGTTTAAGGGAAGTTGGTTTATGCATTGAGTTTGTTCTTGTGCATTTACTTCTCATGCTCTTGCATCTTTGTTGTTGCTTAGCATGTGGTATATATAGAGGAAACTCCACCAATGATAATGATTGGCAATATATGCAATAAAATTCAAGTTCATCACACATGCATAGATTGTGGGGGAGTTTGCTCTATATATGATGGTGGTACCAATATCACATACTTTTGTAGTATTTGATATTGGTATTACCATTTTATTCATTAATATTCCTTATATAAACCCTCTTAAAGGGATTGTCATCAATTACCAAAATGGGGGAGATTGAAAGAACATGTTGGGCCCCCATGTGTGGTTTTGGTAATTAATGACAATCTTTATGGACTAATGTGTGTATTAAGTTATACTTGTAGGATTTGTCCATTGGCATCACTTGGAGCATGTGTTGGCTTCAAGGTCAATGAAATGCAAAGAAGATATGTTGGGCAAGCTCAATAGGCGAGGTCGATGATGAGGAATTAAGAAGGGCGTTCCATCTTGAGAAGGGCAAGACCGTCTACATCGTGCTCAAGTGGGATGCTCAAGGCAAAGGTATAATCTTGATAGGTTTTCCCTTTTGCCGGTCTCACGTTGTGTGTGTGAGACCGGGTTTAGGATAGATAACCGTACTATCAAGAGGGGCTCTCATATGAGTAATTCGGTCACATCGTTCGAAGAGAGCTCAAACCTTTGCATACTTGCATCATCGTATTTGGTTGATATTTGGTCCTATCCATGTGATGATATAGAGCTTGTGGTAATCTCTATAACAAGCTCTTGTTCATCTAAATCGGATCTCCCATTTGTATCTTGTTGCGATTTTAATTTATGCGGCTTTTCGGTTTCTCACCAAGTGAGGTATATCACATTATTCTACTTGATACTTTCTCACTTGGTGATAATCAATATTTCCACTTTTTATTGGGAAGCCCTTATCGTCCTCTATCCAACGCAATTTGAATCGGTCAATCGGAGCTTCCAGTCAAAAGTTATTGTCGTTTGAATATTTGTCTGTTTTCTGGCCCGAGCGGTAGTACCGCCCGGATGGGCCGGTACTACCGCCCGGACCTGAAAACGGCCCGTTTTTGTTCTGTCTCGCTAGGTACCCAGATCCGGTACTACCGGCCGGCCCGGTAGTACAGCCCGGGTGGGCCGGTAGTACCGATCGACCCAGATATTTTTCCCAGTTTCTGTTCGCAGTTTCGCTCAGATCCAGATCCAGTTTTCGCGTCCCCGCGCTCCTGCCTAGCCTCGTGTGCGCTCCCGCTCGCGCCGCGCACCTGCATCGCTCGCTGGGCCAGACCGCCTGCCCCCCTGCTGCGGCCCCACTTGCTGCCATGCGCTGCGCGCGTCGCGCGCCTTCTTGTCTTCTTGCATGCGCTTCGCTGCCACCCGTTGCTTGCTAAGCCGTTCGCTCTTGCTGCCGCGATGCATGCCGCGGCCCCCCGCGCTGCTGCCATGCTGCTGCTGGCTGCTGTGCCTGCAGCTACTGCTGCTGCCGCTTGAGCTTCTCTCTGCCCCGCGTATGGCCCACCTCCAGATGTTGCGCTGCTGCTGCTTTCTCTCTCTCTCCCCAACTCGCGCTGTTGCTGTTTTTCTGGATTGGGTCCGGTACTACCGATTAATTCCGGTACTACCGGACCGTCCAGAAAAATCACCCCATCGGCCAGATTTTGGCCGTGTCTTTAAATAGCTTTGCCCCATTTTCATTTAGGGTTACTTCTTTCTCCTTTTCTTGCCCAAGCTTTGCCCCCATTTGCTCTACTCTTTAAGCTTGATTTCTACACACCCCTCCATTGATTCTTGCAAATATTTGAGGGGTTGTTGGAGGAGATCTAGACCCACGTTTTGATTCCTCCTCTCTTGTTCCCCCAATAGCTTTAGTAGCTTTGTTGGAACTTGAGAGTGAGGGATTTGAGCATCTTTGTGGTGTTCTTGCCATTTGCATTTGTTGCATCGGTCTGAGTTCTCCTCGGAGGATTTGGTTTGATTTGCTCATTGGAGCTTGTCCCTCTTGGGTTCTTGGAACCCTAGACGGTTTTGTGGCCTTGGTGGCATTGTAGCCTTGGTGGCATTTGTTGAGGCCTTTTGTGGCGTTTGTTGGGAGCCTCTAATTAAGTTGTGGAGTTGTGCCCCAACCTTGTGAGAGGTTCCGGTTGCCACCGACAAGTGCACCGATAGTGGAAGCGTGGATCGATCCCATTGGGGTGAGATTCACCGGAGAATAAGGGAGGCCTTTTGTGGCGTTGGTGGTTTGATACCACCCCCTCTCCAAACGAGACGTACTCCATGTTGGGAGGAACTCGGTAAAATATCGGTGTCCCCGCGTGCCTCGGTTATCTCTATACCCGAGCTCTTTACTTATAAACTTTACATTGTGATATCCTTCGTGCTTGAAGTAATATATATCTTGCTATCACTTTGTTGCTTGTATTGCTTAGCATAAGTTGTTGGTGCACATAGGTAAACCTTAGTTGTTTCTAGGTTGTGCTTTACAAAGTAAACACTAGTTTTATTCCGCCTTTGTTGAGCCACTCTAGGAAAAGTTTTAATCGCCTATTCACCCCCCCTCTAGGCGACATCCGTATCCTTTCAATTGGTATCAGAGCCCGGTATCTCATTTTAGGCTTCACCGCCTTGAGAGTAAAGATGTCGGCTAGGGGATTAGTGCACAAGGACACGCTCACATTCGATGGCACAAATTATGATGTTTGGAAAATTCGCATGCTTAATTTATTTCGGGAAATTCACCCAATTATTGAGGGCTATCTATATGTGGGTTTCTCTTCTCCTATGGATACACAAAACGAATCTTTAGAGGAGAAGTTGAACTCTCATATAGATGCTCTAGCTACTAAAATTCTCTTGCATGTTGTGAGCAATGTAGTTCTTTCTTCTATCATGCCTTATTCAAGCGCTCGCGAGATATGGACCAAGCTTCAAGATAAATATAGCAAGTCCAACATTATTGAGGATGATTGTGTTGCTTCCACTTCCGGTCGAGATGAGTTCTCATCCTCTACCACTTCACCAACATGTGATTTTTCACAAGGTAATGAAATGGTGAGTGGTGATAGAAATTGCAATATGGATAGTGTGTTCACTATTTGTAATCCCTCATATCTATCTAGTTGCAATGATTTATCTTTGGACCTTAACACTTCTAGCACTCAAAATTCCTCACATGCTTGTGTTAATAGTCCTCGCATATCATGTAGAAATGACTTGAATAAATCTCATGATGATATTCTTGCGTTGTCTTGTTGCCATGATAAAATTGCTTCCATTTCCTCTAGGTCTTGTAGATTTGTCAGCTGATAAATCCGCCACACTTTTATCAATCTCATCGTGTGAAAAAGGAGCCGACAAGGATTCAAGGTTTATTGTAGGTTGAATATAATCCGAGAAATAAAAAATATGATCTATTGGTGTAGTGGAGCCAAGCCGATCTCTCAATGATTGTAAAAGAATTCATGCCATAGCATAATGCTCACCTACAACAGATCCATCTTCTCTTGTGAGTGAAGAAATCATGTGTTTTCTATATCAAATTGTGGCCATCGAGTGAAAGTAGAAACTATTTTTGTTGCCAAATTTAGCCCACCTAGCAGTACAATGTTTCTCTAGTAATCCTGTTTGCAAGTGAGAAGATGAGCCAAATGATCTTTCACAATATTTTGTAAAGTTCCATTCGTGATATATAAAGATCTATGTTCTTCCAAATTATCCAACATAAGAATGACTTTGTTGTAATTTTCCACCAGTTTTTTAATCACAAAGATACTTGTGCTCCACAGCCTCAAGGCTTTCCTAAGAAATTTAAGTTTAGAGGTTATGCATTTTGCGCTATCGCCTGGGAAATGAATTTCCCAAATTCTTTTAACCACATCCAAAAACCTAGGCATCTTAATCCAGTGGTTTTCAAAGAGAAAAAAAATTAGCTTTAGAAATCTTCGTGCCAACCGAAATAAGACACGTCACATGATCTGAGGCCGGCATGCTAGGAGGTCGACAAGAGTGTTTGGATATTTAAGCATCCAAGCCGAGGATGTAAAAAACCAACCAATTTGTTCTAAGAGGGGGTCGGTTTGCATGATACTCCAAGTAAAAGATTGACCCTTAATTGGTAGCTCAACAAGGACAAGATAGTTTATGATTTCATTAAAGGTTGCCATATCGTTAATATTTTCTCCTTGTATATTTCGGTTGTCGGAGTAACCCGATAGAAGTTGAAATCCCCCACTAATAACCAGAGGGCATCATCCGAAATATCAAGAGAGACTTTGACAAATCTTAATTTGGTAGTAGTAGTATCAAGTGAGATTAGATTTGATCATTAACTTGCAGATTTTATAGTAGATCCAATACACCAGTCACGAATAATACAGTTCATAAACAGACCAAACATATGTACCCCCTCCGTTCACAAATGTAGTGATATCAGCCTTTCCTAGACTTGTCACGTCACATTTTTGGAGGAGAGAATGAAGAAAGAGAAAGTTGTCTTCTTATCTAAACGATGATCTCTTAAAAAATAAGAGTAGACTATTCAAATTTCTCCATTATAGCTCATGTATTCTCTTAGCAATATAATTTTATACTCCCTCCGTCCCAAAAAGGATGTCACAAATTTATCTAAATTTGAATGAATCTAGACCGTTTTAGTGTATAGATACATCTAAATTTTAACAAATCTAATATTTATTTTTTAGAATGGAGGGAGTACTAAAAATCAATTCGTTATCATTACTTGTTAGCGATGTTAGCAAGAGATTCATGCTCTTCTATTCAAACTCAATATCAAAAAGGACTTATGCTCTGTTAGATGGGATTACGTGCTTGACATACTTCAGCACATGCATTTCCCATGCAGATTCGTTGATTGTATAACCGCGCTATTCAGCGAGCTCGTGGTGTGTTCTTCTCGATGGGATCCCGAGCAATCCTATTATGCAGCAAAGGGGCCTTCGATGGGGAGATTCACTCTACCTTTTTGTTGTTCATTCATGCTATCGATCCTTTAAGCATCTCGAAAATCCAATTCATTACAACATCATGATATTTATAAAGGGACATAATCTCATATCCCATTGAAACCAAGGTAAAATATAACCCAATGCTAAACCGACAACTGTGTGAAAAAATGAAAGCTTGGTCCAACTTGTTGATGTAAACGGAAATACAAAAAAAACCTAGGATACCGGAAAAAATCTTGAACAACCCCAATTTAAGCCCACCGGTGGTGCAACATGCACTCAGGCTCAGGATGCTACAACCAACATAATATATGCGACTAGTTAATAGACATGAACATAACCAGGCAAAGTGTGAGAAATAGTTTTCTTATCAAAGACACATTGTCATTACGATATTTGTAAAATAGACCTACATAATGCGGTGACACTAAACATGTCAGTGAAGCATGTGTGGATTAGATGAGGACTGAGCGCCATGCAGTGCTCACCGCAAGGAATTCTCCAAATATGTTTGAAATAATACGAGCAAAGGTCAATATCAACCACTAGCCAAAACAAACGATAGTCATATTCGAAAATGTTAAATCAAGAAACAAGTATTGAATATATTCGTATTTATACTTTGTGGGCAGAATAAAAAATAATTATGTGCATTAAATTGATGCAGAGGATGGGCTACTCTCCCCATTTTGGAAAAAGGAAAATTGGCCAGGGGAAATACAAATGGACTTACGCCAAGGACGGAGCCAGCACACTACCACTGGTGTCAGTTGACACTTGTGATATTTGATAAAAACCTTGATAAATCAGAAATTGTAAGATAGGGGAAACCACACATTATGATATAGACTTACAAGGCTAGAGTCCGTACCGTACAATACACGGACAATTATACATAGACTACACATATAAACCATATATCTATATAAATACAATATGGTTATATATTCTAACAGAAATAAACAATGGTCATTTGCATTAGCTGAAATGGAAGTGACGGGGAAGAAGTGAGTTGATTGTGTTCAGTTACTTTCACTTACAGAGGGTGTCCATCCTTAATGGTTTATACTTCCTCTGTTTCAAATTACTCCGCGTGCACGCTTACCTAGGTGGCCTACTATTCTCTTATTTTTCATCAAAAAATTCTTAGAATTTTTGGTATACGTAGTACATATTTCATACTATCTATTTCAAAAATTCGAGAATTTTTTTGAATGAAAAATGAGGGAGTACTAGTTCACCTATATAAGCGCGCCGGTGGAGTAATTTGAAACAGAAAGAGTATATATGTTTCTTACTTTATGCAAAGGAAATACTAGATATCTCATGTCATTGCAAGGGTCTGTCATTCCTGTTGGTGCGTGCTGGACGCCCGTACCGGCGTGTCATGGTCATGATGCGCGCCGGATATTTTCTCCCGTCGGAGCTTGTTGGTGAGGGAGCCAGTGGCGTTCCTACAGTGGCAAGCACCATGTAGTACCACTGCACACGGGCAACTTGGAGCAGGCCTGACAGAGACGCGCCGATCGAGCGAGCTGGTCCGCCGCTACGTGAGGCTAGCTTGGCCGGTAGGGCGCGTAGCCCGGCCCGGGCCAGTGAATGGCTTCCGAAGCAAATGCTAGTAACTGGTTGGAACTTTTTTTTTTGAGAAGGAACACATATATTCCATTAGCTAAGAGGCCCGGTGGAATCGCCGGCCGCCAGCACCAAAACAAAGTCAGGTACATCGTCCATCCACAAGTTCTTGGACTCGGTACGACTCGCACCTATCGCCGCAACGGCGTGTGCAACCTTATTACATTCACGAGGAGAGTACATAAACTGGACACGAGTAAAATTAACTGGTTGGAACTTAGGACCAAGTTGGATTAGAACTAGAACTGGTCGGGTAAGTCTTCTAGACGTACTACAGCTGATGAACCAGGTCGGAAGCAGATGCTAAACCGGTTGGGACCAATTTCGAAGAACCGGGTAAGGCTTCTAGACAGACAGACGGACAGACGGGCGGACCAGCTGAGATCATGTTCCAATACCGGCACGTCATCTTTGCACGTACGTATCGAGCCGGCTCAGCGTGCGTGCGTGCGCCGGAACGGCATCATACGGCAGATCCCCATACCCGGCGATGGATATCCCAAACGCGAGGGATTCCGTTTCCGCCGGAAGCCTACACGCCGCGCGGTGACAAAAGCCGCGCGCCCCACACACACAACCCCGCGCCACGACGGGCCGCTTTTGGCTCGCCCCGGCGTTGGTTTGGCGCGGCGTGCACAGCACGCGCGCGGTCGAGCTCTCCATCGTTCCTTCCCGGCCGGGCGCGCGCTGTGCTGACGGCGACCGCCACGCGCGCGTGGGTACGTGGTAGCATCACCGGATCTCGACCGCGATCCGTGTATCGCCGGTGACGGTAGGCCAGTTCGGGAATCGGGATGGAGAGTCACGTTGATGGTCTTAATTAGAGCGGCAGCGATCGGGGCGCTGGTGCCTTCTCTAGCACCAAAAGGCCGGAGTTTATTACGCAAAAAAAAAGCCGGAGTTTAAGATCGATGTGATCTGACACGGCGGGCAATAATGGGGCTAACCAGTTCGTTCGATCGTGCGATATTCCATCTAGGAGTATTTTGCAGTTATAATTATGTGACCTGACAGGTCCATCATGCATGTCCAGCAATGGAATTAGTATACTACTATGCCACATCAAACTCGCGTTTAGACAGACAACAACACGGTAAACCGTATCATCCTCAGCTGGCGGAACCGGTGTTTCGCTTTGCATGCACATTACTCAGCGGGGCCAGCTAGCGGAATTACTGCCACGTAGTAGTGGAGTAATCACGACATGCATGCTAGATTTTGCTCGGCTCGAGACTCGAGAGGCCGTGCTTCCAGCTTGCCGAGTCACACCGGCCACCACTCGGGGCAAGCAGCTTCCATCACGATCAAACGTACTGTATCATCCTCCCCTTGCTTCTTCATCATTACTGTACTACTACATTTCCTCAGCGGAGCACATGGACGGGTCGACTCGATCGACCTAGAAAAGACGGACACGCACACGTATATGCCGCGCGCGGCGCCCGGCACGTGTGAACCGGCTGCCCCCACCGGCATCTCTCCCTCCCCTTCTGGAAATCTTTGTTGCCACCAGTGCACCTCCGTGCCGGAACATATTAGGTCGATGCCGATGCTGCGTCCAAATTAAGCGTGTAGATTTGCTCCGGCTCGACAACGATGGCTGGCAAATAAACTAGCAGTGGCGATTGCTGGTGGTCACGTCGTCCCCGCCTCCGGGGTGTGGCACGTAGTACGTGCCCGAGAATTGAAGCCGTGCAAACTTGGCACGCCCGTCCGTCCGTACGCACAGCCGCTGTACGGACGGACGCCCAGCCGGCAAGTCTTTCGTAGAGTACGTGTGAATGATCCAATCCAAGTACGGAACTGCATTACAAAAACCATTGTCGGGTGCGTGCGTGCGTGGTCGTGTCTCATTACCAAGTCCACGTTTTGCACGTACGCTAGATATAAGGTGACGACCTAGGTCTAGGTGCTGCATAGATTTGTGGAGAAGCATGAAACCAGTTACGGCCCTGAACGCCTGCACACTTTTATTTGTTGGCTCCAGAAATGTCAGAGGTGACAAACGGCATATGTTTTACTTTTACAATGGTAGTTCTTTTTACTACAATGGTAGTTCGATTCTAACTTTTGGTCTGACATGGTGATCTCGGTTTAATTAGGTGTATACCCACTCTTAAAAATCAGAAAAAAACCCGTACTTCTAAGCTTTACAATTTTTTTTTGAAAATGGACGCTTTATTACTTTAAAATTTTACACCCGGTCTCTGCATAGCTAGTATGCACATAGCCGAACAGACACACAACTCAAGTCCAAAGCGGAAGTACCAAAATTATAAATAGTTGAGAAAATAAAGAAAAATCCTCCATAACTCTATGACAACTCTATCCGTGCCATCCATGTCGGGAGAAAATATCTCTCACCATGTCCTCCAACCATATATAACCCTCCACAAACAAATCGAGAAACTCCATACGTTGTAAAAAGGTCCATGATCGGAGGATGGCCGTAGCTCGATAGATAACCTACAAAAGAGAAGACACAATGTTATTAAAACTCCTGTCATTTTTACATAGCCAAAGCGACCAAATAATGGCAAGCGCTTTCACGCTAAATAAAGCCTCATGTTTATCATCAATTCCATTCAGCCAGTTGCCAAATACATTGACCACCGAACATGGAGGAGATAAATCAGAGGCTATTTGGATGTTTGACCATGTAGCACGAGCAAATTTATACTGGAAAAACAGATGCCGTACTGTCTCATTATGGTGACAAAAAACGCACTGTATACTTCCATGTCAATTCCTCCTAACAAGATTATCTTTTGTGAGAATAACCCCTTTGTGTAGATACCACGCAAAAATCTTTGTTTTAAGGGGTATTTTCATCTTCCAAATTTTATTATTATCATCGACTGGAATATCAGGTTGGATCAAAGCTTTACAAATATACAAAACAAACCACATACCTATATATCGAGTTGAAAATTACCGATATAAATTTTAGCAAAATAATTTTCTCATTTTTCAAAAGGTCACATTGGTAGTACGTAGCATCATTTTACAAATTTTTATGAGTGTAGTTTCTAGTAAACACCCATGTTTATATTTTCCAGTAATGTTCCAAAACTTAGAAATACTGCATTGTCTTTACTAAGTTTTATAAGTGGGTAGACTAGAACCTAGGTTGTAGGCTTGTAGCTCTCGTCTCCACATGTGCCTGTAGAATCAAAACGATACTTCCATCGCATAGAAATATTTTCATCGCACAAAGTTCATAGAATGGAAAGAATTCTAAAGATGTTTCCATTGTTCCTTTCCAGATTTCGAATATTTACCATGATGCTTTAGATATATAGTAATGTGTGGACCTCCGATCGAGTGAAAATGGAGAAAACCGAAACTTTAACATGGTAAAACATTGAACTTATTTCCTCGTGAATCGGCGGCTCAACAACCTACCTTGTTTATGTCCACTAGGTGTTTAGCAACATAAGATTCTCACCTATTGGTTTGTCTAGGGTGACTCGAGCGATTTTTCAAAACTTTTCAAGTTCATCCAATTTGTGCAAGTTTGGTCTTCGGTGAAGTTCTGGAAGAACGTCAAGATCCAAACATTGAAGCTAAAGTGACGAATCTGATGTTATATTTTTATGAGGGATCTTTGTTGGTCATTGTGTGTTTCAGTGGCTGTTTGGTTCACAGGATATGATTCAGGGGATGAGGATATTGTAGGGTTTCGTAGCATGGAAAACAAAAAATTTCTACCGCATACAAACAAACAAGCCAAGATCTATCTACTAGATTGTAGCAACGAGTCGATGGAATAACTCACCCTCGAAGATTCCAAAGTGTTTAACGAGAGCGGATTCTCGTGGGTGATGTAGTCGTACTCTTCCCGATCTCAAGATCGCGTAGACGATCCTTCCGCTATGCTCGCAGCGCCCCGCAATGGGTCACACGCTCGGGTACTCGACAAAGACCTTCCTCTCCTTGTTCCAGCAGGCAGCGGAGGTTGTAGCACTCTCCTCGCGATTCCGGCAGCACAACGGCGTGGTACCGGAAGTAGAGGGAAGATCTCGCAGGGCTTCGCCTTAAGCCGGAGCGAGTATGGTGGACTATGAGAGAGCCCTCGACGATCTAGGGTTTAGACACGCCGAGGAGGGGGGAAAGCCGGCGGCTAGGGTTAGCTAGGCGGTGGCGGCGGTTTGCCCTAGGGCGGCGGCGGCGGCAATGGAGGTGGCGGCGTGGCCAGGGTTTAGGGTTTAGAGGAGGTGTTAGGTGTCAGGAGGAGCCTACCCTCCTTTTATAGGTGGATGGGCGGCCAAGGGAGGGAGTCCTCCCAACTCGGCTTGGAGGTGCGCCGGCGGTGGGAGGAGGAACTCCTCCCCCAAGTCGGTTTCCACCTCCCTTTCCACTTCCCAAAAATAGCCGTTTGACTTTCAAATTTGGCGTTTGACTTTTCAAACTAGGATTTGAATAAACCCTCTATTTTGTTCAGCGATGACACCGAGTACATGATGCAATCATACCAACTTGATATAACACATTCATGTACCCTTCCCCTCCGGAGTGCCGGACATTCCGGAACCTTCTAGAACATTCCCGATGAAAACACCGAAACCATTCTCCAACTCTGACACAGGACTTTCCTTATATGAGTCTTATTCTCCGGACCATTCCGGATCTCCTCGTGATATCCCGAATCCCATTCGAGACTCCGAACAATATTTGGTCTCTTTCTCATCATTCCATAACTACTCAAACAATGTCGAATCCTTAAGTGTGTCTCCCTACGGTTCGTGAATTATGCGGACATGATCGAGACACTTCTTCGAACAATAACCAATAGAGGAATCTGGAAATTCATATGGCTCCCACATATTTCTACGATTACTTTGCGATCGAATGAACCACTTACATACGATACCAATTTCCCTTTGTCTCACGATAGTTTACTTATCCGAGGTTATGATCGCCAGATCTCCGCATACCTAGTTCAACCTCGTTACCGATAAGTACTCTTTCTCGTTCCGTGATATGTGATCCCTCAGAGCTACCATATGCTTGCAAGCTAATTGGATGACATTCCACCGAGAGGGCCCAGAGTATATCTATCCGTCATATGGATGGACAAATCCCACTCTTGATCCATGTGTTTCAACCAATACTTTCCGAACACTCAATGCCACCTTTATAGCCACCCGATTTACGGTGGTGTTTGATGTCATCAAAGCATCCATCCGTAGAAGGTGATATGCATGATCTCATGGTCGAAGGAATTAGGTTACTATGTATCAGAAAGCATATAGCAATTGAACTATTAAAATGACTTGATCTTTATGCTACGCTTATCTATAGGAGTATGTCCACCATATCATTCTCCTAATGATATGATCCCGTTGTTAATAACATCTCAATGTTCATGATAGGGAAACCACAATCATACATTAACCAACAAGCTAGTATTATAAAGAGGCTTTACTAGGGACTTCAAATTAAGTTTACAAATCACACAAGTATTAATGTTTCCTTGTTAATACTATTATAGCATGAATGTAAACATTTATCATAAACACAAAGATATAATAATAACCATATTTATTATTGCCTCTAGGGCATATCTCCAACAGTCTCCCACTTGCACTAGAGTCATCTAATCTAGATTACATGGTAATATACCGAATACCCATGGCAGTTTGGTGTTGGTCATGTTTTGCCCTCGGGAGAGGTTTAGTCAACGGATCCGCCACATTCAGATCTGTGTGTACTTTGCAAATCTTTATGTCCCCATCTTGGACATGTTCTCGAATAGCGTGAAAACGTGGCTTGATGTGCTTCAGCTTCTTGTGTGACCTTGGTTCTTGCGCATTGGCGATGGCACCCATGTTATCACAGTAGATAGACATTGGGTCCAGCGCACTATGTATTCCGATTTAGTTGAAGATCTCGCCGCAACACCTTGCTTTGCACTCCTCTAGCTAACTGCTGCACCATTCAAAATAAATACGTATCCAGATTGTGATTTAGAATCATCCGGATCGGTGTTCCAACTAGCATCGGTGTAACCATTAACAACGAGCTGTTCATCACCTCCATAAGAAAGAACCATATCCTTAGTTCTTCTCAAGTACTTAAGGATGTTTTGATCATTTCCAATGATCCACCTGGATCACTTTGATATCTTCTAGTTAAACTAACACCATATGCAATGTCGGGTCTAGTACATAGCATGGCATACATTAGAGATCCTATGGTCGAGGCATAGGAGTCTTACTCATCCTTTCTATCTTCTCCGCCGATGTCGGACTTTGAGTTTTACTCAAGGTCGGATTGTGCAACATGGGCAAGAACCCTTTATTGCTATCTTCCCCTCCAAACCTCTTTAGAACTTTGTCCAAATATGTATTTTGTGACAATGATATTAGGCGTCTCGATCTATCTCTATAAATCTTTATGCCTAATATGTAAGCTGCTTCGCCAAGATCCTTCATTGAAAAACTATTATTCAAATATTCCTTGACACTATTAAGAAGGTCTACATCATTCCCAATCAACAATATGTCATCTACATATAGTATTAAGAATGCCAGCTCCCACTCACTTTCTTGTAAATACAAGCTTCTCCATAAGTTTGTATAAAACCAAAACTTTTGATCACCTTATCAAAACGTTGATTCCAACTGGATGCTTTCTTCAATCCATAAATGGACCGAAGTTTGCATACCTTGTTAGCATCTTTAGGATCGATAAAACCTTTGGGTTGCATCATATACAACTCTTCATCAATGTCTCCATTGAGGAATGTTGTTTTGACATCCATCCGCCATATCTCATAATCATAATATGCAGCGATTAACATAATCCTCACAGACTTTAGCTTCGCCATCGTGAGAAAGTCTCATCGTAGTCAACTCCTTGAATTTGTCGAAACCCCTTTATGACAAGTCGAGCTTTATAGATGAACATTACCATTAGCATCTGCTTTCTTCTTGAAAATCCATTTGTTCTCGATGACCTTCCACCATCCGGTAAGTCCACCAAAGTCCATACTTGGTTTTCGACATGGATCCAATCTCAGATTTCATGGCTTCTTGCCATTTATTGGAATCTGGGCTCATCATCGCTTCATATGTCTCAGGTCATGTGTTGTCCACCAACATGACACTCATAACGGATCATACCAACTGGAGGTACGAGTTCTCGTTAACTGCGAGGCTCAGAGCAACTTCAACCAAAGTTTCATGATCATCATCATTAGCTTCCTCTCTAATTGGTGCAGGCACCACAGAACTTCTTCCGGTCGCGCTACTCGCAATTTCGAGAGAAGGTTCGACAACCTCGTCGAGTTCTACTTTCCTTCTAGTCACTTCTTTCGAGAGAAATTCCTTCTCAAGAAAGGATCCATTCTTGGCAACAAAGATTTTGCCCTCGGATCTATGATAGAAGGTATACCCAATAGTTTCCTTCGGGTATCCTATGAAGACGCATTTTTCCGCTTTGGGTTCAAGCTTGTCCGGCTGTAACTTCTTTACATAGGCTTCACAACCCCAAACTTTAAGGAACGACAATCTAGGTTTCTTCCCAAACCACAATTCATACGGTGTCGTTTCAACGGATTTAGATGGTGCCCTATTTAAAGTGAATGCGGCTGTTTCTAATGCATAACCCCAAAATGATAGCGGTAAATCTGTAAGTGACATCATAGAACGAACCATATCTAAGAGAGTTCGATTACGATGTTCGGACACACCATTATGTTGTGGTGTTCCCGGCGGTGTCAATTGTGAAAGTATTCCGTATTTCTTCAAATGCTCGCCAAGCTCGTAACTTAGATATTCACCTCCACGATCAGAACGTAGAAATTTAATCTTCTTGTTACGTTGATTCTCTACCTCACTTTGAAATTCCTTAAACTTCTCGAAAGTTTCGGACTTATGTTTCATGAAATAGATATACCCATATCTACTCAAGTCATCCGTGAAGGTAAGAACATAACGATAACCACTGCGCGATGCTACACTCATTGGACCACACACATCGGTATGTATGATTTCCAATAAGTCCGCAGCTCGCCCATCATACCGTAAAATGGAGTCTTAGTCATTTTACCCATCAAACATGCTTCGCATCGCTCAAGTGATTCAAATCAAGTGATTCAAGAAGTTCATCGAATGGAGTTTCTTCATACGCTTCACTCCAATGTGACCAAGACGACAAAGGTTACATATAGGTCGAGTTATCACTCGATTTCAAACGTTTAGCCTCAATGTTATTAATATGTGTATTTCCACTATCGAGATTCAATAAGAATAGACCATCTATCAAAGGTGCATGTGCATAAAACATATTACTCATATAAATCGAACAACCATTATTCTCGGACTTAAACAAGTAACCGTCTCGCGATAAACAAGATCCCGATATAATGTTCATGCTTAACGCAGGCACCAAATAACAATTATTTAAGTATAAAACTAATCCCGATGGTAGATGAAGGGGTAGCGTCGATCGCGATCACATCAACCTTTGATCCGCTTCCCACGCGCATCGTCACCTCGTTCTTCGCTAGCTTCCGCTTATTCCGCAAAGACCTATTTCGAGTTATAAATATGAGCAACCGAACCAGTATCAAATACCCAAGCACTACTACGAGTACTAGTGAGATACACATCAATAACATGTATATCAGATATACCTTTCTTCTTGATGTTGCCGTTCTTCAAATCTGCCAAGTACTTTGGGCAATTCCGCTTCCAGTGACCTTCTCCCTTGTAGTAAAAGCACTCAGTATCAGGCTTAGGTCTTCTTCATTGGCGTGGTAACTTTCTTACCACCCTTCTTGCACTACAAGAAATGTGTCAACTTATGACCTTTTGATAGTGACCGTGCATATTATCGTCATAGAGTTACGACGATTTCGCACCAGATGGTCGTAAGCTAGTTGGAAGAGTCAAAATCTTGATTTACTATGACGATTTGGCTAAAAACGTCATAGTTTTAATATGTAAAATCGCCACACCAGCGTAGAGATATAAGAGAGATAATACCGGTCGTTGGATATGAGTGTGATAAACGGGTGAGATAGCGTTGTGTGGAAGTTGCTGCGATTGATGACCGCACCCATTCATCGCAGAAGACCGGAGTATTTCCTTCTTTAATTCGGGCGCCTACCGTGGAAGGGAACCGGGAAACCAAATTTATGAGGCGCGATAGACCAAATTTTTGCCAAGTCCCACTGCATCTCGAACCCTAGATATTTCTTCTCTACCCCGCCACCTCCCTCTTTCTTCTCTCCGCCGCCACCCTAGATTTCCCCGCCGAACCACCCTCACCACGTGATCCATCGCTCCTGTTGCGGTTTCTCCTGCATCAAACCCACATCACACCCTTCGCCCACACCTCCACCTCCCGCACACGAGAGAGCAGGAAAACCCGACGAGCACCCTAGATTTCTTTGATGGGGACGATGCGGTCGATGCGATGTCGCCTGCCTCAGATCCTGTGCTCCCGCCGCTCAAGACCGAGCCCTCCTTCCACCCAGCCGGTGGAGCCTTGGGGCTACAGGATCTTGTTCTCCGACGACGCCCTTCCTCTACGACAACGGCAGGTTCGTGCTTTTCGGCGCCTTGGTGAGCTCCGTCAACCCCACTCCACCGCTGCACCAAACCCTTGATAAATCAATGGTAACTGTTCTTCTTCTTCTTCTTCTAAATTAGTGGATGCCACATCTCCTGTTGCTCTGCATCTTGAATCCGGCGCTGCCGCCATCTCTTGCTGCTGTTTTAAAATCTCCTGCTGCTCTGCAGCTTGAATCCGCCGCCGCCGTTGAGAAGGACCCGATCAAGCTCTGGGACCGCTACGTCGAGTGGCTCTACCAGCACAAGGAGCTGGGCCTCTTTGTCGACGTCAGCCGGATGGGGTTCACCGATGACTTCCTCCACCAGATGGAGCCGCTCCTGCAGCGGGCCTTCGTCGCCATGGGGGAACTCGAGAAGGGCGCCATCGCCAACCCCGACGAGGGCCGCATGGTCGGACACTACTGGCTCCGCGACCCCGGCCTCTCCCCCAATTCATTCCTCCGAACCAAGATCGAGAAGACCGTCGACCACATCCTCGCATTCTCACAGGACATCGACTCTGGCAAGGTCAGCTGATTTATTTGTTCTATTTTCCCATACAGTTATTGCTACCCCAAATCCTGAAGGAGTAGAACTGAAGATTGGATGCAAATATTCGGGGTTTGTAATGCAACAGTATCATACTCTTCTATAATTATAGTTCTGTCATGATAATAAAACTTTAATCTAGGGGTTGAGTTGAGGAAATGCAATTGCTTATAGTCAGTCAGAGCAACGGTGGTAGTTAGCTTGAGTTGTCCACAAAAGAACACCTAGAAGCATTAGGGGATGATATTGTAAAGATAATTTGACTGTGCAGGTTTTGTTATACATTTCTATTACTGGATTTTCCATCACCAAGAAGGTTAGAGCAATGCATGCTCCGTCATAGTAATACACACACCCACACGGTTTGGTGATTGGTATGAATGGATGCTAGGGAATGTGCATTGTACAAAGATATATGCTGATTATGTTTAGCCTATTCAGGCCTTTCCTATCTTCATTTTAATCATTACAACCTCTGGCATAGTAATACAAACACACACACACGGTTTGGTCGCTGACATGAATGGATGCTAGGGAATGCGCATTGTATAAAGATAGATGATGGTTATGTTTTCAGGCTTTTCCTATTCATTTTAACCATTACAACCTCTTATAAGCCAGTTTTCCTATAAAAATGCAGATTAAGCCTCCATCATCTCAGGCTGGCCGTTTTACTCAAATACTCTCTATAGGCATTGGAGGATCATCTTTGGGGCCTCAGTTTGTTTCTGAGGCACTTGCACCTGATAACCCCCCACTAAAGGTATTGTCCCAAGTTGTCTAATCTGTGCAATGTGGTTTGATTGCATCTGTCCATTCCGTGGATCTAGGTGTCTATCATGCAAGTATAATAAGCTTTACCCTTATTATTCTGCTTGATATCAGATACGATTTATTGACAACACCGATCCTGCTGGAATCGATCATCAAATTTCCAGTAAATAAATTATCAGTACGATGGTGCAACCTCCCTTTATCTCGTGTTCGATCCTAGTGTTTGCAAGTGTTTTGTCCAGCAAGCTATATCCGATACATGTCTAGGGATGATTACTAGCTAACTTAGCCTAGCAATGCAAGTTTCTCTACATTTCTAGCTAGCTAGTTAAGTTTGTTTTATGTATTGCCACTACTGTTTTTGCAGAACACTTAGTTCTATAAAAAATCAATGAAATGTTGTATTCCCAATTAAATTGATGCTGCTTAATCATAGTTCCTTCTCAAACTGTTCCATCTATGCAAGCTCCAGAAATTCTAGTACATGCTTATTTTATCCATTTTTGATCTTCTAATTCGGCATGTTTGCCATTTGTGTGCTCATTCTTCTACTGAACACAGATTGTGTTCTTGTATGGTATAAACACAGACTGTTCTTCTGCTGAATCATAATCACAGTAGAACTCTAGTCTTCTGTGCTTCTATATGTAACTGTTGGATGCTCATTCGCTTGGTTATTTTAGTCATGCAATCTTTAATTGGTATTCCAAGTTTTCAGTAGCTTGTTGCTTAGCTATTCAAGGAATCATTGAAAAGTACAACTTACAATATGCTCGCTGCATTGTCTTCATTTGTCCCTTCCTCACCAAAACCAAAGGAAGATACAGCAGTAGGTAGTACTTTTAAATGCTACAGAACTAGTAGTATGCACTGGGAATTTTATAGACAAGTACCCCTCAGCAAAGCAGCATGAGAAAGGGAAATCGACGTAGCGACATGTTACCTGTGTATGCTTTCTTGCTTCATTCTTGCAAATGTGAGGTGACTCTTACCTGTGTTGTGTATTTGCTAGGTACACTACCAGTTTGCGTGAGTAGATCAAGAAGATGGAGGTCTCCCAGAACTCCAAGTACTTGTGTTGTTCTTAAAGTTGTGAAAGGTCTGCTAGCTTGTTTAGTTGAGTAACTATGTTGTATATTGCGTGTGCAGGTTGTGTCTATATATATTAGCCTCACATGTATTCATGACTGCACTAGATTATTTGTTTTTTCCTCTTTTAGTAATCTTGAAGGAGCACAATTGCAGTAGATAGCAACCAATGCTGCACAATGTTTTGTTTACTTGTAACTAAAACTTGCAACTACTACCATTGATAGCTTTCTGTTGGTTCATTTACTTTCCTTTCACACCAAAATACAGATGCACAGCCAAGGCCTTCTCTTCTGACTAAAATGTTTGGGAAATTGCTTTCCTAAGTCTAAATGAAGATTTTGTTCTGCTTTTAACTTGCATCATTATCAGATTGTTTGTGTGTTTTGTGTCTGCAGGGAGGGGTTTAGGAAGGACTACAAGGAGAAGCACCCCAACAAGAAGTCGGTCCTGTGGTGTTTACTCTCTTACCTTTGCATCTATATATTCTTGTTGGTTGATTGATGCATCGGAAACTTAATCTCTTAGGCAGTTAGATACTATTTTGATTCATTATGAGAAGAAGAAATATATGGTTAGTAGTGTGTTATTGATAGTAATCTGCCTAGGTGGAATGTTGAGACAATTCGGACTAGGTGAGATCTCATCTGCTAAGTTTTTAGTGGTGATTCCATCCTATAGTAGTATAAGAACTGATTACTATCATGACTCATATAGGACACTTTGATGTTATAACTTCATCAATAGAACACAACAAATTTGAAGATTCCTTGTTATCCCTAGTACAAATTCCATCGTTTCCATTGCTTTGTACATGCATTTTGGTGATTTGTTCTGTGCTAATGGTACTTAGCTGTTTGAAATGCAAGGTCGTTGATTGGTTGACCGAAGACGGTCGAGGTCAGTACACAAAGAAAATCATCTTGTTTACAAGAGCTATGTGTCAAGAAGTTCCAGTACACCTAAGAGTTTAATTTGTAGATTCGGGTATGAAAGATTCGATGGTTGAATTGGTTGTGATGTAAAGTGGGAATTCCATGTGTGTATAATCTGTCGACTATCATACTGTATTGTCTCCTATTTAAAGATTTTCATCTATTTTCTTCGCTTCGATTGGAATATTGATTGTTAATTAGTGTGAAAAAACCAAAACGACGATTGGGACCATCTCTCGAAGAATCGACAACCGGACCAACTCGGAAGGAACTGACAATTTGGACCCGCTTGACAAAAAGGCTGAAAATAGAAATAAATAGTCTGTAAAAAGGCCTAAAATTAGAAAATAATTGATGGGCTGTGCCCATGTAACGGACGTGAATTGATAGAAAAAACATAAACAAGCCAGAATTTGCTGGGCTAGGCCCATATACACCATCAAAGTGGACTAGGCTGATTTTGATTTAAGACGATTTAGTTTCGTCATAATTTTGCCACGTCGGATCAGCCACATAGGATCTGACCTGGCGAGGCTAGACTGCCCGTGACGATATGGGATCGTCATAACGGTTATGACGATCCAATATCGTCATAAACGGTTATGATGATTTCACCAAAATCATCGTTATAGTTTATTTGCGACGCTCAGCTTTCGACGATCTCAAAATCGTCATAGAATCGTCATAAACAGACTACTATGACGATTTCGTGACGAAAATGGAGGGTCATATATAGCTAGATTCCTTGTAGTGTTGAAGTGTCCCTTTTGCTTAGACTTGCCTTTCTTGAATTTGGTGGTCTTATTGACCAACAACACTTGGTGCTATTTCTTGATCTCCATTTCTGCAGATTTCAACATAGCAAAGAGTTCTGGCAACGTCTTGTTCATGTTCTGCATGTTGTAGTTCATCACAAAGTTCTTGTAACTTGGTGGTAGTGATTGGAGGACACGGTAAATCCCCAAAGAATTAGGAATCACTATACCCAAGATTTGAAGTTTGTTTGCGTCCCCAGACATCTTAAGCACATGCTCACTGACAGAGCTGCCCTCTTCCATCTTGCAGTTAAAGAACTTTTCAGAAGCCTCATAGCTTTCAATTGCCGCATGAGTCTCAAAGATCAATTTGAGATCCTCGACAATATCATATGGGTCTGAATTCTCAAACCTTTTCTGAAGCCCCGATTCTAAACCATACAAGATAGCACATCGAATCGTGGAGTCTTGAGTCTTATGAGGTAAACATTCTTTACTTCATCGGTAGCATCACCGCAGTGGGTCACCAATGCATCCAAAGACATAGGTCAAATTACCAGCTGTGAGGACAATCCTCAAATTGCGGAACCAATCCGTGAAGTTGCTTCCATTGTTTTTCAACTTTTCTTTCTTTAGGAACGCATTAAAATTGATGGTAGGGGCTGCCATTGATCTACAACATATTTGCAATAGTTTAGACTAAGTTTATGATAAATTGAGTTCAAGTTAATAATAAAATTAATCTAGGTGAACTCCTACTCAAAAAAATATCCCTCACATTGTTTTAGTGATCACACGAACCAAATCCACCACATCAACACCGATCATCACGAGAGTTGATATAGTTTCAATGGCGAACAATCGACATGTTCATCATATCTACTATATGATTCATGCTTTACCTTTCGGTGATCCGTGTTCTGAGACCATGTCTGTACATGCTAGGCTCGTCAAGTTCAAACCTTAGTTTCCACATGAGCAAATCTGGCTTGCTCACGTTGTATGCACTTGCAGAATCTAACACACCTGATCATCACGTGGTGCTTCGAAACAACAAGCTTTAGCAACGGTGCTAACTGAGGGTGAACACTTTATGATTTGAAATTCATGTGCTTGAGGGATCATCTTATAATGCTACCGTCGTCTACTAAGCAATACAAGATGCATAAAGGATTAACATCACATGCAATTCATAATAGCCCCATAACAGTATTAGTCCCGATTGCGCCACGAATCGAGATTAATGCTGACAGGCGTCTTGGTTCGAGCGGGCACGGTGGCCGGAGGCATGCGTCCCGGTTTGTAACACAAACAAACCGGGACTAAAGGTTGGGCGTTAGCCATGTGGCGGCACACACGTTTAGTCCCGGTTTATGTTACAAACCGGGACGTATGATTCCGCCCTCTATAAATACGATGTCCTAGTCCTCTGTCTCCCCTCTGTTTTTTCTTGGTGGAAGGTGTAAGAGGTGTGCTAGTTTATTTTTTTCCTATGCATGCATTCAAGGTGTTTGATGAAATGTTTGAGTGAATGATCCTGTTCAATTTCTCACAGAACAAAAATATAGAAGGTGTCCGAGACGCACTTGAGCTTTCCTCTTTATTTCCCTCGATCGAGGTTAGCAATCTTATCATTTCTCTGGCATTGATACAATGCATGTGTCAATGTGAATTGGTCATTTCACTATTTATGTTGTCCTATTTTTGATAAACTTACTTATATGATGCAGATGAACAGTCGGGAACGGATGTATGGTGACCGGCTGTACCCGGGTACATTAAAGGTGTGGATAAATTTATCGATGTGGCTACGGCAAACAAAGATAATGGTTTTATACGTTGTCCATGTGTTCAATGTCGGAACAACAAGGAGTACTCTTCCTCGAAAATCATTCGCGGCCACCTGGTTATGAAAGGTTTCATGCCCAACTATAATTGCTGGACCAAGCACGGGGAAAGAGGGGTTATGATGGAAGACGGTGAAGAAGAAGATGATGATAACAACTATCATCATATGTTTCCTGAATACAGTGATACTGCAATGGAAGACAATGAAGAGGAAGGAGGTGAAGAACGGGCATCAGATGAGCTTGATGAACTTGGTAGGGTCATTTCGATGCAAAGCGACCGTGGAAATAGAAAATGAGAAGTTGAAGTTAAAGGGCATGTTAGAAGATCACAAGAAATTGTTGTACCCAAATTGTAAAGATGGCAGCACAAAGCTCGGTACCACACTGGAATTGCTGCAATGGAAGACAGAGTGTGGTCTAACTGACTCCTCATTTGAAAAGATGCTGAAAATAATGAAGCCGAAGTTTCCAAAACAAAACAAACTTCCCGAGAGTACCTACGAAGCAAAGAAGACTCTCTGTCCTCTAGGATTAGATGTGCAAAAGATACATGCATGCATTAATGACTGCATCCTCTACCACGGTAAGGAGTATGAGAATTTAGATAAATGCCCGATATGCAATGCATTGCGGTATAAGATCAGACGAGATGACCCTGGTGATGTTCAGGGAGAGCCCCTCCGGAAGAGGGTTCCTGCTAAGGTTATGTGGTATGCTCCTATAATACCAAGGTTGAAAAGTATGTTCAGAAACAAAGAGCATGCCAGGTTGTTGCGATGGCACAAAGAAGATCGTAAGAAAGACGGGAAGTTGAGACACCCTGCTGATGGGTCATAGTGGAGAAAAATCGAGAGTGACTTCCCGGACTTTGCAGGTGACGCAAGGAACTTATGGTTTGGTCTAAGTACGGATGGCATGAATCCTTTTGGGGAGAAGAGCTGCAGTCACAGCACCTGGCCCGTGACTCTATGTATCTAGAACCTTCCTCCTTGGTTGTGCATGAAGCGTAAGTTCATTATGATGCCAGTGCTCATCCAAGGCCCGAAGCAACCGGGCAA
Source organism: Avena insularis (assembly GCA_023614405.1). Classification (NCBI taxonomy): domain Eukaryota; kingdom Viridiplantae; phylum Streptophyta; class Magnoliopsida; order Poales; family Poaceae; genus Avena; species Avena insularis. The sequence continues at coordinate 273,302,410 of CM042685.1, forward strand.
CGACATTGATGTGTACCTTAGGCCATTAGTTGAAGAACTCTTACAATTGTGGGGCAAACCAGGTGTACATGCATGGTATGAGAACAAACAGGAGCCAACATTTGACCTACGAGGGTTGCTTTTCGTAACCATCAATGATTGGCCTGCTCTTAGTAACCTTTCAGGACAGAAAAACAAGGGATATAAGGCATGCACGCATTTTTTAGATAAGACTGAAGGTACATATTTGCATAAATGCAAGAAGGTTGTGTAACTGGAGAATCGACGATTTCTTCCGACCAATCATCCCGTAAGAAAGAAAGGCAAACATTTCAAAGGTGAGGCAGATCACCGGAAGAAGCCTGAACTCCCTGCTGGTGATGATGTATTTGGTATGGTCAAGGACATAGAAGTAATCTTTGGAAAGGGTCCCGGCGGTCAATCAGTTCCGAACGACGTCGCTACAGGACACGCACCCATGTGGAAGAAGAAATCTATATTTTGGGAGCTGCCATATTGGAAAGTCCTGCGTGTCCGCTCTTCAATCGACGTGATGCACGTGACGAAGAATCTCTGCGTGAACCTGCTAGGATTCCTAGGCGTGTATGGGAAGACAAAAGATAAACCTGAAGCATGGGAGGACCAACAAATTATGAAAGACCCAAAGAACATGCATACACATAACAAGACGGATAAAGGGTGTCACTTAAGTCGTGCCAGCTATGCTCTTACCAAAGCAGAGAAGGAAATCTTTTTTGAAGTCCTTTACAGTATCAAAGTGCCGTCGGGCTTCTCATCTAATATAAAGGGGATAATAAATATGGCAGAGAAAAAGTTCCAAAACCTGAAGTCTCATGACTGTCACGTGATTATGACGTAGTTGCTTCCGATTGCATTGAGGGGGCTTCTACCGGAAAATGTTCGAGTACCCATTGTGAAGCTGTGTGCATTCCTCAATGCAATATCTCAGAAGGTAATCAATCCAGATATTCTAGCCAAGGTTACAGAAGGATGTGGTACAATGTCTTGTTAGTTTTGAATTGGTGTTCCCACCATCCTTCTTCAATATTATGACGCATCTCCTGGTTCATCTAGTGGAAGAGATTGCCATTCTCGGTCCGGTATTTCTGCACAATATGTTCCCCTTTGAGAGGTTCATGGAGTCTTAAAGAAATATGTTCATAACCGTGCTAGACCAGAAGGAAGCATCTCAAGGGATATGGAGCAGAGGAGGTCATTGAGTTTTGTGTTGACTTTATTCCGACCTTAAGCCGATTGGTGTTTCGACTCATGGCATGAGGGAAGACTAAGTGGAAAAGGCACTGGGAAAGAAAGCAATGATATGTAGGACGGGGATTCTTTCACTAAAGCACACTACGCTTCTACATAATTCCACCTTGTCATTCCAGATATCGAGGAACACAAGAATATTGTACGCCCAAAAACCGGGAAGCTGAATCATGGATTAGATGAACACATGAAGTCTTTCGGTGGTTGGATGCGGACACATCTCTTGAATGACACCACTTTGGAGATCAGCTATACTTGTTGGCAGCGTCACCATCTTCTCTTGTATTGAATTTCCAAGGGCAAAGTAAATGGGAATACATTCTACACGATCGCCCAAGATAAAAGAGCACCAACCAAAATAGTGGTGTCCGCTGATGCAATAGACAAGAATGGACAAAAGGACACATATTATGGTTACATAGAGGAGATATGGGAACTAGACTATGGAGTCTCTTTTAAGGTCCCTTTGTTTCACGCAAATGGGTCAACCTGAATGGAGAAGGGTAAAGATAGACCGGTTATGCGGAATGACAACAGTGGATCTCAACAATCTTGGTTATAGAGATGAACCATTCGTCCTAGCCAATGATGTGTCTGGGTTTTCTATGTGAAGGACATGTCCTCCGCATCGAAAAAAGAAAAATATGCAAACGAATACATCATATGATGAGCCAAAGTGTCACATAGTTCTTTCGGGAAAAGAAACATCGTGGGAATCGAGGACAAGATGTATATGTCAAGATTATAATAAGTTTGATGAAATTCCGCCCTTCAGAGTGAAAACACCCAAGCATTCCGTAAGTAAAGAAGATGCTCCATGGTTACGTCTCAAGCGTTCATAAGGAATGACATATGCCAAGAAGTTCATGCTCATATTATGTAACTCTAGTTCATGTCTTCGCGGTTTGTGGCTTGTGACCAAGTATATCTTTCGCGGTTTGTGGCCTTTAGTCCCGGTTTGTAGTCTCGTTTTAATATTAATAAATGTCTTGAGTGTTAGTCCTGTTTTGGCTGGACCGGAGTGCCTCTATGACTAGTTTCTTGGAGATGCCGGGAGGACTGGCTCCGTCGGCATCTCCCCAAACTGGTCAGTGGTGTCCTGCTCTCGAAACCATCTTGCAGCTTGTAACTTCTCTAACTAGATCAATACGCGAGCTAACTAATTTCACATATTAGGAGTGCCTCTATGACCAGTTCTCGGAGATCGGAGGACTGGGCTCCATCGGCATCTCCACAACTGGCCGTGATGGGTTTCCTGCTCGAAAACCATCTTGCAGCTTGTAACTTCACTAACTAGATCAATACGCCTCGGAGCTAACTAATTTCACATATTAGGAGTGCCTCTATGACCAGTTTCTGGAGATGCCGGAGGACTGGCTCGTCGGCATCTCCACAGGCTGGCAGATGGTGTCCTGCTCTCAAAACGATCTTGCAGCTTGTAACTTCTAACTAGATCAATACGCCGAGCTAACTAATTTCACATATTAGGAGTGTCTATGACAGTTTCTCGGAGATGCCGGAGGGCTGGCTCCGCATCTCCTCAAACTGGCCGCAGTGGTGTCGCCTCGAAAACCATCTTGCAGCTTGTAACTTCACTAACTAGATCAATACGCCTCGGAGCTAACTAATTTCACATATTAGGAGTGCCTCTATGACGATTTCTCGGAGATGCCGAGGATCGGGCTCGTCGGCATCTCCCCGAATCGGGCCGTAGTGGTGTCCTCGCTCTAAAACCATCTTGGAGATGCCTCAAACTGGCTGGAGGACTGGACTCACAAGGATGCCTATTTATAGTACAAGCAGCTCGGCGTAATGTCGACACTCACGACATAATGTCGACACTCACCCCTATTATTAGTGCTGACTCATCTTTAGTCCCGGTTGGTGTCTCCAACCGGGACTAAAGGTTCATCTTTAGTCCCGGTTGGTGACACTATTCGGGACAAGGTACAAGCCGCATACGACATAATGTCAACACTCACCCCTATTATTAGTGTTGTTCGCCCACTGCCAATCCTTGATCGCGGTTGGTTTCTCCAACCGACTAAAGATGAACCTCTCTTTATATAGGCATTTCTCTATTTATTAGGTAACACTCAAGACATTTATTAATATTAAAACCGGGACAAACCGGGACTAGCTAACACTCAGGACTAAAGCGCCCCTTTAGTCATAATCATGCCTAGTCCTATAGTACGCAGTTTGTGGTCTTCATCGTCGCCGCCATCATCATCGCCATCGCCACACCGCCACTCCGGGATCTCAGCCCATCCATGGCATATACCAGGGGCCATTTCAGCCTCGGATTCACGGCGGGCGGAGAGGGTCTCTGGAAGACGATGTTGCCACCGCCGGGACGATGTGGGGCCTGTGGTGGGTGGACTCGCACGCGTGGCGAGATGGTCTCCCGCGATGTAGCGCATCACTCCGATGATAGTACGGTTCGCCCACCACAGACGGCCGGCTTCATTGTAGTTCACGGTGGCGGGCCATCACCTCGTACTGGCGAGCCCTTTCCCGCTATTAGCGAAGAAGGCATTCCAGTGTCGTAATTGTCGATCCCACCGGGATCCATCCGCTGCTCGGCGTGAGCTCGTGGTAGAAGTGGTTTGTGATGGCCGCTGGCGTCGGAACCTTGAGGGACAGGAGGGACAGAACCCTCCAACGCTTCAGCATCCAGGCCGAGGCGTGAGCCAGACGGACAAGGGTAGTTGGGCGCAAGCGCCTCGGTCCTCGAGGGTCGAGAATGGTCCAAGGGTGTTGTCCATTGTTCTAAGAGAGGAAGGTGTGGATGTGTGGATAGCCATGACACGATCACCCTAAATATAGAGGGAAAGGGTGGGAAAACTTGGCGTGAAGCTTTAGGAAATGGCGGGAAATATCTTTAGTCCCGGTTAGTGACTACATCCGGGACTAAAAGCTCTAGTAGAAAGGAAAGGGCGGGAAAACTTGGCGGGAAGAGGTGGGAAATGGCGGAAAATATTTTTAGTCCCGGTTTGTGACTACATCCGGGACTAAATGTAAATCCTTCGCGTGTTCGACCATAGTTAGAAATTCAGATAATTCAAAACGGGCATAATAAATTAAAAAAAACCGAACAATGAAAATCCTTCGCGTGGTGTCATATTTTGTTACATAGTTGAAAGGAAAAATAACAGACTTGGTATATTGATCATGTTTCGAAAAAACCTTCACAAAATGACCTATCATGTTCGAGGTTTCATGGCTTTCGGTCTAAATGACCGATGTTATGTGCTGAATCACGGCATAGTTTGTGATGTTGTGCCCATATTATGCATGTGTGTGGACATTGGTATGGAGAACAATGTTGCAGGAGGAAGTTTTCCTTTTTGTCGCACAGAAAAGCCCTTTTCCATTTTCCGAGCGCAAAAAATGGGTCGTTTTGTGAAGTAACCACCAAAATACCGTTTCAGAATGCTACCGTCCCATTTTCCTAAAATACTAGACCACCTTACATGGACTATCTCCCAACCGCTACATCTCAAACCTTTTAGTCCATCCCGGGTAAAAAGGACAAATGTCTGCCGAATCGGTAGGAAGTGGGTCCGGTTTGTACTACAGGTACATGATCTATCGCCCGTGATTTTTTGAAAAATCATTTTAGACTACAATATGTGGTTTCTTCAGAGATCCAATGCAAGTTCTAACGATGCTCGTCCCTATCTTCATGCACACCGTTCGATCATAGTTAGAAATTCAGATAATTCAAAAGGGCATAATAAATTAAAAAAAACAATGAAAATCCTTCGTGGTGTCATATTTTGTTACATAGTTGAAAGGAAAAATACCAGACTTGGTATATTGATCATGTTTCAAAAACCTTCACAAAATGACCTATCATGTTCGAGGTTTCATGGCTTTATCCAAATGACCGATGTTATATGCTGAATCACGGCATAGTTTGTGATGTTGTGCCCATATTATGCATGTGTGTGGACATTGGTATGGAGAACAATGTTTCAGGAGGAAGTTTTCCTTTTGTCGCACGGAAAAACCCTTTTCCATTTTCCGAGCGCAAAAAATGGGTCGTTTGTGAAGTAACCACAAAATGCCGTTTCAGAATGCTACCGTCCCATTTTATAAAATACTAGACCACCTTACATGGACTATCTCCCAACGGTACATCTTAAACCTTTTCGTCCATCCCGGGTAAAAGAATAAATGTCTTAGAATCGGCAGGAAGTGGGTCAGTTTGTACTATGGTACATGATCTATCGCCCGTGATTTTTGAAAAAATCATTTTAGACTCAAATATGTGGTTTCTTCAGAGATCCAATGCAAGTTCTAACGATGCTCGTCCCCATCTTCATGCACCGGTTCGACCATAGTTAGAAATTCAGATAATTCAAAACGCATAATAAATTCAAAAAAACCGAACAATGAAAATCCTTCAAGGCGTCATATTTTGTTACATAGTTGAAAGGAAAAATGGTTTTGAATTATTTATTCAAATCCAAACACTTTTTATGTTTAAAGTTTTTCTAAATTCCAAATTAATATTCAAAAATATAAGTTAATTCATTTTAAAAGGTTACATTAATTATTTTTAAAAATAGAAAATGGTTTTGGATTATTTATTCAAATCCATACACTTCTTATGTTTAAAGTTTTTCTAAATTCCAAATTGATATTAAAAAAATATAAGTTAATTCATTTTTAATTGTAAATGGTTCATATTTTAAATGGTTACATTAATTATTTTTTAAAACAGAAAATGGTTTTGAATTATTTATTCAAATCTAAACACCTTTTATGTTTAAAGTTTTTCTAAATTCCAAATTAATATTCAAAAATATAAGTTAATTCATTTTAAAAGGTTACATTAATTATTTTTTAAAAATATAAAATGGTTTTGGATTATTTATTCAAATCCATACACTTCTTATGTTTAAAGTTTTTCTAAATTCCAAATTTATATTAAAAAAATATAAGTTAATTCATTTTTAATTGTAAATGGTTACATTAATTATTTTTTAAAACAGAAAATGGTTTTGAATTATTTATTCAAATCCAAACACTTTTTATGTTTAAAGTTTTTCTAAATTCCAAATTAATTATCATTTAAAAAACAATACAAATTTAAACCCCAAAATAAAAAATAAGGCAGGAACAGAGAGAAAATACCTGAATTTTTTTGAAAACAGGGGAATATGTCCCGGTTGGAGCCACCAACCGGGACTAAAGACCCCCTGCGCGCCAACCCTTGGTCTGCTGAAAATATTGGAGTATACGTCCTTTGTGGCTCCAACCGGGACGTATAACCCTTTAGTCCTGGTTGGAGCCACCAACCGGGACTAAAGGTCCCCTACTAGTTAACCATGCCCCTTCTCCTTCTTCCCCGTTCCTCTTTCTCACTCACCCGCAACAGAGATCGCCGCCGCCGCTCGGACAACCGCTCGGATGCCGTCAGGCTGCCCAACCATCGTCTCGCCGTCGGCCTCCATGCGCTGCCTCGCTGTGCTTATCCACCTCGCCGAAGGAATCGAAGCCGCGCGACTGGAATCGACCGCGTCTTCCCCATCACCGACGAGCTCCACCATTGCCATCACCGTTGCTGCCGATCTCCTCAGTCCCCGCCAAGGCTACACACGCGTCGAGGGTGAGCTTGTAACTCTCTGGGACCCCTTCTTTCCTCCCCTCGCTCATCTTCTCTCACGCCGTCACCGCCATCCGCCGCTGCTCCATGTCGTCGCGTGCCCTATTCCGGTGACCAAATCCAGGCGGTGCCCTACTAGTTAGGTTCGCCTTGACGCCCTCTTTCGAACAAACCCGCGCACGCCCCCTCCCGAGCCCTCTAGCAACGTCGCCGGCCACCGCATAGTGCTCACCGGCGAGCCGAGCGGGCGCCGAGGTGGCCATGGCCCTGGCCCACCGGCCAGCCCCAGTGGGTAGACTGTGAACTGGTGAAAAATAACCAGGGTTCGGTGGGGCCTGCTTGCTTGCGTGGAGGCTGAGTTGGCACTAGGGCCCATATGTCAGTCTCACTGGCTAGGGGTCGCCCCGGTGTAAAAACTATTTGCCTTTTTGTTTTTAATTCCAGAAAATGATTTAATATTGTAAAATCAATAACTTATTGTTTATAAGTCAGAAAAATACAAATAATATATCAAATTGTTCAAAAAAATGAAACCTATCTATTTAACCTATAATCATGCATTGTTCAACAACTTAAATGACAAGTATAATTAGAAGAACAAATGCACCCCTCTCATATGTTCCGGAGTTTCCCCGAGTTAGGGTTTTCACCCCTCGGAACCCCGATTAAATCGTCGAGCATGTCTTAGGGTTACATTCCAATGCAAATTAACTTGTCATATCATCATACTTGCTTGAGCATTGCATCTATGCCATGTGTTGATTGTTTCCCTTTCTTTTCGGTGTTTCGATTATTAGGTTTATTATTAGTTAGGTATTATTAGGTTTATTAATTAGTTTGGTATTATTGGCCTTATTTGTCACCTTTGTGGGTAGCCCTAGACCCGATTCACATTGTCAAGCAACTTAAAAGCCCTATCTTAGGTAAGGAATCATTAATACCCCTTAGGTGCATGTGGGTTCGACGATGTGCCTATCTACTACACGGTTTCCTTTTTGTAGCTAGGTTTAGGGTTTAGGGTTTCTCTTCATTTTTATTATTGTGTATGTATATATTAGGGTTTCTCTGAATTAGGGTTTATATCTCTCAACACCGTACTTAACTTTCTCCTTTAGCCGCTTTGACTTATTCATTTTTCCACCTATGCAGAAAATATGGACCCACACGTCAGAGACGAAGAAAAGGAAGAGTTGATCCAAGGTGTGATCCGTGGGGAAGATAATTTAGACGTATCAACGCGTTTACGAACAACTCGGTGAGGTGATCCTCTTTTACGGAATAGACAACTTGTTTGAGGTTGAAGGTGTTGCCTTCGCGAGGAGAAAGCGTGCCTTGTGTAATCGAGAAGACATAGCTCACGTGAGGTGCATGTAATATAAATCAATTCATTAATTAATCATCTGCTATCTATATAGAAATAGTAACGACGATCTTTCTTCATTTAGCCCTCCGGATCGAAGGAATCTCTTGAAAAAGAGCGAGGCCCAACCAAAAGTTGCAAGACCATGAGAGGTTCAGGATCGAAGATGTCGCTGAAGGCAACAAACCGACGGCTCCGGTTGTCGCAACCAAATTTGTGGCACAATGCGGAGTAATCATTAGGGACTTAATCCGATCACCATTAGAAATTGGAATAGGCCCGCTAATGCGGATGAAGAGGAACATGTTTATTTGTCCCTAACCACGCCAAAGATTTATTGTGGAAGAGGCTCATGGTTAATTTCAAACTACGAAGATAGAGCTGGATCCAAATGCGGAGGATCCAGTTGAGGACGCCTTACAACATGGGAGAGCCATGGAGGCTAAGGTCGAGTGGGCTTTGAAGAAGATGGCCATGTTTCCAATCTGGAAGAAAAGATTGCACCTTGACTATGTCGTGAAAAAGAAGACTCGATTTCAAGAATATTTAGTTTGAGAAGATAAAACCATTACGGGCTGAGTTTGTGGAATACAAGAAATCAGAAAAAGCTAAGAAAATGTCTCAAGCGAATAAGTGAATGTCGCTAACAAGAAGTATCACCATACTATGGGGCAAGGTGGCTGTGGCATTCCTAAGTGGGAGAAACTTGAGAATGAGCTGCGTGATAAAAAGATCACCCAGAGGCAGTACGATTGGGTAGAACATGCAAGGAATTGGTTTTACGGGCATGGGGGCACGTTGGACTCGGAAGGAGGTGTATATATAACATACGACATAAAGAAGACCCTTGCAATCGAGAGGATCGAAAAGCAAGAAGGCTGTTAAAGATGGGGACTTCATTCCCGATAGAGAGAATGACGAGCTCACACTCGCCCTTGGAAATAAGGAACATGATGGACGGACACGAGGCACAAGAGGCTCCCAACCATGGAGGACTGGGTTTCCCGAAGAGAGGAAGAAATATCCTGATAGAAGCCGTCAGAGGAGAAAGGACAGGGCGGAAGTTGAAGCAGATAGTCAGAAAGAGCGAATGCATTTAATTGAAGAACGATTAAAGCAACAACAAGATGAAATTAACGCACTTAAAGAGCAAAGTACTACCGGCCCATCTCAGCAGCACACTGCATTCGATGCTACCGGCCTATCGAATAATCGAAAAAGCAGTGTGGCTTCCACCGAGGTCCCGGGTGATGACAATGGCGATGACGATGATGCACCGACGATGGCTCCTGTTGGCTACCCAGTGGATGATATCACAGAGATGACACATTGCGAGCTACATGTCAAAGTTGTGAACATATCAATGAAGGTGGCGGTCGGCTATGCCTTACCAATTGGACCCACACCAAATTACCACTATCGTCCGGTTGCAGAGGGCTACGCTGTTGTCGGTGTGGATGAAATCATGCCCACCTTTGAGGTTTTGGATCTTCACTACCCTGCAGGTGAAGGGGATGTGACTGTGCTGGGAGACGCAAAAAACGTCACCATTCTATGGCCGAAGGAATGTATCGTGCTTCGAAATCACACGCCAAGGCCATCTTCGCCGCCGCCTCACCCGTCTCCAGCGAGGTCATCGCCGCCGCGGCAGCCGTCTTCGTCCCCTCACCCGGCTCCGTCACCTCACCAATCTCCGGTGCGGCCATCGCCGCGGGAGCCATCGCCGGCGTCTCAGGATAAAAAGCGTAAGCGTACCGCTAATGTGCGTCGTAAGCGATCGCCGAAACGTAAACAAGAGCCTCTTCCAAAAGTACCAAAGGTTCCTCCCAAGAGAGCTTATGGATTCAAGAGGAGGCTGCGGCGATCGTTGATGCGGAAGCGACAGCGTTTTTTAAGCTAAGGCGGCCGAAGAGCGAGTTCCCAAGACCAAAGAAGAAAAAGCCAAAGTGTTGAAAATGCTAAAGAATCTTCATCAACCCGAGCCAAAGCTGTCATCAGGACTATGAGCGTTCTATTCTCAAGTCACATGCGGCACAAAAGCCTCAAGAGCGATCGATGCAAGCGGGAAATCTGTTGCCCATCTCGGAGAACAAGCAAAACAGACTTGCGCCCCTCTCAAGGTGATTTCTCAAACCAATATGGGGTCGAGCAAATATGGGGCCGAAGAGCAGTATGATCCAGAGGTAGTTACTGTCTGGAGAAGCTGCCGCTGCTCAAGGTATGAGTATTGCCGTACTTATCGATTAGAGTTCTTCCCTGTGAGTGAAGTAGCATACAAATACCAGTACGGCAAACCTCTCGTCAAACCTGAGGAGGTAAACAATCTTTTAACAAAAATGCGAAGATTGCATAACTGGTACATGCATGCCACAAGGGCCGGGGCTAACTGGATAGTCTTGAGGTTACAAAAAGCATCATGAGAAAGAAAAGGATGACATGATATCCATTGAATTTTATGAACTATTTCAATTATTCAATCAAGACGCCTTGGACAAATCGATCATCAGTGCCTATTGTCTATAAGTACTAATTCTGTAATTAATTTAGTCTCCAGCTATATTATTTTGTTTATTGCATGTATATAATCATACTGTAATATGCAGAATGAAGATTCTCGAATGCAGCAGAGGACAAATCTATGACATTGGCTTCATTGACCCATATTGGGTTCATGAAGCTAATCTCAAAATAAGCCCCCAGGATACGGAGGATAATATAGTACAGCGTTAAGGTTTCAAGAAACCAAAGGAAATACTATTTCCTTACAACCGAGTGAGTGTTATTGTCTTGTATACACTTTCTATTTCGCTTACTCGATGTTAAGTATATAATTGATTAGTTATGCATTCGCAGTACCACTATATTACGTTAATCATTCAACTTGACAAAGGCGTGTACTAGTCATGGACTCGAAACATAAACCCCTTGAGGTGGAAGGACATGCGATACTTCTCCAGCGGTAATTCTAATCATTACGACACTATATCGGCAACGTTCGTGAATTTTATGATATCAAGTACTTAATAACTTATTTTATTCGTTTTCACGGCAGCGCTTGGAAACGGTTCACCAACAAGGCTAGGGGTGTTTGGAAAGATGAGCTTACATTTCAACCACTAGATGTAAGCACCACTAGCTATATCCGCGCATCTCTTTGATTCTAGTTTTGATACAGTTATTATCATGCTTGATTATTATTTTGATTGAACTCTGTTCTCGTAAAGTGCCTGACGCAGGGACCAGGTAATAATCTATGTGGATACTATGTTTGCGAGTTCATCCGCGGGCGATGCGATGAGAAGGGCAGAAATTTAGAGCAACTCCACGTCGTAAACAATTTCTATAGTTTTTAATTACAATCAAATTGTGTTTAGTTTCATTCATATAGGCTGACTCCTTTTTTAAATCAGATCGAACGTCTACGGGACGGTCTTCTGCCAAAGGATCGCGTACGAGCAATTCAGGAGGAATTGGCGGGATTCTTGGATGCAGAAGTCCTAGACCCAAAAGAGGAATACTACTCGGCTGTGTATAGACAATAGGGATTGTAAAAATAGCAACTTTAAAGGAATTGGCCGGTAGCATCGAATAGCAACTTTTGTATGTAGTGCATGAACTCGATCCGTGTATTGAATGTAATATTGTCATGATATTCATGATGTAATATAAGGTTCCTTAAGTCCAAATCACTAAATAAACAATAAAACAACCTAAATGAATTCTCTGCCGCGGCACAAAAAGTGGCAAAAATGCTGCCGCGGCAACAAAATGTGCCAAAATGAATTCTCTCGCATGGAGAATGGTCAAATCTCTGCATGGCGAAGGTTATTAGTCCCGGTTCCTGTTACGAACCGGGACTAATGCTCCACCCCCCCTCGCCCTCTGCCGCTGCCACGTGTGCACCCTTTAGTCCCGGTTGGTGGGGCAACCGGGACTAAAGGTTAGAGCTTTAGTCCCGATTGCCCCGTCCCGGTTGGGCAACCGGGACTAAAGCCCCGTATCAACGGGGACCTATAGGGCTGTTTCCACCAGTGAATGCTGTATCTCACAAGCATACAAAACCGTGACATAAAATTCTTTGTATTTTGGCCAGCACAAAAATGACAAATCTAACAATCTTTTGAGATTTGAAAACATACTTGCACAGATCTACACTCTCGTCATTCTTGTAAGCTCAAAATATAAAGTATTTGAAAGTGATATTTTGCACGTTTGTAGAATAAATAATGGGATACATCCAGATATTTTTATTATTATTTTTGGAACTCACATAATTTTTGATCAAGTGCAACCAAGATTTTCTTTTCGATATGATGGCTATTTTGTGCCAAACCCCCGTCATGTATTTTTGTATTGGTATAGATAAATACCAAATCATCCAACCCATATATTTATCTAAGCGTATAAGCAGTCTACTAATTTAGCTAACGAATTATGATATTTGAAAATGCCCTCAATGTATGTGAAGACTTGCCACTTTATATATGACTAAACAATCACAAGAACAAGAGTGAATGCTATATAGTAGTCCAATCATGTGTGTACTTGTCTGTCTTGTCGGGAGGTGCTTGTTGGTTCCCTTAATAATACCGGTTTAGAAAGGTAATGACAGTCAGCCCCAAAGTGATACTGAAAGCACCTTTCATATTGTGTTGTGCAACGTCGGCATGAATGAGCTGACGGGAGAATCAGACAGGCACCACATGGCAGTACTGCTACCGGTATAAAGCTTGGCCGCGCCTGTAGGATATGGAGTATAAACTGAAAAGGAGCAGGAATATATGTAACACTATCTGTGGACCAATGCAATGCCTTGGCAGGAATATGATAAAGTATATGAACGCATGCGTGATTGGTGCAACTTTCGGGTGGAATTTACCGCCACCTTAATTATTCCGATCGGCCTGATCGTATGTCATGTGGAATAATCATTCAGAGGGGAATCTAGGATGATCTACGTGTTAGAGCTAGGTCACTCTCGGTAGATGCACTATAGGGTTAGATTTAGGAGATCTGAGACACACGCAGAGAGAGGTATACCACCTGCGCATGTGCTCGACGAGTATGAACCGGAGGGGATGCCGGAGCTAGCTCCGGTGTCAACAGCCATGGGAAAAGGGGGTGCGAGCGAGTGGTGAGGGTGGCGGCGGTGGTGCTTCCCGTCGGCGCAGCGCTTAGCCTAGATCGGTAGGGCTTGTAGGTGGGGCGGCTATGGCACAACTAACCTCGTGAGGCGTGCTGCCGGCCCCCACCTCCTTAATATAGTGCTGGTCGACAGGGGCCCACCAACCAGATGCGGTTGGACGCCCCCGATCAGGACGCGGATAGGGTTCCCGTCGAGTCGTTGGACTCGGAGGGGTGGAGATCAATCTAACATTCTTCTCTTTGATCTCAACTTTACTTTTAACTTTATACTTTACTCGTTTCATCACGGATCGATACATAGAGCATGTTTCATCGTCTCAACTCAATTGCCAATAGAATCATACAGTCACTACATACTTTTCTATTTTAAAACAAATCATGTTACTTTTGGGCCTCTGTAGTCCAGGAATCATAGGCTTTCCATTAAACCCATGCCGGCTATGTGTTCTTTGAACGCATTGGGTGGTAAGCTTTTCGTTAGTGGATCCGCAAGCATTTTTTTTGTCCTTATATGCTCGAGACTTATAGTTTGATCCTGGACTTTGTCCTTCACAACATAATACTTTATATCTATTGACTTTGTGGCATTACTCGACTTGTTGTTGTGAGCATAAAATACTGCAGGCTCGTTGTCACGGTACATCTTTAGTGGCATGCTGATGCAGTCTACCACTTTCAAGTCGGGTAGAAATTTCTTTAACCATAACGCCTGTCCCATAGCCTCATAACATGCTATAAATTCTGCATACATCGTAGATGATGCAACTATTGACTGTTTGGCGCTTCTCCTCGAAATAGCACCTCCTGCGAGAGTAAAGACATATCCTGTCGTGGACTTTCTGTCATCTTTATCTCCCGCAAAATCTGCATCTGAATACCCTCTTATTTCTAGGGAATCAGATCTTTTATATGTTAGCATGAAGCCTCTTGTGCCTTGCACATAACGCAGAGCTTTCTTTACCATCTTCCAGTGCTCTATGCCTGGATTCTCTTGATATCTACCGAGTACCCCGGTGATAAAAGCTAAATCAGGGCGAGTGCACACTTGTGCATACTGTAAGCTTCCAACGACCAAAGCATATGGTACTGACTTCATTTGATCGATCTCATATTGGTTCTTTGAACATTGGAATTTTCCAAAAATATCGCCCTTGACTATGGGAGCAGGTGTTGCATTACTCGCATGCCGCATATTGTATTTCTTTAGAATCTTTTCACAATATGCCTTCTGCGACAGTCATAACACTCCATTCTTTCTATCTCGGTGAATTTTTATGCCCAAAACATAAGAAACTTCACCAAGATCTTTCATGTCAAAATTTGAGGACAAGAACTTCTTTGTTTCTAGTAGTAGATTGACATCGCTGCTAGCAAGCAAGATATCATCCACATACAGAATTAGGAAAATATATTTCCCACTTTTAAACTTTCCATAAATGCAGTTGTCTTCAACATTCTCTTTAAATACAAATCTTTTGATTATATCATTGAACTTTAAATACCACTGCCTAGAGACTTGCTTTAACCAATAAATGGATTTCTTTAGGTGGCATCCCATATGTTCCTTCCCCTCCATGAAAAAACCCTTGGGCTGTTTCATGTAAACATTCTTTTCTAAATCTGTATTTAGAAATGCCGTCTTAACATCCATTTGATGCAACTCTAAATCAAAATGTGCAACTAGTGCTATTATGATTCTGAAGGAATCCTTACATGATACCGGAGAAAAAGTCTCATTATAATCTACCCCTTCTCTTTGCGTAAATCCTTTTGCCATAAGTCTAGCTTTGTACTTTTCTACATTCCCATTGGAGTCATACTTTGTTTTGTAGACTCATTTGCATCCTATTGTTTTGGCTCCTTTATGAATTTCCTCTAAGTCCGAAACATTGTTGGAACTTATTGAGTTCATTTCATCTTCCATTGCCTCCACCCACTTGGATGAGTGAGGGCTTATCATGGCTTCTTCATATGAGGTAGGATCACCCTCCATATGAACTGTTTCTGTGTTGTAGACTTTGTAAATTTCTCTAGAAATGGCTGGTCTTCATTCTCTTTTAGACCTTCTGAGTTTGTCAGACTCT
This sequence comes from Avena insularis, assembly GCA_023614405.1. Taxonomy (NCBI): domain Eukaryota; kingdom Viridiplantae; phylum Streptophyta; class Magnoliopsida; order Poales; family Poaceae; genus Avena; species Avena insularis. The sequence goes on from CM042685.1 coordinate 273,317,885, forward strand.
TGCTCATTTCGTGCCTCAGGTTTTGGCACATTTGATGAGTGTGGTTGTTTCGGCTCCCTTTCGTGCTCAACAGTGGGTTCAGGCGGCTCCTGACGGACAGGTTCCGGACCTTCTCCCATTGTTGTCACATGTGGAGTCACAACAGGTGCCGGCACCACAACCTCAGGGGTTATATATGGTGGCACAACAGGTAGCGAGAAAATGTCTCCTGAGTCATCGGATTAGGTGCATGCACCCTCTTCTCCTCAAGATCAATTTTCTGAGCTACCGTGCTCCTCCTCATCAATTTGTCCTCCAAGAAGACTGCATGTCTCGTTTCTACAAACTTTGTGTATCTGTCAGGACAGTAGAAACGATGACCTTTTGATCTATCTGGATATCCAATGAAGTGACAAGACACTGTTTTAGGGTCTAACTTTGCAATGTTTGGATTGAAAACTTTTGCCTCAGCTGGGCTCCCCAGACCCTCAAGTGGCGCAGAGAGGGGGCTCTGCCTGTCCACAATTCGTATGGTGTTTTGGGAACCGACTTACTTGGTACTCTGTTGAGAATGTGGATGGCGGTTTTAAGAGCCTCCATCCACAATCCCAATGGGAGGGTGGAATAGCTCATCATGTTGCGCACCATATCCATAAGGGTACGGTTACACCTTTCAGCTACTCCATTTTGCTAAAGTTCATCCGGCATAGAATACTGGGCGACTATTCCATTTTCCTGTAGGAACCTTGCAAAAGGTCCAGGTACTTGACCATATGGAGTGTGCCGACCGTAGTACTCCCCCCACGGTTGGACCGGACTATCTTAATTCTTTTATCAAGCTGATTTTCAACTTCAGCCTTGAAAATTTTAAATTTATCCAATGCCTCAGATCTTTCTTTAATTGGATAAATGTAACCATACCGGGAGTGATCATCCGTGAATGTTATGAATGAATCATAGCCATCCACACTTTTCACAGGAAACGGTCCACAAATATCAGTGTGAATGATTTCTAGTGTTGCTATACTTCGCTTTGCACCCTTTTTAATTTGCTTTACATATTTTCCTTTTATGCAATCTATGAATTGTTCGATATCTGAGAACTCTAACGGAGGAAGAATGTCATTTTTAACGAGGCTTTCTATTCATCCCCTAGAAATATGGCCTAATCTACAGTGCCATAACTTCGATGAGTCATGAGTTCTCTTTCTTTTCTTTTGTTCTTTGTTCGACAAGGGAACTTTCTCACTCACATTACACACAGGAAACACTTTCTCATGCAAGGATAATAAATAAAGCTTGTCGTAAAGTAAAGCAATACCCGCACAAACATCTTTCATCCAAATGGCACACTTGCCATGTCCAAAATAACATTCATACATGTCTTTATCTAGGCACGACACACTTATTAAGTTTCTATGGACGGAAGGAACAAATAAAACATCTTTAAGCAGAATAGTAAAGCCATCAGCTAGCTCCAAAGGAATGTCGCCAACAGCCTCCACTTCTGTTTGAACCCCATTCGCGACCTCAATGCATCTTTCTCTTCTTTACAAAGTCCTTGTCGAATGGAATCCCTGTAAAGAGTTGGCAACATGAACAGTTGCACCAGAGTCAATCCACCAAGTAGATTTAGAAAACTTTTCATACAAGGATTCATTTACAAAGGATATTGTGTCTTTACCGTTCTTTGCCATTATGGACTTGAGCCATATTGGGAATATTTCTTGAAGTGACCCGGCTTCTTGCAATGGTGGCACTGGTCCTTGTCCCCAAGGAGACTCTGCTGATGCTGATGCTGGTGCTGCAGGGGGGCTTGCCATGTGGCTTGGCAGGGGAACCGCCATGGTTGCTGTTGGTGAAGGTCCTCTTCCTGTTGTCCTTCACGTAGTTCAGAGAACCACCGTGAATGGACTTAAGCCTTTCTTCCTCTTGAGAACACATCCCTATGGTCTTTTCAATGTCCCTTTTTCAGGAAACATGTTGTAGTTGATGACGAAGTTCTCAAACTGTTAGGGAAGAGAGGCCATGACAAGATGCACCAGTAGAGCAGGCTTGAGCTCGAGGTCAGCATCCATGGGCTTTAACTTAGCCGCCATGTTGCTCATCCTCAAGATGTGCTCCCTTATGCCATGTGTCCCTCCAGTATACATTTCTGTTATCAGCTGTTTGAGCAGCTGGGTTGCATACATCTTTGAAGAGCCAATAAACTGGTTCTTTATCTTTACTAGATATTCCCCAACAGAGGCACATTCTTCGATTGAGCCCACTATTGCGTTCTCAATCGTATTCTTGACAAAGGCCAAGCACTTTTTGTTTGCATTGACCCAGTTTTGGTTATCTATTGAGTATGCCAGCTCCACTGGAGCGTGGTCTCTCTTTCTCTTTTCCCAAGCAGCATTGTCCTCAGCATCATCTCTCACTAGGTCCTTAGGCTTGACTGGCTGTTTGGTTTCAACAACCCAATCCACCTCGGCACAGACAAAGGCCAGGTCTACCTTTTTCCTCCACTCAGAATAGTTATCCCCTCTGAGCAGTGGAATGTTCTTCAAGCAACTCATGAGGTTGAGTTCTCCTGAAAACCATAAAAGATGTGTGATAACAAAAAACAACTGTATGCGTTAATCAAACGTTGGTATAAATTAAGCATGCAATTGTTTACGCCATTAAAATTATATCACCGTTGGGTAAAAATAAAATAAATGCACCTTTGACACATAATAAACGGATCATGATCATGCTATTAATAACGTTGGTCATTTAATAACACGAGCATAATCAACTTTAAATCACTTTATCACATCTTTAAAACAAAATTTAATAAGCACTTTATTGCATTTAAGCAATTTATATCAACTATTTGCAGCGTAAACAATATTACAATATTCATAGACTTTAAAACTTTAAAAAAAAAATCTGCCACTTTTGCATTATCTAATCAAAACTTTCAATGGAATATATTTGAGTAGAAAAACAATAAAAAAATTAGCTAAAAAAGGAGCAAAAAACAACTAACAAAACTGGTCTGTAAAAAAATAAAACAGAAAACTTTTAAAACATGCTGAATGCACCCTACTGGGACTTTATTCTGAGCGGCCAGCAACTATCTGCCACACGCACGCGCGCGCTCGCTTGAGCCGCCAGCAGCCCGCGGCCTGGCCCGCTAGCACTGCCCGCCAGCAGCCCGCCACCGGCCTGCCTGCACGCTTCTCGCTGGCACGTACGCTACCGCTCACTGCTCAGCTATGTGGCCCGCTTCGGCCCACCACCAGCCGCGGCCTGCCTGCGCGGCCGGCAGCCGCTCGCGCCGCGTTATCCTAGCCGCACGATGCACCTAACCTAAATCCAACGGCTTCCCGCGCGCCTCGCGGGGACAACAAACCCTCCGCCGTAGCCCCCCCCAGAACCCTAGTCATTTGCACCTTCTCCCATCCCGCGACCCCTCCCCCGCTCTGCTCTCTGTCTCTGGCGGCGCTGGCGAGGCGAGGTGGCCGCCCGCCCGGCGACCACGCCGGCGGAGAGCCCCTCCCTCTTCTACACCGTGACCTCCCTCCCCTTCCCCTCTTTCTCCTTTCCCCTGTCCACCTCCCCCACCACCCCACACGAAACATGGCGAGGCAGAGAGAGGATGGGCAACGGCGGCGCTCCCTTGGCTCCTTGCCGACGAGCGCATCCACCGGTGGGTGGGTGCGCCACCGTCAAGTGGCCAAGTGGAAGTGCCCTTTGATGGCGACGACCGGCTCTCTCCCCCTTTTTTTGAATCTAGGGTTAGGGTTTCTTTTCCGTTTTGGGGATTTTCTTTGATCGGATTAGGGATTTGGGGATTTGGGGTTTCTCTGAGCGGGATCTGGGGAGGATTTGGGGATTTTCTTTGGGGCTTTTTCTTGCGGGATCTAATCTGTGGGATTTCTTTGCCCCCGAAGGGATGATTCTTCTTCTAGATGTCTCCCAAGGGGATGCCCATCTAGATCGAGAGGAATGGCACGGCCATAGGGCAGGCGCTCTTTTGAATCTAGGATTTTGCTTTGCCTTTGCTTTGATTTCTCTCTACCAAAAAAAACTAGCAACCAAGAAAGCTCGGATACCATTGTTAGAGCTAGGCCACTCTCGGTAGATGCACTATAGGGTTAGATCTAGGAGATCTGAGAGAAAGAGAGAGGTGTACTACATGCGCCTATGCTCGACGAGCATGAACCGGAGGGGATGCCGGAGCTAGCTCCGGTGTCAGTAGCCATGGAAAAAGGGGGTGCGGGCGAGTGGTGAGGGTGGTGGCGGTGGTGCTTCCCAGCGGCGCAGCGCTTAGCCTAGATCGGTAGGGCTTGTAGGTGGGACGGCTAGGACACGGCTAACCTCGTGAGGCGTGCTGCCGGCCCCCACCTCCTTAATATTGCGCTGGTCGACAGGGGCCCACCAACCAGATGCGGTTGGGCGCCCCGATCAGGGCGCGAATAGGGTTCGCGTCGAGTCGTTAGACTCGGCGGGGTGGAGATCAATCTAACAGTAGCGTACTATCTGTACTGTTAGCCTTTCTCATGAGACTACCATGGAGAATTTGGAGCAGCCATAGCCGCCGATGATACCGAGCAGAATCGTCATAGGGTGTGTTGCTTAATCAGGTGGAGCTATTTCTAGCTATCCAATAGGCCTGTTCCTTGAGTGCGCAGCATAAATAACGTACTGTCATTTAGCCATCCTTTAATTCGTGACTACTCTCTAATATAGGGTATTTTGGTAATCCAAATTATATTTAGAAAAGGAGGGAGTAGTTGGACATCGGACCACATGGAATTTTACAGGCATCAGTCGAATAATTCCTGCAAAAATTTGGAAAAGCTCCCACTTTCATTGGATCCGTACCTCGTCGCGGCAGGAGATCGATCGCAGTCGAGATGGGCAATATAGATCGGCATGAACAAGGATAGATCATAGATAGATCCCACTAGCTAGCTACAGTACATGGCACGACACTGATCCACCAGCGAGCCAGACAGTAGCTAGTTAGTTCCCTGTACGAGCGTGCACTCACTCATAGCCCTATATCTACCGTTGGAGCTCCCTTTGCATGGCCGGTCGACATGGAAAAGGCATCAGGTTCCCTTGGCGTTGGGTGGACGATAGAGAGCGGTGTAGCACTGCAGCTGCAGCTGATCGAGTGGTGCACATGTTTCAGCATCTAATCAAGCTACGGATCGAGTGCCTGCCAATGTATGTGTACAATCATCATGTCCTGCCTGATGCTCCACCCTACCTGCTGTGTATCTACGAAGGATATATACCGAAATGGGATCGGAAAGCTGGATCCTTTTGGAAGGGTGTAGCTGTCGAGGGCTCGGGATATATGTGCCCTGCAAATTAAATATGCTTCCGCGTATGTGTCGTCGTTCTGAACGTAGCTGCGATCGTTATTCCTCACAAAAGATAAAGAAGAAACGTAGCTGCAATCATGGTGACAACGAGTCCTACTGTATTCTCGATCTTTGCCGAGCTCGATTGTGACATTGTTATCCCCATTCTTGCACTTGGCACAGCTGGTTAATGCGGAGGAATCAATTTAATTATGCTCGTAACTCGTAAGCAAAGGTAGTCACATTTGTCGAGCACTACAGGAATGGGAAGCTACGCCGACGGCCGGTGGCTACGCCGACGGCCAAACATCGGGGCCGTCGGCGTAGCCATCGTCTAGGCCAGCTCCGCCAAGCAGCCGTCGGCGTAGAATTGCCCTCGGCATATCCTATGCTACGCCGACGGCTGCCCTTGACGTAGCTATTTTTTATTTTATCTCATTAAACTTAAAAAATCATAATTAAATTATTCTAATTCAGAAAAATATAAATAATATATCAAAATTTGCAGAAAAATAAGACCTACCTATCTACACTCAAATATTATACATTTATAAATAAAAATTAAGTAAAACATAAAACTTATATATAGTTTAAAACGGACATAAAAAAATTAAAAATGATTGAAACAATGCGAAACCTTCGCGTGGTGTTATATTATGTGACATAGTTAGAAGTAAAATTATCAAACTTGGTATATTGATTATGTCTCAAAGAAACCTTCACAAAATGACATATCTCATTCGAGGTTTCTTGGCTTTCTGGTCAAATGACCAATGTTATGGCTAGAATCAAGGCATAGTTTGTGATAATGTGCCCATATTTTACATACATGTGCATCATAGGATGGCGAACAATGTTGCAGGAGGAAGCTTTCCTTTTTGTCGCACCAAAAAGGCATTTTCCATTTTCCGAGCATAAAAAACGGACGGTTTTATGAAGCAACCATCAAATGGCTAATTAAAAATACTACCACCACATTTTACAAAAATAATAGAGCACCTTATATGGACAATGTCCCAACAGGGTCCGAAACCTTTCCGTCCACCTTTGGTGAAAAAGACAAATTCCTGCCGAATCGGCAGGAAGTGGGTCAGATATGAACTACAGGTACATGATCCGATGCTCATGTTTTTTTATAAAAATCATTTTTTGGTTCACAATATGCTATTTTATTAAAGATCCAATGCAAGTTTAGCGAGGCTCGACCCCGAGTTAAGAATCTTCATGCCCGTCGTTCGACAAAGTTTGACGATAGTTTAAAACGGGCATAAAAAATTCAAAAACGATCGAAACAATGTGAAACCTTCGCGTGGTGTCATATTATGTGACATAGTTATAAGTAAAAATATTAAACTTAATATATTGATTATGTCTCAAAAAAACCTTCACAAAATGACCTATCTCATTCGAGGTTTCTTGGCTTTCGGGTCAAATGACCAATGTTATGGCTATAATCAAGGCATAGTTTGTGATAATGTGCCCATATTGTGCATACACATGCATCATGGGATGGCGAACAATGTTGCAGGAAGAAGTTTTCCTTTTCGTCGCACCAAAAAGCCATTTCCCATTTTCCGAGCACAAAAAACGGACGATTTTGTGAAGCAACCACCAAATGGCTAATTCAAAATGCTACCACCACATTTTACAAAAATACTATACCACCTTATATGCACAATGTCAAAACAGGGGGATCCGAAACCTTTCCGTCCACCTTTGGTGAAAAAGACAAATTCTTCCCGAATCGGTAGGAAGTGGGTCAGATATGAACTACAGGTACAAGATCCGATGCTCATGTTTTTTTACAAAAATCATTTTTATGTTCACAATATGCTATTTTATCAAAGATCCAATGCAAGTTTAACGAGGCTTGGCCCCGAGCTAAGAATCTTCCTGCCCGTCGTTTGACAAAGTTTGACGATAGTTTAAAACGGGCATAAAAAAATAAAAAACGATCAAAACAATGCGAAACCTTCGCGTGGTGTCATATTATGTGACATAGTTATAAGTAAAAATATCAAACTTTATATATTGATTATGTCTCAAAAAAACATTCACAAAATGACCTATCTCATTCAAGGTTTCTTGGCTTTCGGGTCAAATGACCAATGTTATGGCTAGAATCAAGGCATAGTTTGTGATAATATGCTCATATTGTGCATAATGCATTATGGGATGGCGAACAATGTTGCAGGAAGAAGTTTTCCTTTTCGTCGCACCAAAAAGCCATTTCCCATTTTCCGAGCACAAAAAATGGACGATTTTGTGAAGCAACCACCAAATGGCTAATTCAAAATGCTACCACCACATTTTACAAAAATACTATACCACATTATATGCACAATGTCTCAACAGGGGGATCCGAAACCTTTCCGTCCACCTTTGGTGAAAAAGACAAATTCCTGCCGAATCGGTAGAAAGTGGGTCAGATATGAACTACAGGTACAAGATCCGATGCTCATGTTTTTTTACAAAAATCATTTTTAGGTTCATAATATGCTATTTTATCAAAGATCCAATGCAAGTTTAGCGAGGCTTGGCCCCGAGCTAAGAATCTTCATGCCCGCCGTTTGACAAAGTTTGACGATAGTTTAAAACGAGCATAAAAAATTCAAAAACGATCGAAACAATGCGAAACCCTCGCGTGGTGTCATATTATGTGACATAGTTATAAGTAAAATAATCAAACTTGATATATTGATTATGTCTCAAAAAAACCTTCACAAAATGACCTATCTCATTCGAGGTTTCTTGGCTTTCGAGTCAAATGACCAATGTTATAGCTAGAATCAAGGCATAGTTTGTGATAATGTTCCCATATTGTGCATACACATGCATCATGGGATGGTGAACAATGTTGCAGGAGAAAGTTTTCCTTTTCGTCGCACCAAAAAGCCATTTCCCATTTCCGAGCACAAAAAACGGACGATTTTGTGAAGCAACCACCAAATGGCTAATTCAAAATGCTACCACCACATATTACAAAAATACTATACCACCTTATATGGACAATGTCCCAACAGGGGGATCCGAAATCTTTCCGTCCACCTCTAGTGAAAAAGACAAATTCCTGCCGAATCGGCGGGAAGTGGGTCAGATATGATCTACATGTACATGATCCGATGCTCATTTTCTTTTACAAAAATCATTTTTAGATTCACAATATGCTATTTTATTAAAGATTCAATGCAAGTTTTCCTTTTCATCGCACCAAAAAGCCATTTTTCATTATCCAAGCGCAAAAAGAGAATTTTCTAAAGAAACCACCAAATAGATAATTCAAAAACGGAAGGTTTGTGATTAGTTGATATGGATATCATATTTGGATTCCTCTCATTTTTCTGATCAATTTAGACATATTATTTGTTAAATAGAAAAATACAAAAAAGTAAAATTATTATATTTTTATTTGAATTCAATAATATTTTTACTTATTCATTAATGTTTACTTAAATAATTGTTTGTAATTTTAAAAAATACTAACATGTGACATGTTGATATAAGGGTTAATAGGATTGATATCATAGTATTGACAACAATGTATTAATTACTTTGCGAAAATAGATTCTGAAGGAACGAGAAAGTTAAGCGTGCTGGAGCTGGAGTAGTATTAGGATGGGTGACCGGCCGGAAAGTTCGACCAAGACTACAATTTAATTAAATATTAAGTATAATTAGTGTTAAAAATGTTTAAAGCGAGAGATTAACGAGTCAAACAATTCAAAGATTCAAAAATTGAGAAAAAAAATAATAAAAAATATTTTTTTTTTTAAAATGTTTTTGCAACCTGTCGACAAGCTATGCCGACGGCCTCTACGCCGATGGCAATTGCCCTCGGCGTAGCATACGCCGATGGCCTCTATGTGCTCCGCCGAGGGAGCCCTTTGCCGAGGGCAGCCGTCGGCGTACCATACGCCGAGGACATTTTAGCCTACGCTGACGGCTTTTTGCCCTCGGCGTAGCGCGCGCGTGCTGTAGTGGAGGTTGAATTGGCAAATAAGTTCATTGTAGCTCGGACCAAGACGCGCAACGCTGTGATAAATGTATGTTTTTACAGGTTCACAAGTAGAAAAAGAACCAGATGCATCTTCTACAATAAAAAATATATATACGCAATATTATATATATAGTACATAGAAATGGACGGAGGCGGAATTCGGCTCATAGGTGCAAATGCATCCATTGTAAGAAAATATATTTTGAAATATAAAATAATTCGAAAAAAAAATTCTACATACACATTCAAACAATTTATGTTGGTTCACAAGTTTTATGGGATGAAAGAACATTTTATGTGTTGTGTATAAAAAAGACAAAAAAATGTCATGTTAATAGTCGTATTCCTGTGACATATTTTGTCATTTTATACATGACACATAAATTGTTGGGGGTGAAGCGGCGGCAATTTATGCAGATTGCATTGATTTGGCTACAAGTATAGGCAATGTGAGTTTTATGCACTGCCCTAGGGAAGCAAATGGAGCTGCTCACAAGCTAGCTAGGGATAGTTTTCTTAATAAGAGCTCTTGTAATTGGTCAATGAACCTCCTAATTTTATCCTGCAATCTCTTGTAAACGATGCAACGTTGATTTGATGGGCTGCAAGTTTTAGACGCACTCTTTTTTCTTATCGGGATAACTAAGGGGACCGTAAGGTTTTAATGAAATGGCTTGCATGCTTAATATATGAGTTTCAAAAAAGGTTCGATAGATGTAACAGATCTTTCGAAAGTGAAGTTCGATTCTGGCAATGTAACTGATAATTAGTATTCCCTCCGTCCCAAAATAGATGTCTCGGGTTTTCAATAGTGTCTAGATTCATTCAAATTTTAACAAATTTGAGACATCTATTTTGAGACGAGGGGAGTATATGTTTTGCTATTCGATCATCAGGTTTTTGGATTATTTGTGCAAAAGAGGCCCAGAAATTAATCCTGGATAGTAAACAAGAAAAGAGATATACACATCATTGTGGTTATCTTTAGATTACAACTGTAGCATATTTTTTGTATTTTAGGAGTTAGTTAGATTATTACTCAGTTTGCCAAACTTGATAGTGGTTTATGCACGGTTAGTTTTTTCCAAAAAGAAAGAGAAAAAAAACCATTCGATATGCATCATTGATGCACAGAGCCATTTTACCGCAGAGTTATTAAGAGTTTTACATCACAAAAATTACAAAAGATACACATAGGCCTCATCTCATAGAAACAATATTACATACACCACTTATACATAACTAACCATATATCTGCATAATTACTTTGCATGGATTTTTACTAGATAAGTTTAGCACGTCATAACTCACAAAGCAACCACCGCCTCTGCTTCCTATGGCCGAAGGGCGACTCTCCATGGCCATGGTCCCGTGGCTCTACAACCTCCATCTGGGAGGCCTCTCTACTCCGGCGGAAGGTTCCTCAGAGACGTCACATCAAGTGGTACGTCCCTGATGCCGACATCGCTGCTTCAGTCGTCGAGTGCGTTACTGAGTTGCGGTGGAGAAGGTCCATGCGGACTCAGTTGTGTTTCCTTGTTTCTTTCTACGGTTCTTTGTGTAAGGTGGAGGTCCTCGTTGTAATTCCATTTTAGTTTTGGGCCTCTTTATAATTTGTAATCCCACCGCTTATTAATTACAGCTCTGGCTCCTTGGGGACCCTACCCTTTGTTCAAAAGAAAATAAGCAACCACAAACCATGCTATCACATTACGGCATGAGGAGAGTACCTTGTTGTTTCCTTTGCACCAAATGGAAGATATATAAGCTAAAAAATCGACATATCTTTAACTAACCTATCCCTAATCCAGTAAGCAACCGCAAGCCAAGCCATCTCATTGGGGCGTAAAGGAACATAGTAAGGCATAGTTTCCTCTAACTAAGGGCATCTTCACCGGCATGATCCAACCCGTCTTAGTGCGTTCGCGCGGACGTGCGGGACGTGCGCGGCCTATCCAGTGGCACGGCCCATCCAGACCGATACGTCCAGCTCGACACATCCGTGCACCAAATCTGTCAGGGCGGACAGCAGGCGTGTCCTCCCGTATCCTCCCACGGGGACCGAGGACCCGCATGGCAGCGACCCAGTGACTTTCTTTCACTAGCCATCAATGGAGAGAGGTAGGCTGCTCCAAAGGCTGTCCATGCCGCTGACGGCGCCGCCCGACACCTGCGCTCCTGCCGTCACACATCAATGTCGTCGCTTCAGCATCCACGACGGCATCCAATGTCGTGTCTTTTAACAGGCCACCCGCGGACATCTTCTTCCCCACCACACTCTCCTCCCTCCCATCCTTCACTACCAGTAGCAAGCCATGGCTGATGGCATTGGATCGGGGGGAGGGCGTCTAGGACGATCATCGGGCCCTTGTCGTGGCTGTCGAGGTAGGCGAGGAGGGCGCGGCCAGAGCAGCATGCCCGCATGGTCTCCCTCACCACCGAAGCCTAGCCGTGGCCGTCGAGGAAGGCGTGGGGGGCGCGGCGAAAGCAGCAAGCCGCCATAATCTCCCTCACCACCGGCATCACCACCACCATCGTCGCCCGAGCTCGGGCCCATTGACATCAGCCTCGCCGGCTTCAAGTTTGCCGTGACCATCCACTCGGGCATGAAGCGGGACATGATGCTCCTTCCCCGCAAATTCGCGTCGCTGGTTGACTGCGTAGAGCCCCAGCAGGTCATGCTGCGAGCGGCCGGTGGCAAAACTGGCGCGTGGCCGGTGGAGGTGAAGTTCGATCGTCTCGGCCAGATGTTCCTCGCCAATGGATGGGAGGAGTTCGCCCGCGCATAGGTCCGGCCACCACGATGGCAAGTCGCTGCCGCGGTCGGGAACGCCAGTGCCACGACGCGAACGGCCAGGCATGGTGGTTTGTGGGGGATTTCTGGTTGTATCTATCTTGACTGGCCTTCCCTTTTTATGGCTACATATGGACGCGGCGAGAAACGCCCAGAACGGGTGAAAAGCGGTGGGGGAAAAGGCGTAAAGCGGCGGGGCGGCGGTAACACACTAGAAATACACGGTCACCGGCGTCGGTGGCCACAATGAGAACCTGTTTGCCTAGCGCGGATAGATGGATAGCGCCGTTAGACGTGGTTGACCAGACAAGCTAGACCACGAGCCAAATTACGGAAACTGACATTTTGAATCGTCTATTTGATAGTGCTGCATCAATCTTATTTTTTTTATCAAGTAGTACTTGGTTGTCCTTCTGATTTCAGTATCATGTCATATTCCTGCGGAACAAAGAAAGGCTAGACGTAAAAATATTAGCACTTGTAGCTTCAAATCAAGGTGGGCCATCCTGAAAAACACTGGTCTAGCTTCTTGCAATTGCCAGATCATTAGGCATCATCATGCCAGCACAATCACTGGTAGGCGTCCGGGAGGGAACCGATTGAAAAGCTTTGAGTCATATCCCGCGTGTTCGTGTCTCCGCAGTAACGAAGACAGATCTTCAGGTGATCCCACAGCTTGGATTTCCTCGATGAGCCAAGCAGGCACGTTGTGAAGAAGAGAGGTTGGAACCGAAACTCCAGATAAAAATGACAAATTTGCTGACAAGAGTCGCATATAATTGGAGTCGATCTGTGCAAGCAAACGGTGTCTTCCCCTGTATTCAAGTTCCTGAGGTGATGATAACTCGGTCCATTTACTCATGTCCCATTCCACACTAATAGGCCATCTGATCAAGATGTTCCTCATCGGTTCGGTATTTACATAAACATCATGTTTATATTACTAGCTTGATTTCAGAACACTTGTGTCAGTCGTGCAGTAACAAATACTCGGGCAAACTTGCCACCTACTGTCACCATACGCCTACGAGAAACTCACTGAACTCTATACATATTCCAAGTTTCTCTTTTTTTTGCGGGCAAGTTATCCACTATCTCCATACCGGTTTATTAGGTTAACACGGAGTTCAGAAAAAAATATTTAACCATAAATTTTATCAATAAAACATGAATTAAATGTCACAAAAAGTATATCATTGGATTGATATTTAAAATCTCTTTTTAATGATATAGTTTTTGTGACATATAATTTATATTTCGTTGATCAAATTTATAATCAATCATATTTTTTAGGCTTCATGTTAGCCCATTAAACCGCTATAGAGGAGTATCTATCTTAGCTAGCCACTAGCCAGTAGTATCTTTTTTTTTAAACTTGCCAGTAGTATCTTTTTTTTTAAACTTGCCAGTAGTATCTTTTTTTTTTAACTTGCCAGTAGTATCTTTGCAGACACGGCGTACGTACACTTGTCGTGTCCAATCATGGAACCGAATGGTATCTAGAAAATTTAACTCTCCGTTACCTTTAAGCAACTTACCACTACTCCATCCTCTGCTTTCTCTGCTGGTGGCACCTTACCAGGGGTTTCCGGATTCCGGGATGGCGATCTCTCTGACTTGTAAAAGGAACAAGTACCCGTGACTGACACAGACCGGTGCTTGCCCATGCCGATGCAGCACGATGCAGCACGGCACGACACAGTGGCACCCGCTCGGGGATCGTCCTCGTCGCCGGCTGCCCCGACCACTTGGAGCTGCCACGCGCTACGGCATCGATGTGATCGTGATCGATCGCGTGGGATCTTCGGGATGTAAAAAGTGTGGATGATTCGCGCGCTCGATGGGCAGCGGCGGCTTAGGTAAGCGCTCGAGTAAGATTGGATGGTGACGCCTTGGTCAGATTGATTAACGTACAGTAAGTTGGTTGCCTTTTTCTGCTGAGCTTCAACGTTTTCTTTTGCGGGTAAAACAAACTCCATTAATCAGCAGAAAGGGTTACAGAGAGGTCGAGCTCCAGCAACCGGATGGCATCCTCCGGTCCAGAACTCAACCATGTCATGGTACGGCCTTGCACTCTCGCAAAGTTTGCCAGAGAGTCGCTAACCCTAACCTGCATACGGTCTACTTTTACAAAAACACACTGTCTATCTTGTTTAGCTAAATCTCTAATCTTATTCACTAAATGGACGAATGGAAAGCGGTCTGGTGACAAGGAGTTTATTGCGTTAATTACCAAAGATGAATCAGACTCCACTATGATAGGTAGTGTCGAGAATTGCATAGCTGAACGAAGACCTTCGAGACATGCACGGAATTCAGCTTCAAGGGGATCCTCACAGTTTGATAGATGACTGCATGACATAAAGATTGAAAGTCCATCCGAGTCTCTCAAGACCATTCCTGCACCAGCCGAGCCATTAACTGTGCTAAACGAGCCATCAACAGAAAGCTTCACCCAACCTTGTTCTGGCTTCGACCAAGATTTAGCTGGCTGTACCACCGGTACAGAGCACTGAAGGGAACCCACTGGTATCGCTGGTTCCTTCCCCTTAAGAACAGCACTCGTACTCATAGTTTTGATCCCTGTAATAAGCTTCAGGTAGCCACACAAGAAACGCCTGGATCCCTCTACTAACTTAACTAATACTCCTTTCGTTTTAAGATATAAGATGTTTTAGATATGTTAACAAAATATATCTAGACTTTTTTTAGTGCGTAGATTCATTCAAAGTGATCTATATACAAAAATATGCCTAAATACATTTGCTTCATAAATCTAAAACATCTTATATTTTTAAACAGAGAGAATTAGTTGAGTTAACTGAAGGTTTGAGTCGAGAGGACGATAAACGTGACCTTCAAGCAATTGAGCGTGATCACTAGATATACTAGAGAAAATATCTTCTCAGCCTCTCCAACTAAGGATGTACAAAACCATTTCACTGCAGCATCATAATATTCAGAAGAAAGGAAAAACACAAGCTCATAAATATTCCCTTCGGTCCATATTAATTGTCTCAACTTTATCTAGATATGAATAAATATAATCTAAATCTGTGTTTCCTTGCTGTATTTTCATATGTACATACGAATTTAGATAAAGTTGAGATCTTTAGTATGAACCCAAGGGAGTAAAACGATGAAAACTTATGAAGGACTAGATGCAGAACCGGCATGGATTACGGACCCATTAGCCTGATCCAGTCCATTGAAAAAAGGGGGGAAATTGTTGGCTTCCAGGTTTGCATATTTCGTGAACGATCATATTATTAGTTGTTAGAGCTTAAAACCTGAAGCATTCATGACAACTTCTTCTATGTGAGAAACCATGCTAGAGAGTTGCGTCGTACAAAGATTCATGCTTTTCTATTCAAAGTTAATATACTCTCTCTGACCTAAATTAGTTGAATTAGATTTGCTAGACATGATTTAGTATTAGATACAAAAAAGATTTAGGAATCATTGTGCTAACTGAAATAACACAGACACCTGATTCGAGGTTGGCCTTGCTAGGGAGGGGGGGGGGTCGTGACAAGAGGGTTTGGATATTTAAACGTCCAAGCTGAGGATGTAAAAAAACAATCAATTTGTTCTAAGAGGTCGTCGGTTTGCATGTTACTCCAAGTAAAAGATCGACCCTCAGTTGGTAGCTCAACAAAGGCAAGATATCTTATGATTTCATTAAAGGTTGCCATATTTTTAATATTTGATCTAGCTTTATTACGGGTTGTCGGGCTGTCAGGGTAACGACATAAGTTGAAATCCCCCACTAATAACCAGAGAGCATCATCCAGAATGTCAAGCAAGACTTTGACAAATCTTCTTTGGTGGTATCAAGTGAGTTCAGATTTGATCATAAACTTGCAGATCTTAAAGTAGACCCAATACATCAGTTACCAATAGAATTCATAAACAGACATCAGCCTTCCCTAGACCTACCACGTCACATTTTTGCTTTGGAGAAGAGAATGAAGAAAAAAGAAAATTGTCTTCTTAGTTATACGATGATCTCTTAAAAAATCAGAGTAGACTATTTTCTTTATTATAGCACATGTCTTCTCTTAGCAATATAATTTCTACTACTAAAATCAATTCGTTTTCATTAATTATTAGGGACGTCAGCAAGAGATTTATGCTCTTATATTCGAGCTCAATATCAAGAAGGACTTATGCTCTGTTAGATGGGACTACGTGCTTGACATACTTCAGCAGAGGCGTTTCCCATACAGATTCAATGATTGTATAACCATCCTATCGCCGCCTTGCGCCTCTCAATGCGTTGTTCAATGCTCAGCATCTGCGCAAACAAATGGACATATTCACCTCAGTTCTTCATCACTGTCTCCAACAACCGCAAAGATTATTGTAACAAGCAAAGATTATTGTAACAAATGTGAGAAATAAAAGAAGACCGATAAATTACAGAGAACGACCTATACCAAAGCAGGGAGGAGGCGGGCACTTACGGCGGCTTTTGATGGGCCGGCAACTGGAATGGGCGTGGAGGCTTCAGGGCGTGGCTGCGGGGACGCAGTTGTCTAAGGAGGTGGAGGACGACACTGGAGGGCGGCGATCTAGGCTATGTCCTGTTTGTTCAGGCTGCACCCGCCAGGCGCTCCGCCAATCGTCCCGACAAGTGGAACCTTGGCATAACACGACAGTGCCACACATGAGCATGAAGACAAACGACAGACCTCGCGCGTTGCCGACGAACCTTGCCAAGAGCCACCAAGTTGCCCCAAGGATGGCCAATTCCGAGGCGACAACCATGTACAAGGTTTTATCCACGCCGGTACGAATGTTCACTACCACGATGACGGGTGTGACGCCAGTGATGAATGCCATTGCAGCCACCCCTTATCGCGGGCGGCGGCGAAGAAACGGAGTGCTTCGTTTGAGGTGACTCCACCCATCATAAACTCGGTTGATCCGGTTACCACAACTCCGGCAAGCAATCCAACGAGTCTGACGCCTTCCGCATGTGTGGAAGTTGACAAAGTCAATAACCCAACTGTGGTTAGGGTCATTAATCTAAAACAAATTAGGCTATGGGGGGCCTGGCTTGTGCATAGCTCTACCACTGAATGGAAGGGTTTCACATCGGTGCAGGTTCACACAAGGACGATTTTGACCAGTGTGCGGAAGTTGCTGGTCTAGCTAAAGATGGGAATGGGCTCGGGCCTTGGACCCGACACATTGGGTAATTACCTTCCCGCTGATGTTGAGCAGAGAGATAGGACGAACGTCACTGGGATTTTCCGGCGAGTGCACCTTTGGCATGAGGGTGATAAACACATCATTTATGCTTTGAAGATTCACATAACCCACCCAAAATTCGTGGCATAAACAATAAAAATTAAACTTGATGATCTGCCAGCATGTTTTGATGAAAAGCCCAGAAAACCCATCAGGTCCTAGAGATTTGTCGACTGGTAAATACGCCACACTTTTACCAATCTCACGTGTGAAAAAGGAGCTGCCAAGGATTCGAGGTTTATTGTAGGTTGAATATAATCCGAGAAATAAAAAGTATGATCAATTGGTGTAGAGGAGCCAAGCCGGTCTCTGAATGATTGTAAAAGAATTCCTGCCTTAGCATAGTGCTCAACTACAACAGGTCCATCTTCTCTTGTGAGTGAAGCAATTGTGTGTTTTCTATATCAAATTGTGGCCATCGAGTGAAAGTAGGAAGTATTTTCGTTGCAAATTTACCCCACCTAGTAGTACAACTTTTTTTTCAGTAATCCTGTTTACGAGTGAGCAGATGAGCCAAATGATCTTTCACAATATTTTTAAAGTTCCATTGGTGATATATAAATTTCTCTGTTCTTCCAAATTATCCAACATAAGAATGACTTTGTTGTAATTCTCCACCAGTTTGTTAATCACAGAGATAGTTGTGCTCCATGGCCTCAAGGCTTTCCTAAGCCATTTAAGTTTATAGGATATGCATTTTGCGCTATCACCTGGGAATTGAATTTCCCAATTCTTTTAACCACAGCCAAAAACCTAGGCATCTTAATCCAGTGGTTTTCAAAGCGAAAACTTTAGCTTAAGGAATCTTCGTGCCAACCAAAATAACACACGATCACATGATCCGAGGTTGGCTTGCTAGGAGGTCCAAAAGAGTGTTTGGATATTTAAGTATCCAAGATGAGGATGTAAAAAACCAATAAATTTGTTCTAAGAGGAGGTCGGTTTGCATGTTACTCCAAGTAAAAGATTGACCCTTAATTGGTAGCTCAACAAAGGCAAGATAGCTTATGCTTTCATTAAAGGTTGACATATCGTTAATATTTTTTCCTGCTCTATTTTAGTTGTCGGAGTAACGATAGAAGTTGAAATCCCCCACTAATAACCAGAGGGCATCATCCACAATATGAAGCGAGACTTCGACAAATCTTACTTTGGTAGTAGTATCGAGTGACAAATCTTACTTTGGTAGTAGTAGTATCAAGCGAAACAAGTATTGAATATATTCGTATTTATATTTTACGAGCGGAATAAAAATAGACGTGTGCATTACTTGATGCAGAGGTCGGGGCTAACTCTTCCCATTTTGGAAAAAGAAAAATTGTACAGGAGAATTACAACTAGACTCGCGCCAAGGACGGAGCCAGCACACAACCACTGGTGTTAGTTGACACTTGTGATATTTGATAAAAACCTTTGATAAATCAGAAATAAACAATGTTCATTTGCATAAACTGAAATGGAGGTGACTCTAGCCTGAAGAAGTGAGCTGATTGTGTTCAGTTACTTTAATTACAGTGTGTCCATCCTTAATGTTCTCGCGTATTCCATCCTAACTGTATCATATATAAGTCTCCTACTTTAAGTAAAGGAAATACTAGAAATCTCATGTCATTGCAAGGTGTGTCATTCCTTATGTCGGGTGAGATATAGAACCAACAAGTTGGCAAGTTTGGCAGGCAATCAAAGCATGCAAACCAATCACCTACAATATATCGAGGGTAACAGATTCCCTTTAGAGCTTGAATATTAGTGCACGGAAGTGGTAAGGTAGTATAGTACTGTCCCTGCAATCAAGTTAATTAGGTGGGTTCAGTGGTAGCTCTCGATCGATGGAGGGCATCCCAAGTACACGTACAAAAATGTGCTATCATAAAGCTCATCCTTTTGCCTTTGCCAGAAAAGAGCGGCCCAGATTTGGTTGCGTCGTCGTTAACGAACTCACGGGGAAGAAAACATTATTTCAATTCCGGTGTGCGCTGAACCTGAACTGCATGATGCCCGGCTGCAAGCAGTAAACAAGAACAGATGACATGATGGAGTACTAATCATAAGTGATTAATTAGGTCGTGATACATTGTTAGGTCGCACCGGTTTAGGTTAGGACGTCCAATATATCTAGTACTATGTAGAAAAGGCCGGTTTTACCAACAAGAGCAAGGTACTCACTTCCTCCGTTTCAAAATATAAAATGTTTTAACCTTGTGAAGCCAACGTATCTAGATTACTTTTAGTGTATGGGTTGATTCTAAACCTAAGTGAATCTATACACTAAAAAAATATCTAGATACATTTGCTTCATAAAGTTAAAACATCTTATATTTTAAAATGGAGGAAGTAGCTCTTAAATGTCGTGAAAGTGCCGGCGCGTGCTTGAGTGGATGCAGCGGTGGGCATGAATCATGGTGCAGCATGGATGTTGTGTAACGTACATCACATCAATTTGCCTCTTGTAATAGTAGTAGTAATTTCGATGTATTGATCATGATGGAGACGCGCTTGCTAACCGCCAATTTGTTCAATGCCTCTTCTAGGTATTCTGCGGATTATATATTTTTTCCTTGATGGCAAACAGACGCATGCAGAAGAGAATGGGAGCCTAATCGAAAGGGGCTTTTGCCCATGAAAATGAAGACTCGCCATGCGGATCCGGTGCCACACTCGGACCATTCTTATCGACAAGAAAAATTATCCGGTCGAAGCTAACAAGACCGAACCTTGGACGACTCGAAAAGTGGGTTCTTTCTGGAAGGTGCGGAATGAAGATCACGTAGAGCTATAGCGAGGAACAAATCCAGCAGCCTGACGCAACGGTCGTGTGTGTGTGTTTTTTCGCCCCCGCCTCCATATCTCTCTTGTGCTGCTTTGCACGCGTGTGCGCGTGTTGTGTTGACGTAACCGGTCCGTTGTCGCCAACCTTTCAGCGGTGAATTAATTAAGCGCGCTTTCCCATCTTCTTAACCCGAAATGAAGGTACCCCGGTAAGAGATTCAGTGGAGACGGGTGGACATGTAGATCCAATATTCATAATATTGAATTGGTTCAGTATTATCAGACTGCGCCCCTTGTTTAAAAGAGAGGAGGACGGGTTATTCACTTGTGTAAGGCATCTTCACCGTGCGGATCAAACGGTCTGCGCATGTCTAAAACTGCACGGCATCTCAGCGGGCCGATCCATCTGGCAAAACGCGTCTGGTTCGACCAATCCATGCATTTAATCTGAGGCTTCGTTGTGTCGGCCTGGACGCGCGTTTGTCCGAGCGCGTTCTCCTTTTATTATTGGCGATCCCTCCCGCCAGTGGCACAGAAACCATACCACTTCTCCATCTAAAAAACCTCTCGCAAATTTTTCACTGGCGGGAACGGAAGGGAAGGCGATGGATCCCGCCGCCATGGTTGATGCTGAGCCCTCTACCGCCAAGAAGCGCGGCCGGCCGAGAAAGCCCGCAAAGGACCAGACGCCGGAGGAGCGGAAGATCGACTCGAAGAAGCGCAAGGGCTGGCGGGTGGCGGCGAGAGATCGACGCACCGCTGCTAGGCTTGATACGGAGCGTCGGGACGAGGGGGAGCGCCTCCTCGTCAGTAAGAATAGGGTCGACGCCAATGAGGTGGCAGTGAATGGCCCCAAGCACGTCGCCAACTTGATCAAGCAGGAAGCATTCAGCACTGTTTTTGTCGGCGTCGTATCTCTTCCCGGCCTGGCCACGGCCGGCACGTCCTCTACCATCTCCGTCACTTCCACGCCTACAGGCCGGCCACCAGCTCAGCCCAAGGCGACAGGACCGCGCACGCCCTCGCTTGGAGGCCACCAGCTGTCCCGGTTCAACCATCCCCGTGCGACATCGCCGGAGGCGAGAGAGCCCGCCATCGACCTGAACAACACTCCAACCACCGCGGATGCAACCCCGGAGGCATCGACGAAGCAGTGGACCATCTCTACCGTGAACATGTCGACGCCAGTCAACCTATTGGGCGGAATGCCGTCCGCCGGCGACACGGTATGATTTCCACATTTCTTCGCCATTGTCAGTGCACTACTCACGCCGCTTTATGATGGCCAATTGGCGTGTAGGATTTCATGAGAAACGACGGCGAGGACGTCATGAACGAGATGATCAACGGGGGTGGCCAGGGCTATGCCGACGGTGGATAGGCCAAGACAGAGACGCAGCAAGTGACCTAGCAAGATGCATGCAACATTGTGGACGAGGCATTGTTTGGGAACGATGGAAACGATGGCACTTCCATGGCCAAGGGCGTCAAGGCCGCGTCGTTGGACGCTTCACTTGCGACCTCAATTGTCGACGGCAAGAAGGTGATCCAACGAGGCGGGGGCTACACCCCCGCCGAGGACAAGATCCTATGCAAGGCATGGATAGAGATTTCACAAGATCCACTATGCGGCGCTGAGCAAAAGGGCTTTTCCTATTGGAAGAAGGTGGGCAGGTTCTTCCATGAGCATAGGAAATTTGGGAAGAACGCCTTTCTTAGCGATCGAAATGATCTCTCCCTCTCCAAGCGTTGGGGCACCATCCATGCTGAGTGTAGCAAGTTCCAAGGATCGTACGAGACGGTGACGAAAAGGAAAATAAGCGGCTTGCAGCCGCTTGATATGGTAAAATTTTTCCCCCTTTGTCAATGTCTTGCATTTGCATTTGCCGGTTGAGCAATTGTTGGCATCCATGTGTGTAGATCATGAAAACAATGGAGCATTTCAAGACGGTGAACGATAACAAGGCTTTCTCGTTGTGCCATTGTTGGACAGTGCTCAAGGACACAAAAATGGGAGACTAGCTTTGCCCTTTGGAGAGAAGTGAACAAAAAGAAGGGAAAGGGCAATGCTTCGACGGCCGACGTGGCCGACCTAGACGCCGAAAATGACGAAGGCTTCGTCCCATCTGCAAGCGACAGGACTGCTGGCCGTGCCCGCCGCCCCAGTGGCCACAAGGCCACGAAGGCCGACCTCGCCCGCTAGGCTGGTTCCTTGGCGTTTCAGGAGACCTTGAAGCAGATCCTGGAGAAGAAGGAAGAGGCTATCGCTAAGAGGGAGGAGAGGCGGCGCAAAGAAAAAGAGGCCACCGCCAAGGCCTTCGTCGACCTGCAGACGAGGTCCATTGAGGCGGAGGACAAGGCCAGGCTGATGGAGGTCGAGGCCAAGGAAAAGTTGACGGAGGCCGAAGCCAAGATCACGGCCGAGGAGAACGCCATCATGTTCACCGACCTGGATAGCATCGCTGACCCCGATCGCAAGGCTTGGGTTGCGAAGAGGCAGCAGGCCATCAGGGCTCGCGATGCCTGAAGGGCAATGGCGACGACAGTTGCAACTTTCTGGGCAGAGAAGTTGTCATCTTTTGGATATTATGTATGATATTACCCCCTTTTGCATATTTTATATCCACTAGCACTTTGTTGACGATACCCAAAGGGCGATGGCGCACCTTGCCATTGATCTCTGTGTGTCTTTGGCCAGTGATGGCGCCATTTTCAACTGATTTGCATCACTGTCTAGCGATGGCGCCAACGCCCGTCCTGCGCGGATAAATGAGTCGTGCTGCTGTGCGCGGCTGGCCGGACAAGCCGGACCCCTATTCATACTGACCGCGGTCCGATCTTAAACGGACACAAACTGTCAACCGCGGTCCGATCTTAAACGGACACAAACGGACAGTTTAGAATGACCGTTTGGGTCGGTCCGGTGGAGATGCCCTGACCCCTCTCGTGTAACAAAATTACTACCAAAATGAAAAGGCTTGAAGACCGCATGAGATATGAAACGTGCCAAAATTAGGGGTCAAGGTCCTGCACTGCACGAGACAACCAAAAGTCGGAGACCGCAGCCCCGTTCTTGTTTAGGATGAAACAAAGCCAGTCTCACGGGGCTTGTACCGGACAGTGACGCCCTCGGCCGGCCGTCGTGTGTTAATCTCTCGGAAAACCTGGCGTTGACGCAAGGTCAAATATTTGACGACGATCACCCAGACCCAGGTTCACTGTGGGTTATTATCTCACTGTGAGTGTGATGGATCATGGATGCCACCTTGCCCTCCCTCTGCCCGATGAGAAAGCATATCAGCGGATGGTAGGGACCAGTCGGCAGGAAGGCAACTTTCGCGGGGGCCCGGCTTTCTGTTGGTGCGGCATGGAGCATGGTGCGTGCGGGCGGGATGCCCGTACCGGCGTGTCCGAACGAAGTCGGAGCTTGGTGAAACTGCCGGTGAGGTAGCTAGAGGCGTTTCTACAGTCTACAATACTCCGGTACGGGCAACTACTCCCTCCATTTTTAAAATATAAGATGTTTTAATTTTATGAAATAAATTTGTCTTGATATATTTTAGTACAGAGTGAATCTACACTAAAAAAAAAGTTTAGGTATATTTTCTTTACACAAATCTATATACTAAATATTTAGTATATCGATTCATCCAAATTTTGATAAATCTAAGACATCTATTTTGGAACAAAGGGAGTATTATATTTTAAAACGGAGGAAGTAACAAGCAGCCGAGCACCATGTAGCAGTGCACACACAGGCAACTTGGGGCAGGCCTGACAGAGACGCCGCCGATCGATCAAGCTGGTCCGCCGCTACATGAGTACGTGAGGCTAGCTTGGCCCGTAGGGCGTGTAGCCCGGGCCAGGGACTGGCTTCGGGAGCAAATGCTAGTAATTAGTTGGAACTTGGGACCAAGTTGGAGTGGAACCCGGCCGGTAAGGCTTGTAGAGGTGCTACGGCTGAACCAGGTGGTCGGGAGCAGACTCTGGGCCAAGTTGGAAGAACCGGGTAAGGCTTCTAGACAGACAGACAGACAAGACAGACAGACAGACAGACAGACACACCAGGTGAGATCATGTTCCAAGACCGGCACGTCAACTCTGCACGTACGTTACGTATCGAGCCGGCTCACAGCGGGCGGCGCCGGTCGGTCTGGCCCACCCCCAGCATGACGGCACACATGCCGAGGCGCGCGTGCGTGTGTGCACCGGAACGGCATCATACGGCAGATCCCATACTCGGCGAGGGATCCCCACGCGATTCCGTTTCACGCCGCGCGCGCCCCCACAACCCGCGCTTTTGGCTCGCCCCGCCCCGGCGTCGGGCTCTCTTGCATGGTCGAGCTCTCCATCGTTCCTTCCCTGCCGGGCGCGCGCTGTGCTGTGCTGACGGCGACCGTACCACGCGGCGCCACGCGCGCGTGGATACGTACGTGCAAGCATCACCGGATCTCGACCGCGATCCGTGTATCGCCGGTGACGGTAGGCCAGCTCGGGATGGAGAGTCATGTTGATGGTCTTAATTAGGCCAGCAGCGATCGGGGCTCTATAGCTGCCTTCTCTAGCACCAAAAGGCCGCACCCTGCGATCCACAGTGGCTTGATCGATGTGATCTGACACGGCGAGCAATAATGGGGATAACCAGTTCGTTCGATCGTGCGATATTATTCCATCTGATTTGTAGTACTAGTTAATTATCTGACAGGTCCATGTCTAGCAATTTAATAGTACTAGTATATGTAGTACATATATAAAAGCTACCGATAATAAGAAAACAAATTCCCGTTTAGACAGACAGCAACATGGGTACGTGCCACATCAGCTGGTGTTTCGCTTGCACATTACTCCTATTTACTACACTACTTGTCGCCAGGGGACATTATTATTTGCCACCACATAACTACGGCATGCATGCTAGAGTTTTCCCCGGCTCGAGAGGCCGTGCTTCCTTGCCAAGTCACACCGGCCACCGACGCAAAGCTTCGATCACGATCATGATCATGGGCAGGTCGACTCGAGCTAGCAAAAAAAGACAGACACGCACGCCGAGCGCGGCGTCCGGCACGTGTGAACCGGCTGCCCCCACCGGCATCTCTCCCTTCGTCGTCCCCTCCTGGAAATCTTCGTTGCCACGAGTGCACCTCCGTGCCGCAACTTATTATGCCGATGCCGGATGCCGGATGCCGTTTTCGCGTGTAGACGACGGCCACCTCCATCGCCTGGCGCGCAGAATCCCTCGTGTCGCCTTCAGGTGCCGGGCACCGGGTAGGCAGTACTGGGGCGGGCCGTGGCACGTATACGAGCGCTGCGTCCATATTAAGCGTGTAGATTTGCTCCGGCTCGACAGCGATGGCGAATAAATTAACTACAGTAGCTACTAGCTAGCTAGTGCCGGCCGTGGCGATTGCTGGTGGTCACGTCGTACCCGCCGGGGTGTGGCACGTAGTACTAGTAGTATCGAAGCCGTGCAAACTCGGCACGCCCGTACGAACGTACAGCCGTTGTACGAACGGCCCAGCCAGCGCCAGTCTTTCCTAGCTAGAGTTGGATGTTGCTTGCGACAGACAAACGTGTCTGATGCAAGTACGGAACTGCATTACAAAACCATTGTTTCGGTGGCCGTACGGTGCGTGTCTCATTATCAAACCAGTTACTTACACACTTTTGTTTGAACCATAATTGTCGAGGGAGAACCAAACGTCTTGTTTTTTTAGAGAAGCACGCATTATATTAACAAATAAAACAGAGTACACGGAAATTTGTAGAAATACGAGGACGCGTGACAAGTGTTCAAGACAGTGATACCTCAAGCCCATCAGTGTTTAAACAAAGGTTTTGCACTTTGGTAACTTCTGTTAGGAATATGCAACGTGTATTTCTCAGGGACCAAATGCCATAATATATAGTACATATACAAGTGGAAATATGGAGAAAAACCCCCTAACAAGTGGAGACATACAATATACAAATATACATCTAACACCCCCTCCTCTCAAACTCATGGTGGCTCGACAACACTGAGTTTGGAGAGAAAGATGATCTATGCCTTCGTAAAGAAATACGCCAACTGTAACTCTGAAGGCACATACCGAAGTGCAGCAACCTGAGCCTGCACCTAAGTACATGTATAGAAAGCATCAACACCAATATGCTTGGTAAGCTCATGCTTGACCGGATCATGTGGAATACTAATAGCACCTGTACTGTCAGACAAAACCAGAGTGGGTGTGGTAATAGAGACCCCAAAATCCGCAAGCAACCACCGTAACCAGGTCACCTCAGCAGTCAACAAGGCCATAGTACGCAACTCGGCCTCAACACTCGAACGGGAAACCGCTGTCTGTTTCTTCGTCTTCCAAGCAATGAGCGAACCACCAAGAAACACATGGTAAGCAGAAAGTGAACGGTGATCCGTAGGATCACTCGCCCACGTAGCATCCGAATAGCACTGGAGCTGAAGGGAGCTGAAACGAGGAAAGAAAAGGCGACGAGTGATCATGCCACGAATATAACAAAGAACACGGAGAAGATGACTATAGTGAACAGTGGTAGGAGCGGAAACAAACTGACTCAGAATATAAACAAGATAAGATATGTCAGGACGAGTGACAGGAAGATAAACAAGACTCCCAACAAGATGGCGATAACGCGTCGGATCAGGAAGATGATCACCATCAGTAGGACGAAGCTTGACATTAAGCTCCATAGGGGTCTCAACACTGTGCTCATCCCCAAGAGCAGCACGAGCAAGAAGATCCTGAATATACTTTTTCTGGGAGATGAAAAAGCCATCAGAAGTGGAGGAAACCTCAATCCCAAGAAAGTATCGAAGAGGACCAAGATCAGTCATAAGAAACTGATCACGAAGACGAGCCTTAACAAAGGCGATATACTCAGGATCATCACCAGTAATGATCATATCATCAACATAGAGAAGAAGAAGAGTGCGTCCACGAGGAGAAGTGTGAACAAACATCGCTGGATCATGAGCACTAGGGGAGAAACCAGCAGCAGTCACCACAGAGACAAAGCGCTCAAACCAGGCACGAGGGGCCTGTTTGAGGCCATAAAGAGAACGCCGAAAACGACAAACCATCCCACCAGGAACAGAATACCTAGGAGGAGGCTGCATATAAACCTCCTCACTCAACTCGCCATTGAGGAATGCGTTCTGAACATCAAGCTGGACATATACCAGTGACGAACAGAAGCGACAACAAGAAGAGTACGCACAGTGGTCATATGAGCCACATGAGCAAAGGTCTCATCATAGTCACGACCGTGATCCTGCTGAAAACCACGAGCCATAAGACATGCTTTATAGTGCTCAAGAGATCCATCAGAGCGTGTCTTAATTTTATAGACCCACTTACACGTGATAGGACGAACACCGGGAGGGAGAGAAACAAGATCCCAGGTGCCAGTGCGCTCAAGCGCAACAATCTCCTCAGCCATGGCTAGTTGCCATTCAGGATGATGCTCAGCATCCCGATAAGAAGTCGGCTCGGAGGCAACAGAAAGACCATACTGACTAGGAGAGTAACGGTTGGGGGCACGACGCTGACGAACAGGACGAGTAGAAGGAAGCTCATCAGAGGAAGATGACTCATGAGACGACGATGAAGAAGAAGGAATAGCAGAGGAAGGCTCCGGAGAAAGAGGAGAACTAGGGGAACTAGATGGAGCAGAGGAGGATGGTGTTGAAGAAGATACATCAGAGAGAGTGGGTCCTGAAGAAAACGCAATATGAGTAGAAGGAGGTGTGTCAGGAAAAAGAAGAAAAGAGATATCTTCCACTAGGTAGGTACCAGCGGTGGGACGAGGATAGAAAGGGCGCGTCTCATCAAAAGTAACGTCGCGAGAGATACGCATCCGACGACCAACGGGGTCCCAATAGCGATAGCCCTTATGCTCATCACTATATCCAAGGAAGACACACTCAGCAGACTGAGCAGTCAGTTTGGTGCGTTCGCAAGGGGCAAGGAGAACATAGCAAACACAACCAAACAAGCGAAGCATAGAGTAGTCTAGAGAATGACCAGATAGGCGCTCAAGAGGGATACCACCCTGCAGAGCGGTAGAAGGCTGAATATTGATAAGGTAAGCCGACGTAGCGACAACCTTAGCCCAGAAATGCGGCAGAAGGGAAGAAGCAATCATCATGGCACAAGTGGTCTCAAGAAGATGGTGATGCTTATGCTCAGCAACGCCATTCTGGGCATGTGCACCGGGACAAGGGAACTGAGCGAGGGTACCCTGCTCATCAAGAACACCTCGCAACATCTGGGAGATATACTCACCAGCAGAATCAGAACGAAACACATGAATGGGTGTAGAATATTGAGTATGAACCATGGCCGCAAAATGCTGATATATGGAGAGAACTTCACTGCGAGAGCGCATAAAATACAACCAAGTGTACCGAGAAAAATCATCTATGAATAAAATATAGTAGTGATGGCCCCCTTTCGAAGCGAAAGGAGCCGGACCCCAAACATCGGAATGAACTAAATCAAAAGGTCGCTGAGATATAGACGCGCTAGTAGGATAGGGAAGCTGAATTTGTTTGCCCAACCTACAGCCCTGACAATGTAAAGACCCATCTCTTGAGACAGCCCTAGAAGACCATGATGAACTAATGACGACAGGCGAGAGTCACAAAGGTGACCAAGACGATAATGCCACTGCTGAAAAGAGCTGGTAGTAGAGGCAACGACCGGAGAAGAACTGACAGATGAAGTGGCAGCGGAAGGAACACGAAGCCAGTCTAACTCCCAAAGTCCTGAAGAGTCACGGCTGCGAGGGCCAGCTCCAACAAGGGCCTGTGTGCGACGATCCTGGACAACACAAGATTCAGCATCAAGAATGACGCAACAACTAGAGTCAGTAAGCTGGCTAGCAAAGAACAGATTCATCTTAAGACGAGGAACATGAGAAATATCAGGAACAGAAAAAGAAGAAGTAGAAAGGGTGCCCCGACTAGAAACAGGAAGAGAGGTACCATCGGCCGTGAGAACACGGACAGGAGAAGTGAGAGAACGAATAGCGGACAGAAGAGAAAACTCAGAGGTCATATGAAAAGAAGCTCTAGAATCCAGATACCACGGGGACGTACCTGACTGTGTAGAAGGTGGTGGTAGCGCAGTGCCTGAAGAATCGATCAGAACCAGTGCCCATCGAAGAAGAGCCTGTAGTAGCAAGCAGACCGCAAAGACCCCTGATAATGTCCTGATCAGAGAGAGCAACTGCTGAAGATCCGGAAGGAGAAGACTGCCCACGAGCCTGGTGGTGCTGACGTAAACTGGGATCCTGTGTATAATAGGTGGCCCAAGTGTGGCCATCCCTACTATAGTAAGTGCAGTGGCGAAGAGAACCACGACGACCACGAACTCGCTGGTCTTGACTCGACCACAGGCTGCTGGTCTTGACTCGCCCTGACTGAGGACTGGGTAGTATCGGCAGCGGCACAAAGGACCACGGCTGAGTCGAGGGAGCAGACGGCAGAGGAGGACCACGAGTAGCAAGCACAGACGGAACCTCAAGAATACCAGCACCACGGAGACGAGTATCCTTAGCCCGAAGCTCAGACAACACCTCAGAGAGCGGAACATGACCACGAGCATTCAACTGAGCACGGCGGGGCTCGAACTGAAAGGGTTTCGCAGCATAGTAAATCAAAATTTTCTACGGATGCAAACGGGAAAGCCAAGATCTAATGTAGGAGATGCAATCAACAAGAGGGATAGATGAGATCTTCATACCCTTGAAGAAATCGCACAGCAGAAATGTTCAACAGAATGTGGGTGATGTAGTCGAACTAGCCTTCTCCTCCTTGCGATCCGATCTGATCCAACGCTGCAAGTGGCGACGCCTCCGACAGATGCACATGTACGGTGCTGCGACGTCTCCTCCTTCCTTGGTCCAGCAAGTGGGGTGGAGAGATAGATTGGATCTACATCACGATGGCGTGGTGCAATGGTGGAGAGTTTCTGCGGCAGGGCTTCGCCTACGCGCAGTCGGGAGAGAGAGAGAGAGGTAGAGCACAACAAGTCAGCGGCTAGGGTTGAAGGAGTGGGGGGGAGGGGTGCGCCCCTTCCCACCTTATATAGGGGCTGGCCGGCCCCCTTGGCCCCTCCTCCAAGCCCTAGGGCGGCGGCCCCAAGGGTTCGAGTGGGGGGCAAGTTTGCCCCCTCCTTCTAGATGGGTTCCTAGGGTTTGCCCTAGGGTTTTGGCCGGCTGGGCCTATGGGGCCTTGTTCCCCTGGCCCAATGCGGCCAGGGCACTCCCTCGTAGGCCCACGCACCCCTCCGACAAGTGGGGCCATGTTGGTCCCACTCCGGAAGCTTCTATAACCTCCCGGTACAATACTGAATACTCCGAAACGATTCCGAAATCCAAAAACTGCTTTCCTTTATATGAATCTTATTCTCTGGACCATTCCGGAACCTCTCATGATGTCCTGGATCTCATCCAAGACTCCAAAAAAAACTCACAAACCAATTATCCATTCTATCCTAGCGTCGAGACACGTTAAGTGTGTGACCCTACGGGTTCAAGAATATGCAGACATGATCTTTTATCAATAATCAATAGCGGGATCTGGAAACCCATATTGACTCCCACATATTCATCGATGATCATATCGGATGAACCACGATGCCAGGATTCAATTAGTCCCATATATATATTCCCTTCGTCACGTGATATTTTACTTGCCCGAGATTCGATCGTTGGTATCAGCATACCTAGTTCAATCTCGTTCACAGCAAGTACTTTACTCGTTCTGTAATCCGATATCACTTTGTGATTAACTCCTTAACCACGTGCTTGCAAGCGGTGTTGATATCGATTACCGAGTGGGCCCGAAGTATATCTCTCCGACTCGGGAGGGACAAATTCCATCTCGATACATACAACCCAACAAGTACTTTCCGATCACCTGAGAGACACCTTTATGATCACCCTCTCATAGGATGACGTTTGATGACCTCAAAGCTTTCTTCCGATACCAGGGAGTTGCATTATCTCATGGTCTAAGGAATACAATATTTGACATAGGAAAAAGCTTCGCAAAGATGAACACGATGACACGGTCTAATTGCTCTGCTTGATTTGGGTCTGTCCATCATATCATTCTCCTAATGACATGATCTCATTATTAATCAACAACTCATGTCTATGGTTAGGAAACCTTAACCATCATTAATCAATGAGCTAGTCCATAGAGGCGTACTAGGGACACGGTGTTGTTCATAAACCACACAAGTATCAAAGTTTCCGCTTAATACAATTCTAGCATGGAATATAAACTTTATCATGAACAAGAATTATAACAATAACATCTTTATTATTGCCTCTAGGGAATAATTCCAACAGTCTCCCACTTGCACTAGAGTCAATAATCTAGTTTACATCTGGCAACAATCTAACACCCATGGCATTAAGGTGCTGATCATGTTTTGCTCGTGGAAGAGGTTTAGTCAACGGATCTGCGACATTCAGATCCGTATGTACTTAGCTAATCTTCAGATCTCCATCTGTTATATAATCTCGAATTATATGAAATCGGCGGTTGATGTGCTTGGTCTTTGGATGATATCTTGGTTCCTTAGCCAGTGCTATGGCGCCAGTGTTGTCACACAATATCTCCAGTGGGTCCAAGGCACTTGGAACCACACCAAGCTCAGTGATGAAGTTCCTGATCCAAACTCCTTCACTTGACGCTTCTACAGCAGCCATGTATTCTGATTCTACTGTAGATCCCGCGATCACGCTTTGCTTGCAGCTTCTCCAGCTCACAGCTCCTCCATTCAAAATATAAACGTATCCCGTCTGAGATTTAGAATCATCCGGGTCGGTGTCGAAACTAGCATCGACGTAACCTTTTATGACGAGCTATTCATCACCTCCATAGACCAAGAACATTTCCTTAGTCCTATTTAAATACTTTAGGATGTTCTTTATGTAGGGTTTCGTAGCATGGAAAACAAAAAAAATCTACCGCATACAAACAAACAAGCCAAGATCTATCTACTAGATTGCAGCAACGAGTCGATGGAATAACTCACCCTCGAAGATTCCAAAGTGTTTAACGAGAGCGGATTCTCGTGGGTGATGTAGTCGCATTTCATGCCAATCCGGCAGCGCTCCGTAGTCGGTCACACGTTAAATTTTCGACGAAGACCTTCCTCTCCTTGTTCCAAAGAAAATGGAGGTTGTAGCACTCTCCTCGATTCGCAAAGCTGACAATGGTACGGAAGTAGAGGGGAGATCTCGCAGGGCTTCGCCTTAAGCCGGAGCGAGTATGGTGGACTATGAGAGAGAGCCTCGGCGATCTAGGGTTTAGACACACCAAGGAGGAGCAAGGTCGGCGGCTAGGGTTCGCCTAGGCGGTGGCTTGCCCTAGGCGGCGGCTATGGTGAGCGACGGCGGCTAGGGTTAGGGTTTAGAGGGGCGTGGTGTTGTGTCTTGGAGGGGCAGCCCTGCCCCTCCTTATATAGGTGGAGGGGGCGCCGAGGAGGAGTCCCTCCCCAACTCGGTCTCCAAGTGGGCCGGCGGTGGAGGGAGGAAACTCCTCCCCAAGTAGGTTTCCTACTCTCCCTCCACCTCACAAAATAGCCGTTTGACTTTTCAAATTGGCATTTGACTTTTTCAAACTAGGATTTGATTTAACCCTTTATTTTGTTCAGCGATGACACCTAGTACATGATGCAATCATTCCAACTTGTTATGACACATTCATGTACCCTTCCCCTCCGGAGTGCCGGACATTCCGGAACCTTCTGGAACATTCCCGATGAAAACACCGGAACCATTCTCCAACCCTGAAACAGGACTTTCCTTATATGAATCTTATTCTCCGGACCATTCCGGATCTCCTCGTGATATCCCGGATCCCATCCGAGACTCCGAACAACATTCGTTCTCTTACTCATCATTCCATAACTACTCAAACAACGTCGAATCCTTAAGTGTGTCTCCCTACGGTTCATGAATTATGCGGACATGATCGAGACACTTCTCCGAACAATAACCAATAGAGGAATCTGGAAATTCATATGGCTCCCACATATTTCTACGATTACTTTGTGATCGAATGAACCACTTACATACGATACCAATTTCCCTTTGTCTCATGATAGTTTACTTATCCGAGGTTATGATCGTCGGTATCTCTGCATACCTAGTTCAACCTCGTTACTGATAAGTACTCTTTTCTTGTTCCCGTGATATGTGATCCCTTGTGAGCCAGTCACATGCTTGCAAGCTAATTGGATGACATTCCACCGAGAGGGCCCAGAGTATATCTATCCATCATATGGATGGACAAATCCCACTCTTGATCCATGTGTCTGAACCAACACTTTACGAACACTCAATGCCACCTTTATATCCACCCAGTTACGGTGTGGTGTTTGATGTCATCAAAGCATCCTTCCGGTGAAGGTGATATGCATGATCTCATGGTCGAAGGAATTAGGTTACTATGTATCAGAAAGCATATAGCAATTGAACTATTAAAATGACTTGATCTTTATGCTACGCTTATTTATAGGAGTATGTCCACCATATCATTCTCCTAACGATATGATCTTGTTTAATAACATCTCAATGTTCATGATAGGGAAACCACAATCACTTATTAACCAACAAGCTAGTATTATAAAAGAGGCTTTACTAGGGACTCTATTTTAATTTACAAATCACACAAGTATTAATGTTTCCTTGTTAATACTATTATAGCATGAATGTGAACATTTATCATAAACACAAAGATATAATAATAACTATATTTATTATTGCCTCTAGGGATATCTCCAACAGTCTCCCACTTGCACTAGAGTCATCTAATCTAGATTACATGGTAATATACCGAACACCCATGGTAGTTTGGTGTTGGTCATGTTTTGCCCTCGGGAGAGGTTTAGTCAACGGATCCGCCACATTCATATCTGTGTGTACTTTGCAAATCTTTATGTCACCATCTTGGACATGTACTCGAATAGCGTGAAAACGTAGCTTGATGTGCTTCAGCTTCTTGTGTGACCTTGGTTCTTGCGCATTGGCTATGGCGCCCATGTTATCACAGTAGATAGAAATTGGGTCCAGCGCACTTGGAACCACACCGAGCTCTGTAATGAACTCCTTCATCCATATTGCTTCTTGTGAAGCCTCCGAAGCAGCTATGTATTCCGATTCAGTTGAAGATCTCGCCACAACGCTTTGCTTTGCACCTCCAGCCTAATCTTTGCACCATTCAAAGTAAATACGTATCCAGATTGTGATTTAGAATCATCCAGATCGATGTTCCAACTAGCATCGGTATAACCATTAACAATGAGCTGTTCATCACCTCCATAAGAAAGAACCATATCCTTAGTTCTTCTCAAGTACTTAAGGATGTTATTGACCGATGTCCAATGATCCACTCCTGGATCACTTTGATATCTGCTAGTTAAACTAACATCATATGCAATGTCGGGTCTAGTACATAGCATGGCATACATTAGAGATCCTATGGCTGAGGCATAGGGAGTTTTACTCATCCTTTCTCTATCTTCTGCCGTTGTCGGACTTTGAGTTTTACTCAAGGTCGATTAGCAACATGGGCAAGAACCCTTTCTTGCTATCTTCCATTCCAAACCTCTTTAGAACTTTGTCCAAATATGTACTTTGTGACAATGATATTAGGCGTCTTGATCTATCTCTATAAATCTTTATGCCTAATATGTAAGCTGCTTTGCCAAGATCCTTCATTGAAAAACTATTATTGAAATATTCCTTGACACTATTAAGAAGGTCTACATCATTCCCAATCAACAATATGTCATCTACATATAGTATTAAGAATGATACAGAGCTCCCACTCACTTTCTTGTAAATACAAGCTTCTCCATAAGTTTGTATAAAACCAAAACTTTTGATTACCTTATCAAAACGTTGATTCCAACTTCAGGATGCTTGATTCAATCCATAGATGGACCGTCGAAGTTTGCATACCTTGTTAGCATCTTTAGGATCGACAAAACCTTTGGGTTGCATCATATACAACTCTTCATCAATGTCTCCATTGAGGAATGCTGTTCTGACATCCATCTGCCATATCTCATAATCATAATATGCAGCGATTGCTAACATAATCCTCACAGACTTTAGCTTCGCTACAGGTGAGAAAGTCTCATCGTAGTCAACTCCTTGAATTTGTCGAAACCCTTTTGCGACAAGTCGAGCTTTATAGACAGTAACATTACCATCAGCATCTGCTTTCTTCTTGAAAATCCATTTGTTCTCGATGACCTTCCGCCATCCCAGAAGTCCACCAAAGTCCATACTTGGTTTTCGTACATGGATCCAATCTCGGATTTCATGGCTTCTTGCCATTTATTGGAATCTGGGCTCATCATCGCTTCTTCATATGTCGCAGGGTCATCGGTGTTGTCCACCAACATGACACTCATAACGGGATCATACCAATCAGGAGTGGTACGAGTTCTCGTTGACCTGCAAGGCTCTGTAGTAACTTCAACCAAAGTTTCATGATCATCATCATTAGCTTCCTCTCTTACTGGTGTAGGCACCACAGGAACTTCTTCTGGTGCTGCGCTACTCGCAATTTCGAGAGAAGATTCGACAACCTCGTCGAGTTCTACTTTCCTTCCAGTCACTTGTTTCGAGAGAAATTCCTTCTCTAGAAAGGATCCATTCTTGGCAACGAAGATTTTGCCTTCGGATCTATGATAGAAGGTATACCCAATAGTTTCCTTCGGGTATCCTATGAAGACGCATTTTTCCGCTTTGGGTTCAAGCTTGTCCGACTGTAACTTCTTTACATAGGCTTCGCAACCCCAAACTTTAAGGAACGACAATTTGGTTTCTTCCCAAACCATAATTCATATGGTGTCGTTTCAACGGATTTAGATGGTGCCCTATTTAAAGTGAATGCGGCTGTTTCTAATGCATAACCCCAAAACGATAGCGGTAAATCTGTAAGTGACATCATAGAACGAACCATATCTAAGAGAGTTCGATTACGACGTTCGGACACACCATTACGCTGTGGTGTTCCCATGTGTCAATTGTGAAAGTATTCCGCATTTCTTCAAATGCTCGCCAAACTCGTAACTTAGATATTCACCTCCACGATCAGAACGTAGAAATTTAATCTTCTTGTTACGTTGATTCTCAACCTCACTTTGAAATTCCTTAAACTTCTAAAGTTTGGACTTATGTTTCATGAAATAGATATACCCATATCTACTCAAGTCATCCGTGAAGGTAAGAACATAACGATAACCACCCGCGCGATGATACACTCATTGGACCACACACATCGGTATGTATGATTTCCAATAAGTCCGTAGCTCGCTCCATCATACCAGAAAATGGAATCTTAGTCATTTTACCCATCAGACATGCTTTGCATCTTTCAAGTGATTCGAAATCAAGTGATTCAAGAAGTCCATCGGAATGGAGTTTCTTCATACGCTTCACTCCAATGTGACCAAGACGACAGTGCCACATATAGGTCGAGTTATCGCTTGATTTCAAACGTTTAGCCTCAATGTTATTAATATGTGTATTTCCACTATCGAGATTCAATAAGAATAGACCATCTATCAAAGGTGCATGTGCATAAAACATATTACTCATATAAATCGAACAACCATTATTCTCGGACTTAAACAAGTAACCGTCTCGCAATAAACAAGATCCCGATATAATGTTCATGCTTAACGCAGGCACCAAATAACAATTATTTAAGTATAAAACTAATCCTGATGGTAGATGAAGAGGTAGCGTGCCGACCGCGATCACATCAACCTTTGATCCATTTCCCATGCGCATCGTCACCTCGTTCTTCGCTAGCTTCCGTTTATTCGCAAAGACCTGTTTGAGTTAAAATATGAGTAACCGAACCAGTATCAAATACCCAGACACTACTACGAGTACTAGTGAGATACACATCAATAACATGTATATCGGATATACCTTTCTTCTTGACGTTGCCGTTCTTCAAATCCGCCAAGTACTTTGGGCAATTCCGCTTCCAGTGACCTTCTCCCTTGCAGTAAAAGCACTCAGTATCAGGCTTAGGTCCAGCCTTGGTCTTCTTCGTCGGCGCGGTAACTTTCTTACCACCCTTCTTGAAGTGTCCCTTTTGCTTAGACTTGCCTTTCTTGAATTTGGTGGTCTTATTGACCATCAACACTTGGTGCTCTTTCTTGATCTCCACTTCTGCAGATTTTAACATGGCAAAGAGTTCTGGCAACTGCTTGTTCAGGTTTTGCATATTGTAGTTCATCACAAAGTTCTTGTAACTTGGTGGTAGTGATTGGAGGACACGATAAATCCCCAAAGCATTAGGAATCACTATACCCAAGCTTTGAAGTTTGTTTGCGTGCCCAGACATCTTAAGCACATGCTCACTGACGGAGCTGCCCTCTTCCATCTTGCAGTTAAAGAACTTTTCAGAAGCCTCATAGCTCTCAATCGCCGCGTGAGTCTCAAAGATCAATTTGAGATCACAGACAATATCATGTGGGTCCGAATTATCAAACCTTTTCTGAAGCTCCGATTCTAAACCATACAAGATAGCACACTGAACTATGGATTACTGAGTCTTCCGAGCGAGGTAAACATTCTTTACTTCATCGGTAGCAGTAGGTGCAGGTGGGTCACCCAGCGGTGCATCCAGCACATAGGTCAAATTACCAGCAGTGAGGACAATCCTCAAATTGCGGAACCAATCCGCGAAGTTGCTTCCATTGTTTTTCAACTTTTCTTTCTCTAGGAACGCATTAAAATTGATGGTAGGGGCCGCCATTGATCTACAACATATTTGCAATAGTTTAGACTAAGTTTATGACAAACTGAGTTCTAATTAATAGTTAAATTAATCTAGGTGAACTCCCACTCAAAACAATATCCCTCACATTGTTTTAGTGATCACACAAACCAAATCCACCACATCAAAACCGATCATCACGAGAGTTGATGTAGCTTCAATGGCGAACAATCGACATGTTCATCATATCTACTATATGATTCATGCTTTACCTTTTGGTGATTCGTGTTCCGAGACCATGTCTGTACATGCTAGGCTCGTCAAGATCAAACCTTAGCTTCTGCATGAGCAAATCTGGCTTGCTCATGTTGTATACACTTGCGGAATCTAACACACCCGATCATCACGTGGTGCTTCGAAACAACAAGCTTTTGCAACGGTGCTTACTAAGGGTGAACACTTTAGAACTTGAAATTCATGTGCATGAGGGATCATCTTATAATGCTACCGTCGTTAACTAAGCAATACAAGATGCATAAAGGATTAACATCACATGCAATTCATAATATGTGATATGATATGGCCTTTCTTCTTTGTGCTTCCGATCTCCATCTTCAAGCACGAACATGATCTCCATCATCACCGGCATTGCATCAAGGTCAATGATGTCGCTCCATGGTTGTCGTCCACCAGCTTCAACTATTACAACTACTTTGAATAGACACGCGGGTCTTAACAGAAATTAAAGACAACCATATGGCTCCTGCCGGTTGCCAACTTACAATAAGGAACATTGCATACATCAAATATAATCACAATCATGGCCATATCACATCACAGCACACCCCTGCAAAACAAAGTTAGACGCCTCTACTTTCTTTGCATGTTTTACGTAGTTTTGGGGCTTTCAATAAGTGTCGTTCTAACTTACGAACAAGAACCACAACATTGATACTAGTATTGTCAATTACCCGTTGTAAATTGAATCTTAACTATGTTGGGAGAAACAGGCACCCGCAAAGCCACTTATGCAATACAAGTTGCATGTCAAGCGTGGAGCAAGTCTCATGAACGATGTCATGTAAGGTTAGCCCGGGCTGCTTCATCCCACCATCCCGCAAGATGCAAAGTACACAATAAGCAATCGACAACAAAAACATCAACGCCCACAATGACCATTGTGTTCTACTCGTGCAACAGATCTACATATAGACACGGCTCTGATACCACTGTAGGGTTTCGTAGCATGGAAAACAAAAAATTTCTACCGCATACAAACAAACAAGCCAAGATCTATCTACTAGATTGCAGCAACGAGTCGATGGAATAACTCACCCTCGAAGATTCCAAAGTGTTTAACGAGAGCGGATTCTCGTGGGTGATGTAGTCGTACTCTTGCCAATCTCAAGATCGCGTAGATGATCCTTCCGGCGCTGCGTTCGAGCGCTTCATGATCAGTCCTACGTTCGGTATTCGATGAAGACCTTCCTCTCCTTGTTCCAGCAGCGGAGGTTGTAGCACTCTCCTCGCGATTCGGCAAGACCTGGTAGTGCAGGAAGTAGAGGGGAGATCTCGCAGGGCTTCGCCTTAAGCCGGAGCGAGTATGGTGGACTATGAGAGAGAGCCTCGGTGATCTAGGGTTTATATGCACCAAGGAGGAGCAAGGCCAGCGGCTAGGGTTTGCCTAGGCGGCGGCGGCTTGGTGGGCGACTATAGTGGCTAGGGTTAGGGTTTAGAGGGGCGTGGTGTTGTGTCTTGGAGGGGCAGCCCTGCCCCTCCTTATATAGGTGGAGGGGCGCCAGGAGGATTCCCTCCCAACAGTCTCCAAGTGGGCCGGCGGTGGAGGGAGGGAACTCCTCCCCAAGTAGGTTTCCTACTCTCCCTCCACCTCACAAAATAGCCGTTTGACTTTTCAAATTGGCATTTGACTTTTTCAAACTAGGATTTGATTTAACCCTTTATTTTGTTCAGCGATGACACCTCGTACATTATGCAATCATTCCAACTTGTTATGACACATTCATGTACCCTTCCCCTCCGGAGTGCCGGACATTCTGGAACCTTCTAGAACATTCCCGATGAAAACACCGGAACCATTCTCCAACCCCGAAACAGGACTTTCCTTATATGAATCTTATTCTCCGGACCATTCCGGATCTCCTCGTGATATCCCGGATCCCATCCGAGACTCCGAACAACATTCGGTCTCTTACTCATCATTCCATAACTACTCAAACAACGTCGAATCCTTAAGTGTGTCTCCCTACGGTTCGTGAATTATGCGGACATGATCGAGACACTTCTCCGAACAATAACCAATAGAGGAATCTGGAAATTCATATGGCTCCCACATATTTCTACGATTACTTTGCGATCGAATGAACCACTTACATATGATACCAATTTCCCTTTGTCTCACGATAGTTTACTTATCCGAGGTTATGATCGTCGGTATCTCTGCATACCTAGTTCAACCTCGTTACTGATAAGTCCTCTTTTCTCGTTCCTGTGATATGTGATCCCTTGTGATCCAGTCACATGCTTGCAAGCTAATTGGATGACATTCCACCGAGAGGGCCCAGAGTATATCTATCTGTCATATGGATGGACAAATCCCACTCTTGATCCATGTGTCTCAACCAACACTTTCCGAACACTCAATGCCACCTTTATAGCCACCCAGTTACGGTGTGGTGTTTGATGTCATCAAATCATCCTTCCGGTAAGGTGATATGCATGATCTCATGGTCAAAGGAATTAGGTTACTATGTATCAGAAAGCATATAGCAATTGAACTATTAAAATGACTTGATCTTTATGCTACGCTTATTTATAGGAGTATGTCCACCATATCATTCTCCTAACGATATGATCTTGTTGTTAATAACATCTCAATGTTCATGATAGGGAAACCACAATCATTTTTTAACCAACAAGCTAGTATTATAAAAGAGGCTTTACTAGGGACTCTATTTTAGTTTACAAATCACACAAGTATTAATGTTTCCTTGTTAATACTATTATAGCATGAATGTAAACATTTATCATAAACACAAAGATATAATAATAACTATATTTATTATTGCCTCTAGGGCATATCTCCAACACTTTACGGATGTTCAGTGTTCCACTCCTGGATCACTTTGGTATCTGCTCGTCAAACTAAGAGAATTGGACACATCCGGTCTAGTACACAGCATGGCATACATGATAGAACCTATGGCCGAGGCATAAGGAACTTTGCTCATAGTTTCTCTATCGTTTACTGTAGCCGGACACTGAGCCTTGCTCAATATATTACCTGACAACATGGGCACTGAACCTTTCTTTGCCTTATCCATTCTGAACCTTTTCAGAACTTTGTCTAGGTATGTACTTTGGCTTAAAGCTATTAGGCATCTTTGTCTATCTCTATAGATTTTGATGCCTAATATATAAGTAGCTTCTCCTAGGTCTTTCATTGAAAAACATTTGTTCAAATAGCTCTTCACATCGTTAAGCATATCAATGTCATTTCCAATAATCAATATGTCATCCACATATACTACTAAAAATGTCACTGAGCTCCCACTCACTTTCTTGTAGATACAAGCTTCGTAGCAATTTGGAACAAATCCAAAGCTCTTGATCACTTGATCAAAACGAAGGTTCCAACTCCGAGATGCTTGCTTCAGTCCATAAATGGAACGCTGAAGTTTGCACACCTTATTAGCATCCTTAGGATCAACAAAACCTTCGGGCTGCATCATATACAACTCTTCATCAATGTTGCCATCGAGGAACGCAGTCTTGACATCCATCTACCATATTTCATAATCATGAAACGCAACAATTTCTAATAAAATCTGAATGGACTTAAACATCGCTACGAGAGAGAAAGTCTCATCGTAGTCAACACCTTGAACTTGTCAAAAACCTTTCGCGACAAGTCGAGCTTTATAGACAGTAACATTACCATCCGCGTCCGTTTTCTTCTTGAAAATCCATTTGCATTCAACGGCCTTACGGTCGCTAGGAGGGTCCACCAAAGTCCATACTTGGTTTTCGCTCATGGATCCCAATTCGGATTTCATGGCCTCTAGCCATTTCTCAGAGTCTAGGCTCATCATTGCTTCCTCATAGTTCGCAGGTTCACTGTTGTCTACTAACAAGACAGTTAAGACAGGGTTGCCGTACCACTCAGGAGGGGCACGTGACCTTGTCTACCTGCGACGTTCAGCAGCAGCATCGTTCGAAGTTTCATGATCCTCATCATTAGCTTCCTATCTTGTTGGTGCAGACGACACTGGAACAATTTCAGGTGCTGCGCTACTCTCCAACTCGAGAGAAGGTTCAGTAACCTTGTGTAGCTCTACCTTCCTCCCACTCACTTCTTTCAAGAGAAACTCCTTCTCAAGAAAGGATCCGTTCTTTGCAACAAACACTTTGCCTTCGGATCTGTGGTAGAAGGTATACCCAATCGTTTCCTTAGGGTATCCTATGAAGACGCATTTCTCCGCTTTGGGTTCGAGCTTGTCCGGCATCAACTTCTTGACGTAAGCTTAGCATCCTCAAACTTTAAGAAACGACAACTTAGGTTTAGCACCAAACCACAGTTCATACGGTGTCGTCTCAACGTATTTAGATGGTGCCCTATTTAAAGTGAATGCAGCGGTTTCTAATGCATAACCCCAAAATGATAACGGCAAATCTGTAAGAGACATCATCGATCGCACCATATCTAATAGAGTTCGATTTCGGCGTTCAGACACACCATTGCGCTGTGGTGTTCCGGGTGGCGTGAGTTGCGAAACGATTCCGCTTGCTTTAAGATGCGTGAGAAAATCATAACTCAAATATTCACCTCCACGATCGGATCGTAGAAATTTAATTTTCCTGTTATGATGGTTTTCTACTTCGTTCTGAAATTCTTTGAACTTTTCAAACGTTTCAGATTTATGTTTTATTAAATAGATATAACCATATCTACTTAAGTCATCAGTAAAAGTGAGAAAATAGCAATATCCACCGTGCGTCGAAACACTCATTGGTCCGCATACATCGGTACGTATGATTTCCAACAAGTCCGTTGCTCGCTCCATCATTCCGGAGAACGGGGTTTTGATCATCTTGCCCATGAGGCACGGCTCACACGTGTCAAATGGTTCAAAATCAAGAGACTCCAAAAGTCCATCAGAATGGAGTTTCTTCATGCGTTTTACACCAATATGACCTAGACGGCAGTGCCACAAATAAGTTGAATTATCACTATCTATGTTGCATCTCTTAGCCTCAATGTTATGGATGTGTGTTTCATTGCTTTCGAGATTCAGAAGAAATAAACCATTCACAGCAGGTGCATGACCATAAAAGATGTTATTCATATAAATAGAACAACCATTATTCTCCGATTTAAATGAATAACCGTCTTGCAATAAACACGATCCAGATATAATGTTCATGCTCAACGCAGGCACATAATAACACTTATTAAGGTTTAAAACTAATCCCGAAGGTAAAACTAAGGAGAGCGTGCTGACGGCCATCACATCAACTCTTGATCCATTGCCAACGCGCATCGTCACCTCATCCCTTGCTAGCCGCCGTTTATTCCGTAGCTCCTGTTTCGATTTACAAATATTAGCAACTGAACCAGTATCAAATACCCAGGAACTACAACGAGCGCTAGTAAGGTAAACATCAATAACATGTATATCAAATATACCTTTAATGGTGCCAGCCTTCTTGTCCGCTAAGTACTTCGGACAGTTGCGCTTCTAGTGACCCTTGTCCTTGCAATAGAAGCACTCAGTGTCCGGCTTAGGTCCAGACTTGAGCTTCTTCTCAGCAGGGGCATGGCGCTTGCCGCTACCTTTCTTGAAGGATCTCTTTGCACCCTTCCCTTTCTTAAAGCTAGGGGGCTTGTTGACCATCAACACATGATTATC
This sequence comes from Avena insularis, assembly GCA_023614405.1. Lineage (NCBI taxonomy): Eukaryota > Viridiplantae > Streptophyta > Magnoliopsida > Poales > Poaceae > Avena > Avena insularis. The sequence goes on from CM042685.1 coordinate 273,361,737, forward strand.
TTTCTTGATGTCCACCTCCGTAGCTTTCAGCTTAGCGAAGAGCTCAGGGATCGTATCAGTGGAACCAATCTGATTGTGAGTAACTACAAAACCTTTGTAGCTAGGAGGGAGTGACTATAGAACTCTGTCAATCTTGAGCTCTTCTGGAATCTTGCAGTACAGTTGCTCAAGACGTTGAGTGTAGCCCGACATCTTAATGGCATGCTCACTAACGTAACTCCCTTCCTCCATCTTGCAGTTAAAGAATTTCTCAGAGATCTCATATCTCTCAGAACGGGCCTGAGTCTGAAACATGGTTTTCAGTTCCTCAAGTATCTCAAAGGGACCGACGAACTCCTCAAAACGATTTTGAAGGTCCGATTCTATAGCAAACAACATGGTACTCTCAATCACTCCATAATCATCTTTGCGCGACTGATAAACAGCTTTTTCATCAGCCAGTGCATCAATAGCAGGGGCGTCACCTAGCGCTTTCTCAAGGGCATAGTCCTTTAGTCTGCCAGCGAGAATGACTCTCAGATTGCGGAACCAGTTGGTGAAGTTAGACCCATTATTCTTAAGCTTTTCTTTCTCAGCAAAAACGTTGAAGTTGAAGTTGGACTTATCCATTTGATCTACAAAATTTGCAAGTACAATTTAGACTATGTTCATGATAACTAGTTCAACTTAATCAAATTACTAGATGAACTCCCACTAAATTCAACATCCCTCAAGTTGTTTAGTGAACACGATCCAAATTCACCACACCTAATCTGATCTTCACGAGAAGAGATGTGGTTTCAATGGTTTCAATGGTGGACAATATCATTCATATGACTCATGCTTATGTTGGAGATATTCCCAAGAGGCAATAATAAAGTGGTTATTATCATATCTTCATACTTATGATAAATGTTTACATACCATGTTATAATTGTATTAACCGAAAACATTAGTACTTGTGTGATTTGTAAACATAAAAGAGTCCCTAGTAAAGCCTCTTGTTAAACTAGCTTGTTGGTTAATATATATGATCATGGTTTCCTGATCATGAACATAGAGATGTTATTAACAACAGGGTCATATCATTAGGAGAATGATGTGATGGACATACTCCTATAGTTAAGCGTAGCATAAAGATTAAGTCATTTAATATAGTTCATTTGCTATAAGCTTTCTGATACATAGTAACCTAATTCCTTCGACCATGAGAACATGCTTATCACCATCACCAGAAGGATGCTTTGATGATATCAAACACCACATCGTAACTGGGTGGCTATAAAGATGGCATTGAGTGTTCAGAAAGTATGGGTTGAGACACATGGATCAAGAGTGGGATTTGTCCATCCATATGACAGATAGATATACTCTAGGCCCTCTCGGTGGAATGTCATCCAATTAGCTTGCAAGCATGTGATTGGCTCACAAGGGATCACATACCACGGGAATGAGAAAAGAGTACTTATCGGTAACGAGGTTGAACTAGGTATGCAGAGATACCGACGATCAAAACCTCGGATAAGTAAACTATTGTGAGACAAAGGGAAATTGGTATCATATGTAAGTGGTTCATTCGATCGCAAAGTAATCATAGAAATATGTGGGAGCCATATGAATTTCCATATTCCTCTATTGGTTATTGATCGGAGAAGTGCCTCGATCATGTCCGCATAATTCACGAACCGTAGGGAGACACACTTAAGGATTCGATGTTGTTGAGTAGTTATGGAATGATGAGTAAGAGACCGAATGTTGTTCGGAGTCTCGGATGGGATCCGGGATATCACGAGGAGATCCGGAATGGTCCATAGAATAAGACTCATATAAGGAAAGTCCTGTTTTGGAGTTGGGGAATGATTCCGGTGTTTTCATCGGGAATGTTCTAGAAGGGTCCGGAAGGTCCGGCACTCCGGAGGGGAAGGGTACATGAATGTGTCATAACAATATGGAATGATTGCATCATGTGCTAGGTATCATGGCTGAGCAAAATAAAGGGATAAATCAAATCCTAGTTTGAAAAGTCAAACGCCAATTTGAAAAGTTAAACGACAGTTTTGCTTGGTGGAGGGAGAGTAGGAAACCTACTTTGGGAGGAGTTCCTCTCCCTCCACCCGCCGTCCAAGGAGGCCGACTTGGGGGAGGACTCCCTCCCCTTGGCCGGCGCCCTCCCACCTATAAAAGAAGGGGCAGGGGTGCCCCCTCTAGCCTACACCTCTCTCCACCAAAACCCTAACCCTAGCCGCCAGCCTCCTGTATCCGCCGCCACCCTAGGGTTTGCCCTAGACGCCGAGTTGGGACCCTCTCCAAGCCCTAGCCGCCAGCCTAGACTCCTCCCTTGGTGCCTCTAAACCCTAGATCGCCAAGGCCTCTCTCATAGTCCACCATACTCGCTCTGGCTTAAGGCGAAGCCCTGCGAGATATCCCCTCTACTTCTGGTACCACGCCGTCATGCTGTCAAAATCGCGAGGAGAGTGCTACAACCTCCGCTGCCTGCTGGAACAAGGGAGAGGAAGGTCTTCATCGAGTACCGAACGTGTGATCGACTGCGGAAGCGCTGCCGGAAGGATCGTCTACACGATCTTGAGATCGGCAAGAGTACGACTACATCACCCACGAGAATCCGCTCTTGTTAACCGCTTTGGAATCTTTGAGGGTGAGTTCCACTATCGACTCGTTGCTACAATCTAGTAGATAGATCTTGGCTTGTTTGTTTGCATGCGGTAGAATTTTTTTGTTTTCCATGCTACGAACCCCTACAGTGGTATCAGAGCCGTGTCTATATGTAGATCTGTTGCGCGAGTAGAACACAATGGTCATTGTGGGCAGTGGTGCTTTTATTATCAATTGCTTCTTGTGTACTTTGCATCTTGCGGTATGGTGGGATAAAGCGGCCCGGGCTAACCTTACATGACATCGTTCATGAGACTTGCTCCATGCTCAACATGCAACTTGTATTGCATAAGTGGCTTTGAGGGTGTCTGTCTCTCCCATCATAGTAAAGATTCAATTTACAACGGGCACTTGATAGTTCAAGCACCAACGTTGTGGTTCTTGTTCGTAAGCTAGAACGACACTTATTGAAAGCCCCAAACCACGTAAAATATGCAAAGAAAATTAGAGGTGTCTAACTTTGTTTTGCAGGGGTTTGCTGTGATGTGATATGGCCATGATTGTGATTATATATGATGTATGCAATGTTCCTTATTGTAAGTTGGCAACCGGCAGGAGCCATATGGTTGTCTTTTAAATTCCGTTAAGACCCGCGTGTCTATTATTCAAAGTAGTTGTAATAGTTGATGCTGGTGGATGACAACCATGAAGCGGCGCCATTGACCTTGACGCCATGCTGGTGATGATGGAGATCATGTTCGTGCTTGAAGATGGAGATCGGAAGCACAAGAAGAAAGGCCATATCATATCACATATTATAAATTGTATGTGATGTTAATCCTTTTATGCATCTTATATTGCTTAGTTAACAACGGTAGCATTATAAGATGATCCCTCAAGCACACAATTTCAAGTTTTAAAGTGTTCATCCTTAATAAGCACCGTTGTTAAAGCTCGTTGTTTCGAAGCATCACGTGATGATCGGGTGTGTTAGATTCTGCGAGTGTATACAACGTGAGCAAGCCAGATTTTCTCATGCGGAATCTAAGGTTTGATCTTGACGAGCCTAGCATGTACAGACATGGTCTCGGAACACGGATCACCGAAAGGTAAAGCATGAGTCATATAGTAGATATGATGAACATGTTGATTGTTCGCCATTGAAGCTACATCAACTCTCGTGATGATCGGTTTTGATGTGGTGGATTTGGTTCGTGTGATCACTAAAACAATGTGAGGGATATTGTTTTGAGTGGGAGTTCAACAGCAATTTGATTAAAAGTTGAACACTATTTATCATAAATTAAATCAAAGTGAATTTTCATAGTTGTTGTAGTCATTGGCATCCGTTTACCACCTTGCGCTTAGTTATAATTGAGATGATAGAACTATAGAATTCTGGTTAGTTACTTTACGAACTGGTATCGTATTGTTTTGAAGTGTTAATCTAAAGTTTAGAAGTCCCATTGCAAACTTTCAGTAAGTTTCGATTACTCCGTGAAATTTAATAGTTGGTATTAAATCAAGAGTAACAATTCTAGTGTTAGTATATAAGTATCATGTTTATCTTCATGATTCTTGATATTCAAAGGATTGTCTTAATATCAAGGTTATCTAGGATCTGAAAGAGTTGTTTTAGAAACCATGATGTGTGGAAGATATTGTGATATCTGAAACAAAGTTTTGGTTGCAACATGATAGAGTCTAATATGGCAAAAGTCATGTTCTCATATTTGATGAGAATTTGCAAAAGGTTGGAGACACTAGTTGTCCTAAACCTCCAAAAGGTTTTGGAGAGCAACATTATACTCGCGATTCACCGTTATAAGCTAAAAGTAGCTTGATCATGGATAATTCCATGATAAGGGTGAATATTTGATGTAGGTAAAATGTTTACTACACCAAGAGATTACTAAAGAAAGGAATTTGAAAGAACACCAAACATTTGATGATGGTAATCTACTTCAAAGTGCAAGTCCAAAGACATTGGTATTTAACTATACACGCTTTGGACTATGTGTCATGTGTATGGCTCCACTATTGATGTTGATAGATTCTTTCAAACAGAAAAGAAATCTTGAAGAGAATCTCATAAATATATGGCAGAAAAGAAAAGACTAGAATTGTTCAGTTTAGGTATATAAAGGATATACGTGTTATGGCTATATTCTTTGCTTGTTAAATAGTGTGGTTCTTAAGTATTTGATACTGAATTTGTTGGTATGAATCGTCATACGAAACAATAGAATTCATGAACTACAATGGCCTAAGTAACTAGCAAAAGAATATGTGATGATGTTCATCGAGAACAAATAAAGGGTTATTGTGTTGCTCGTTAAAAGCTTGCCTTCAAGATTTGATTTATCAGGTATTATAAGAACAAAAGGGTTGTTCAAATAATTGCCATAATCCATAAAAGATGGATGATTTACAAATCTCGTTGGAGAAATCGCATCCATAAAACTAGTGCTAAAAATGTCGAAAGACAAATTGATTAAAAGATCACTTAGGAAGTGACATCGCCGTTTAAATTATATTGGAAAGAAAACATGAAGAAACTCCATGTGGATGGAATTTTGGAGTCTTTTGATTTTTGATCAAATGATGCTTGTGAAACTTTCCTAGAGATAATTTAAACTTTGTTCATAGGCCAAAAGGGAATGAATGAATAGCTTATTGGAACTTGTACATATTGTTGTATGAAGTCCATTGTGTGTAGTCAAGAGCGATGGATTTCAACTTCATATGCTTCCTCCGAAAATTTGAGTTAATATATGAATATTTACTTAATATAAGGATGAAGTATGAAACATTTGAAAATTTCAAAGATTTTAAGATGAAGTGCAAAATCATTGTAACAAGAATATAAATAGTTTATGATAAGATCATAAAGGAAGATATTTGAGTTACAAGTTTAGCATAATACCTAAGATTTAAGGAATCGTTCCGTGGATTTGCATTTCCCGAAACACCATAAGAGTAAGGAGCGTTCGAGATATGTGATTAAACCTTGTTTGACATGGTAAGATCAAAGGTGTAATTCATAAAATTGTCATTATATTTTAAAGATTAAAAGCTTTAGAGACTATCGTTTTTCCACTGAAAAGAGGTCCATCATAATCCATTGAATTGACACCATATAAAGTTATGGTTTGGGATAAAACCCAAGTTGTCCTTTCTTAAACATTGGTATGCTATGCATAAGAAAGATGTTTGCAACCAAAGTCGGATGAACCTGTCTTTGTATGTTATTTCGAATAACTGTTCCTCCATAACATCGGAGACAAAAATGTTTGTCGCTTAAAACGTCAAGTTTCTTAGAGAAGGAATTTTTCGTGAAAAGTTAAGTGGGAGGACAGTAGAAATTTGATAAGGTTAAAAGAACCTTAGCTATATGTGCAAAGTTCTTGTGACCGAAAAGTGTTAGGGCGGCAACAATGCTCATGGCTCACGTGCCTCAATGGTTGTGGTCCCGGAGATCTAAGTTCCTATTAAAACAAGTAGGTCGGGTAAACAATCAAATACCAAGATTTGAGAGTTAAATCATTATTTGACAATAATGATCCGACTACATGCAAATAAGCGATGATGGGCCCTGACTCCGTCAAATGGCTTGAAGCCATAAAATCCGTGATAGTTCCATATGCGAGAGATCAAGCTTTGAACTTGAAAGACCCTCTGGAAAGGTACAAGACCTTACCGTCGTATTTGGATCTATAAAGAAATAGACATGGATGTTTCACATCTATGAAATAGTCGACATGTTGGGAAAGAGTTCACAACAATGTTCAAAGGTTGACTATGACAAGATCTGATCTTTCATAGTGATATTTAGTCTAGACGGATTAATGTAGCAACCACGACATATAATTTTGTTATGTGTTGAATAAACAAAACAAGTTCTTCTAATAGAATGGTTACCAAGGACGTGTGCATGACACGGTCCAAAGGGTTTTGTTAATTCAAAGGATGCTAAAAGCATATGCAAACTTCAATGGTTGAAGTAAGCATCGCGGAGTTGGAATCTTCACTATGATGAAACTGTTAAAAGAGTTTAATTTCATCGGAGACGATGAAGATGCTTGCATTTGCAAGGAATTAAGTGGGAGCGCTAAGACATGTTTCTAATACTTTATGTGGAAGACATATTGTTGATTGGAAATGATGTATATTTTTATTAACACAAGATAAGAATTTCATCTCGATGAAAGGCTTAGGCAGAACCCGAATATTTGGCATCAAAGTCTATATAGATAAATTGTGATGCCAATATGGTTGTGCCAGAAGTACATAGATGAGATATTGAATGAGTTCAATATAGAAACTACAAGAAAGGTTCTTGTTGCACAGGAAGGATTGAATAAATATTTAAGTATTTTTGATACTTGATAGATAAAATCACAAAGAGTATTTTATCAATCATGCTGTGATGTGTACAAATCCAAATATGTCCTATGCTCTAAATGTTATGAGCATATACCAGAATGATTCATAAGATGATAGTAAAGATATTCTTATGATCTTGTAAAAGAAATAAGAATATTTTATTTTGTAGAAGTGACAAATAGATGGTTAGTTCATTGTAAATGAATTACATTGATACTAGTTTTGTCACAAAGTACAAATTAAGTTTATCTCAATCTAAACTAAGGGTGGCACAATATGATGGAAAGTAAGTTCCATACTGGATTTGGATGAGTTCCAAAGTTAAGACATTATGACAGATACTACAACAAAAGGGCTAAGTATATAACTGCTATTATAGCAGCAAAAGAGGGCATTTGTGTCAAGTAGTTTGTTATCAAACTAGGTGTAGTTCTGCAGGATAATGCTATGAAGATATATTGTACGACAATATTATCAACATGTTTTAACCCCAAAGAACTAAAGGTCACACCAAAGGATCAAATTTGTACAAAGCCATCTCATTAGAGAATGAGTGATGCGTAGAGACACAAAGACATGCAATTACACACGGACCTGGAAGTGTCAGATCCGGAGATCAGTTGACCACTAGCAATCGTGTACATACGACACCAGAAAGCCATAGGTGTTGAATACACAAAGGTTTGAAACTAGATTATTGACTCTAGTGCAAGTGGGAGACTGTTGGAGATATGCCCAAGAGGCAATAATAAAGTGGTTATTATCATATCTTCATACTTATGATAAATGTTTACATACCATGCTATAATTGTATTAACCGGAAACATTAATACTTGTGTGATTTGTAAACATAAAAGAGTCCCTAGTAAAGCCTCTTGTTAAACTAGCTTGTTGGTTAATATATATGATTATGGTTTCCTGATCATGAACATAGAGATGTTATTAACAACAGGGTCATATCATTAGGAGAATGATGTGATGGACATACTCCTATAGTTAAGCGTAGCATAAAGATCAAGTCATTTAATATAGTTCATTTGCTATAAGCTTTCTGATACATAGTAACCTAATTCCTTCGACCACGAGATCATGCTTATCACCATCACCAGAAGGATGGTTTGATGACATCAAACACCACACCGTAACTAGGTGGCTATAAAGATGGCATTGAGTGTTCGAAAAGTATGGGTTGAGACACATGGATCAAGAGTGGGATATGTCCATCCATATGACGGATAGATATACTCTGGGCCCTCTCGGTGGAATATCATCCAATTAGCTTGCAAGCATGTGACTTGCTCACAAGGGATCACATACCACGGGAACGAGAAAAGAGTACTTATCGGTAACGAGGTTGAACTAGGTATGCAGAGATACCGACGATCAAAACCTCGGATAAGTAAACTATCGTGAGACAAAGGGAAATTGGTATCGTATGTAAGTGGTTCATTCGATCGCAAATTAATCGTAGAAATATGTGGGAGCCATATGAATTTCAAGATTCCTCTATTGGTTATTGATCGGAGAAGTGTCTCGATCATGTTCGCATAATTCACGAACCGTAGGGAGACACACTTAAGGATTCGATGTTGTTGAGTAGTTATGGAATGATGAGTAAGATACCGAATGTTGTTTGGAGTCTCGAATGGGATCCGGGATATCACGAGGAGATCCGGAATGGTCCGGAGAATAAGATTCATATAAGGAAAGTCCTGTTTCGGAGTTGGGGAATGATTCCGGTGTTTTCATCGGGAATGTTCTAGAAGGGTCCGGAAGGTCCGACACTCCGGAGGGGAAGGGTACATGAATGTGTCATAACAATATGGAATGATTGCATCATGTACTAGGTATCATGGCTGAGCAAAATAAAGGGATAAATCAAATCCTAGTTTGAAAAGTCAAACGCCAATTTGAAAAGTCAAACAACAGTTTTGCTTGGTGGAGGGAGAGTAGGAAACCAACTTGGGGAGGAGTTCCTCTCCCTCCACCCGCCGGCCAAGGAGGCCGACTTGGGGGAGGACTCCCTCCCCTTGGCCGGCGCCCTCCCACCTATAAAAGAAGGGGCAGGGGTTCCCCCTCTAGCCTACACCTCTCTCCACCAAAACCCTAACCCTAGCCGCCGGCCTCCTGCAGCCGCCGCCTCCCTAGGGTTTGCCCTAGCCGCCGAGTTGGGGCCCTCCCCAAGCCCTAGCCGCCGGCCTAGCCTCCTACCATGGTGCCTCTAAACCCTAGATCGCCAAGGCCTCTCTCGTAGTCCACCATACTCGCTCCAGCTTAAGACGAAGCCCTGCGAGATCTCCCCTCTACTTCCGGTACCACGCCGTCGTACTGCCGAAATCGCGAGGAGAGTGCTACAACCTCCACTGCCTGCTGGAACAAGGGAGAAGAAGGTCTTCATCGAGTACCGAACGTGTGACCGACTGCGGAAGCGCTGCCGGAACGCAGCGCCGGAAGGATCGTCTACACGATCTTGAGATCGGCAAGAGTACGACTACATCACCCACGAGAATCCGCTCTCGTTAACCGCTTTGGAATCTTCGAGGGTGAGTTCCACTATCGACTCGTTGCTACAATCTAGTAGATAGATCTTGACTTGTTTGTTTGCATGCGGTAGAATTTTTTTGTTTTCCATGCTACGAACCCCTACAGCTTAACCTTTCGGTTCGTGTGTTCCGAGGCCCTGTGTGTACATGCTAGGCTCGTCAAGTCAAACCCAAGTATTTCCGCGTGTGCAAAACTGGCTTGCACCCGTTGTATGTGAACGTAGAGTTTATAGCACCCGATCATCACGAGGTACTTGAACACGATGAACTTTCGCAACGGTGCATACATGGGGAGAACACAATTTTATCTTGATCTTTAAGTGAGGAATCATCTTATAATGCTACCGTCGCGATCTAAGCATAATAAGATACATAAAAGGATAAACATCACATGCATATAATTTTATGTGACATTGTATAGCCAATCTCCGCGCAATGATCTCCATCTTGTGCGCGCCAGCATGATCTCCATCACTCCACCATGATTGCCTCCACCACGAATAGAAACTACAACTATTGCTAACTACTTAGCGATAAAGTAAAGCTATTACATGGCGTATAAGAAGTTGACACACAGGTCATACACAATTATAAAGACAACCATATGGATCCTGCCGGTTGTGTACTCATCGACATGCAAGTCATGAAATATTACAAAACATGATCATTGCATACAACATACACATCATATCTTGGGCCATACCATATTACAAAACACTCCCTGCAAAAACAAGTTAGACGCCTCTACTTTGTTGTTGCATGTTTTACGTGGATTATGGGAGTAACAAGCTAAGAACGATTCTTACCTACGGAAAGCCACAACGGTGATATTATGGTTGCTAACATCCGGTGTAAATCCCATGACTACTATAGTAAGAGAAACTGGCATCCACCAGCCGCATGTGTGGAACAAGCCACACGTCAAGTACGGAGCCGGTCTCGCGAACGAGATCGCGTAAAGTTGGCCTGTACCGCTTCGATCTCACTATCCCGCATCATAAGAAGTACACAACAAGAGGCTTGCAACAGAAAACATCAACGCCCACAACAAGCATGTTGCGTTCTACTCGTGAAACACATCTACGCATAGATCTAGCTCTGATACCACTGAAAGGGTTTTGCAGCATAGTAAATCAAAATTTTCTACGGATGCGAACGGGAAAGCCAAGATCTAATCTAGGAGATGCAATCAACGAGAGGGATAGATGAGATCTTCATACCCTTGAAGAAATCGTAATGACGTTCAGCGAGCGTGGGTGATGTAGTCGAACTAGCCTTCTCCTCCTCGCGATCCGATTCGATCCAACGCCGCAAGTGGCGACGCCTTCGAGAGATGCACACGTACGGTGCCGCGACGTCTCCTCCTTCCTTGGTCAGCAAGTGGGGTGGAGAGATAGATTGGATCTACAGCACGACGGCGTGGTGCAATGGTGGAGAGTTTCCGCGGCAGGGCTTCGCCTACGCGCAGTTGGGAGAGAGAGAGAGGTGGAGGGCAGCAGGTCGGCGGCTAGGGTTGAAGGAGTAGGGGGAGGGGTGCTCCCCTGCACCTTATATAGGGGGCTGGACGGCCCCCTTGGCCCCTCCTCCAAGCCCTAGGGCGGCGGCCCCAAGGGTTGGAGTGGGGGGCAAGTTTCTCCCCTCCTTCTAGAAGGGTTCCTAGGGTTTCCCCTAGGATTTTGGCTGGCTGGGCCTATGGGGCCTTGTGCCCCTGGCCCAATGCAGCCAGGGCACTCCCTCGTAGGCCCACACACCCCTCCGACAAGTGGGTCCATGTTGGTCCCACTCCGGAAGCTTCTATAACCTTCCGGTACAATACTGAATACTCCGAAACGATTCCGAAATCCAAAAACTGCTTTCCTTTATATGAATCTTATTCTCCGGACCATTTCGGAACCTCTCGTGATGTCCTGGATCTCATCTGAGACTCCGAACAAAAACTCACAAACCAATTATCCATTCTATCCTAGTGTCGAGACACGTTAAGTGTGTGACCCTACGGGTTCGAGAATATGTAGACATGATCTTTTATCAATAATCAACAGCAGGATCTGTAAACCCATATTGACTCCCACATATTCATCGATGATCATATCGGATGAACCACGATGCCAGGATTCAATTAATCCCATATATATATTTCCTTCGTCACGCGATATTTTACCTGCCCGAGATTCGATCGTTGGTATCGGCATACCTAGTTGAATCTCGTTCACAGCAAGTACTTTACTCGTTCCGTAATCCGATATCACTTTGTGATTAACTCCTTAACCACGTGCTTTCAAGCGGTGTTGATATCGATTACCTAGTGGGCCCGAAGTATATCTCTCCGACTCGGGAGGGACAAATTCCATCTCGATACATACAACCCAACAAGTACTTTCCGATCACCTGAGAGACACCTTTATGATCACCCTCTCATAGGATGACGTTTGATGACCTCAAAGCTTTCTTCCGATACCAGGGAGTTGCATTATCTCATGGTCTAAGGAATACAATATTTGACATAGGAAAAAGCTTTATAAAGATGAACACGATGACACGATCTAATTGCTCTGCTTGATTTGGGTCTGTCCATCATATCATTCTCCTAATGACATGATCTCATTATTAATCGACAACTCATGTCTATGGTTAGGAAACCTTAACCATAATTAATCAATGAGCTAGTCCATAGAGGCGTACTAGGGACACGGTGTTGTTCATAAACCACACAAGTATCAAAGTTTCCACTTAATACAATTCTAGCATGGAATATAAACTTTATCATGAATAAGAATTATAACAATAACATCTTTATTATTGCCTCTAGGGCATAATTCCAACACGAACTCCTTGCGGAGCCGAGACAGAAACTCATAGATGCGGTGGAACTCCAAATCCGAGCGCACAATCTGGCAGCACAAGCATGTGCCACAAACAGCAAGTCTGAGAGAGAATCTAGGCGGCGCCGAGATAGCAGCACTCTGAGTATAGAACTCATCAATAGTGGAATCACCCTGCTGAAGAGCATGCTCCTGGCGAACCACAGACAGGTAAAGAGCATTCCCAGACGGCTGGTAGCGCTGACGGAGATGTGCCCACTGAGTAGCAACGGTAGGAAGACACATGAACTCAGCGGCAAACTGGGACAGGACACTGGAGGTGATAACAGCAGCAGCACGAGCATCCTCATCTACCCACTGAGTGTAGGCGGTCAGATCAAGGCGATAGGTCTCGAGATCAGCAGAGTACTGTTTGAGCTTCAGCTCATATGCATCAACAACACTATCATCGGCACTCTGAGCAGCATCCTTGGCCTCCTGAGAAGCATCAGCGCCGAGAACAATCGGCGGCGGCGGAAGAGGAGCCAGAGGAGCAGTGGGGCACGACAGACAGGAGACCTCGCCGGAGAGCACACCCCATAGATGGAGACCTCGAATGTGAACGCGCATAAAGGCAACGAAATCAGGATAATTCGCGCCATCGAAGATCACCGGGCAGCGATGAACTGCAACATAGCTCGATGCAGATAATATTTACTCACTTTTTTTTCGTAGTCAACGCTCAGATCAGATTCGATCTAGACGAGGCCCGACGAAAACAATCGGGCGATGCGCCAACTGGAGGCAGACGGGAGAGGGCCGGCGGGGGTGGGGTTGGTGCCGGCAAGGTAGAGGCGGATGGGGCCGACGACGGGACCGGAGATCTTGGCAGGCGGCGACGGCCGATGAAGAGGCAGGCGGCGGCGGCGAAGGTCTGGGCGGGCGGCGACGGTCGGTGTAGAGGCGGTGGCGGCGACCGCGGTCAGTGGGCAGACGGCGGTGGCCCAAGTCGGGGGGGACGCGGCCAGGAAGGAGTGGCCGGAGACGAGAGATCGACGGCGGCAACCGGCGGCGGCGACGTTGGCAAAAACCAGCGACGACAGGGACGGTGGTGGCTGTGACGAGGTTGCAAAAAAAAGTCTAACCTAGCTCCGATACCATGTTAGGAATATGCAACGTGTATTCCTTAGGGGCCAAAGGCCACAATATATAGTACATGTATAAGTGGAAATATGCAGGAAGACCCCCTAACAAGTGGGGACATACAATATACAAATATACATCTAACAACTTCGACAATCTCATGATCCGCCGATCAATCTCTTAGATTCAGTATTTGGAAGATGCTCATAGGGTAAGGAGTGTGTGCGTATGTTCATAGATATGAATATTTGTACGCATTTGTGTGCGTTTGTGTCTGTTTGGGTTTCGCCAAAAAAAATGTATCCAGGAGCAACACCATTTAACCGCAAAAGCATGATTGTAAAAAAAAGTGAGTAAATATTTTACAATGAGAGTTCGATCCCAACGTTTGGTCTGACATGTGATCTGTGTTTAGGTGTGCCCACTTCTTAAAACACAGAAAAATCACAAACCCACACGTCGAGTTGAGATCTACCTGTATAAATTTTGGCAAAATAATTTCCTGTTTTTAGAAAGGTTACAATGGTATTATTTTATTTTACAAATTTCTATAATTTGTATATTTACCGTGAATTTATATATGGCAAATGTACAGAACTCCAATGTCCAATCCAGCGAAAGTGGAAAAAAACCTCAACTTTAACATGGTAAAACAATTTACTTATGTTTTCCTATCACTCCGGCGAAAGGAATGTAGCCATTGACGAAACCAATAGACTCGCGGATGTTGATCACGATGGCCAACAAAAATTACTTGGGAGTTGGGACCGATGGTAGAAGCAAAGGAAAATTTATTCCACGAATGACATTTCCACCATTGGAAAGTCATCATGGATGACAGAAAAATCTAACATAGAGGACAAACAAAGCCAAAGTTGTTTCACCTTTTTGTGCTTGCGGACTTCTTGCTCATGAATCGGCGGCTCATCAACAACCTACATTACGTCGTGCATGTTTACCACCACAAAAGGTTTAGAAATATAATGTTCTCACCTAGAGGTTGGATGAGGGCAACTCAAGCGGTTCTTCAAAACTTTTCAAGTTAATTCAGTTTTTGCAAATTTGGGCTTCTACAGTTTTCTCACTAAAGATTTGGAGGAACGTCATAATAGAAAAGATGAAGATAAAGTGATGAATTTGACATTAGTTTTTATCTGGATCTTTGTTGGTCGTGTTGTATTTCAGTGTCTTCGATCTGTAATCTATGAAGTTGGATAGTTTTATAAAAAAAAGATATAGTACATTTAGGATGAATATGTTCATCTGCATGCTGTGTTGACAAACAAGGACAATGACCACATAAACTGAGCTAGTACTCGGATTAATTCAGCAGTCAGCATTAACCAAAGTCTTCTCTTTTTAATCGTACTGATTGTGCACCGGTTAATCAACTCCATGCATTCATCCATTGCTCCTTTAGTGCCCCCAAAGAACTTCAAGTTTCCTGAAAAAAGAATGTCCAGTTTCAAGGACGTGCATCGTACCGGCCGTGATCCTGTTTAGCCTTTCGAGGCTGGGAAAGATATGCCATAACTGAGATCCTGCTCCAAAGGGCAACTATGATGACCTCTCTTAACTGTGGCCGGTCGTATCTTTCACCGGCTGCTCCATAGGGTCAACTCTCAACGGAATCGTTCTCTCCTCAGATATCCAAAAGTGCTCTAGAAGAATCCCCGTAAGGCACTTTTCTAATGTTCAAATAATAAATAATAAAAAGTAATACTCATTGCATTTCACAAATGAAATATGTTTACAAGTTCCACGTGTATAACAATGTCTTTGGCTCAACTTTAGCCGTGCAGAACACAGCTGCCTTCCAAGTTCCGAACAAAGTTGCATGTAATCGACTTCGACCAATTTGCACTCAAATAAAAAAGAACTAAATACCCTGAAGGGTAATTGAACAAATCAATCAAGAAAAGAATGACACTGAAGAGCTGTCGGCTCAAGGCGTGGGCCATTAGTTTATGTATCTGCTTGAAAATCCTACCATCTGTATGCTAAATAACGAGCATTATTGTCCATGACGACAAGCTAAAAGTAAGATATCTCCCACTGCCTGTCATCGAGCTGAGCTCGAAACAAAAGGCTAACTTGGCATTTAGACCCATTACTTTAGGGAATTATGTAGCCGTGGTCGCTGGCGAGGTGACGATTAAAATATTTCTGTTGGGTAGAAGCTTCGCTGAGGGGATCACGTCATGGAGGGGCTTGTTGTCACTGCCAGCGAGACGGCAGAATGGACACACGGCCAATCGACACGGTTTGCGTTTTCATTCGTCCTACTATAAAATACTTACTCCACTCATAGCGAGCTCGGCGATTTCTGTTTTTCATATCACCACAAACAGAGTTCCACTTATTCCGTAATATTCTGTCTGGTTCATATTAATGACAGCAACTTTAGGAATGCATCTAGTTTAACTATTTGACTAGATATATAAAAAATATAAATAAAATTGTGGTCATTAATATAAACCAGAGGTAGTACAAAACTAAGGTTAATTAAATAATGACTTCAATTGTATATATGGTCCTTGTAGCAGAAATGACTAATGCCTAATTACAATCGAATCCATATATACAAGGTTGTTCCCTGCAACTTTAGCTCCCGAATGATTTAATAGTACTCCATTCGGTCTATATTATTTATATCTAGACAAAGTTAAGAATATTAATATGGACAGGAAAGCGTACGATAATTAACAAAGTTGTGTGAATGCAGGTCTATCAGCCGCAATTTGAACTCCTAACACGTCGTGGCTTGTCATGCTGACAGTCTAGATCTGAAGTTAACTGTAGCAACTAACGGTCGATGACGCGCACGATATTAATATTCATACTGCCTCTGATTAAGACACTGCCCATTCCAATAGGGGAAGGCCATATACACCAAAAAAGGTCAGCTCTTCCGACACGGGCATTAACAAATGTGTGCCCGTGCTAGATGAGCTAATGATGGCACGAACATGAGAATTATGTTTTCCATTCTGTTAGCGTTCAAACCTATTACCCCCCTTTTATCCTACCAAACATTTTATATTTTAGAATAGAGAAAGCATATTTGTCTTTCTCAATGTGACTTATTTCACCAAAATGTTGTGGTTTTCTTACAAGAAACTGCGGCTGAACATCATGTTCTTTCCTTTATGGGAATGGAAATTTCATTGATCCCCGGCTTCTACACCAACCATATTATTACAAAAATCGATAAAATACGCAAGACAGCATGTGATGGCACGTTTTCAAACACAATATGCCAAGGTGAGTGACTTAGTTGTCAAAACCACGATTATGTCTCGCGATTCTACGACTTTACGACCCAAATTAAGTGGACCGGACATACCATACTAGGTAGTAGAACCTATGATATTACGATTCTGGCGTTATTATCCTGGGATTTGCGATCCTACCATAGGGGATCCGATCTTCACCGATCGGTTGGTTTCGAGGGGAATTCGAGGGAGATGAAGAAGAACACTAAGAACACAGCGAAGAACACACACACACACGTGGAGATAGATAGCGAGACAAACTCGTAGAATGAATGCCGACAATAAAACCCCAACGGAGCAACCCCATAAGTCGAAATATAAGCCAACAGTCGCTCTAATTGAAACCAATTCCTTCTTACCGGCTTGTCCATCGATATAATAGAACCTTAGCAAGGAATGATAGCAATCAATAAAACACTATGGAAGATTGGCACGGCTAGAACCTTGATAGTGAAGATTGGTACATGCATATTAGAATCCACAAGGGTGAAGAGTAGGTATGTGAAGAACCCGGATCATCTCCCTAGGAGTTCCACACACACACAACTAGGTGGGAGGAGCAAAGCTCTCTCTAATTCATTGTCTCAATCCCTTAGGGTTTCTAGGATGGGGTGGGGGCATATTTATAGGCCAACCATTTAAACAAGGGTAGTTTAGGATTAAAACTAGGTTTGGGGCATTACATGGGATGATGCCCAACTCAGAGCTCACAGGCCCGATCCTCAAGTCGGAGATCCGATGTGAGTAGGACATGGATTCCAATGTGGTCGGGTTTCCCGTAGGTCTCTAGGCGGTCTCTGATTTGGGGTACTAGATTTGTCATCATTGGCTTCACGAGTCTAGGAGAGCACTTGAAATCTGTGTGGCAGGATCGGAGATTCCGCTCGAACCTAAGATCTCGGTGTAGAGGACACCAGAGATTCCGCTATAGTCAAAGCAAGCATCTTCTCCCTCCTCTTCCAAACTTCATGCTTGGTGGTCTTGGCTTCTAGGGTATCCTTTGCATCTCCTCTTGGCATCATGATCATGGGTATGTACCTAGTCACAAAATGGGTGTTTGTCTCAAGTAGCTTTCTATTCAAATGAGGACTAATAAGGAGGTCATGCGATGGAAATAATTAACCTTAGGTGCTTGTGTTGGTGTAGCATGACTTGGATAGATTGGTTCAATGGGTCACATGGTGATGACCATATGTCAAGTTGCATCACTCCCCCTTTTTAAAAGAGTCATACTCGACTCTAGAAGCTTATCACCATGTAGAGGAGGTAGACGGGAAATTTTGATATTGGGGATCACCATGTAGTTGATATTTGTGCCTATACTCGACTCTAGTGTGCATGATAGATGATAAAATTAGCTAAGACATGCCCATATTACCATTAGCACAACACAAATATATCCAAGTGAATGCATATCCAAGGTCAGTGTGCAAGCAAATGTTTGGAACATGATCCAAATGTGGGAACTCAAAAAATCCATGAAAGTAGTGGTGATAGAACTCAGAGCATTTGAAAGAGAAATTGGCCAACATCTTTGATTCTATAAGAGGAGAATTTGGTAAACACACATGCGTAATTATCAAGTGTGAAAACAAAGCATTTGAAATAGCAAATGTTCAATATTTTTGTTGTAATACCAAAAGCATTCAAAACAAGGATCATAGAACCTTGGTTTTCAAAATGGTAGGTCGGAAACGTATCTACTCCCTCAGTTTCAAAATATAAGATGTTTTAGGTTTGTGAAGCAAATGTATCTAGACTACTTTTAGTATGTAGGTTCACTCAAGTTTAAAGTGAATCTAGACACTAAAAGAAGTCTAGATACATTTTCTTCGCAAACCTAAAACATCTTATATTTTGAAACGGAGGGAGTATAATTTTTGATGATCCATGCTTGTTTAGTATCTACTTTGCTTTGCTTTGTCCACACTTTGAGGTGTTTTTATATCTTTTCTGGAACTAACCTATTAACAAGTTGCCACAGTATCAGTTGCATGTTTTCTTCTGTTTTTGGTTCCAGAAAGGCAGAAAATCAATATTCGCGGAATTGGACGGGACAAAATCCAAAGTCAATATTTTGCCGTGGGCGACACGAAGCCAGAAGACAGGACGGAGGGGTGCCACAGGGCGGCCAGACCCTCCTAGGTGCGGGTGAACCCAGCCCGCGGCTGGGCAGGGTGTGGCCCCCTGGCAGCCCCCTGCCTCGCCTCTTCGCCTATAAGAAGCCCCCGATATAGAAACCCTAGGCACCCGATCAAAACTCCACGAAAACTTCTGTAGCCGCCCCCATCATCGTCCCTAGATCAGGGGGGTTTGAAGTTCTTCCCGGCACCCTGCCGGAGGGGAGATCATCCCGGAGGCCTTCTTCTCCGGTATGAAGCGTGAGTAGTTCCACCTTGGACTATGGGTCCATGTAGTAGCTAGATGGTTGTGTCTTCTCCTTGTGCTTTCATGTATATATCTTGTGAGCTCCGTTCATGATCAAGATCTAATCTATTTGTAATCATGCATGTTGTGTTTGCGGGGATCCGATGGATATTTAGATTACTATGTCAGATTGATTAATGGTTTTGTCTTATTTATTCTATCATGCTTGTGTTTTTTGTGATCTTCCATGCTCTCCGTTGTTAGTAGCTATCTTGGCCAAATAGTTGCTAATGACTCCAAGAGGGGGTATTTATGCTCGATAGTGGGTTCATGCCTCTAGTTTCCAAGGGAAGTGACAGAAATATCTTCGGTTGTAGATGTGTTGTTTCCACTAGGGAGAAAACAACGGTCTCTTGTTCACGGAACAAGTGGATTTTTTACCTTACACACTTTGCTTAAAGCAGTTGTCTGTTGCTTGCAACTTAATACCGAAGGGGGTTTGGATGATAACCTGAAGGTGGACTTCTAGTCATAGATGCAGTTGGATGGCGGTCTATGTACATTGTTATATTTCCCAATCGAATCTCATAGGATCTTTTTGTCTAGTATTTCATTATTATGCATTGCTCAGTTTCTATCAATTGCCCTGTTGTAATTTGTTTACCCTTCATGCCATGTTGTTTATCTAAGGAGAGCACCTCTAGTGAACTATGGACCAAGGTACAGTCTTTACCATTGATACATCTTCCACTATTACTTGTTTACTTGCTGCAAACCATTCATCACCTTCCACACCATACATTTAATCCTTTGTTACAGCAACCGGTGAGATTGACAACCTCACTATTAGTTGGGGCAAAGTCTTAAGTTTGTGTTGTGCAGGTCACCACGTGCTTGCAGCATCTTTGGGACGTTTCCTTCCTCCTACTGGTTCGATAACCTCGGTTTCTTACTGAGGGAAACTTGCCTGTTGTACTGCATCATACCTTCTGCTTGGGGTCTCCCAACGAAGTGCTGCTGCACTCATCAAGGCTTTTTCTGGCGCCGTTGCCGGGGAGGCTAAGGACGTCTTCACAAGGCGAGTCCTCCTCAACCTTTCTCTTTACTTTGTTTTTAGTTTGCTTAGTTTGTTTTGCTTGGTTTTTTTGCCTCTTTTAATCAAAAACTCCAAACAAATTAGTTTAGTTTGGTTTGCTTTCTCTATCCAAAAACACAAAAAATAGTTCCTGCTCTAGCTGTTGCTGCTGTTTTTTGCTTGCTCCACCTTTGCCAAAATGAACTCTGCTGAGAACACCAAGTTGTGTGACTTCACTAGCACAAACAACAATGATTTCCTTAGCACTCCCATTGCTACACCTGCTCCTGATGCTACCTTTTATGAAATTAAGCCTCCTTTGTTGAATCTTGTGATGAGAGAGCAATTTTCTAGTGCTAGTTCTGATGATGATGCTGCCCATCCCAATAACTTTGTTGAACTCTGTGAGATGCAGAAGTATAAGGATGTAGATGGAGATATTATTAAGCTCAAGCTGTTTCCTTTTCCTTGAGAGGAAAAGCTAAAGAATGGTTGCTATCCTTGCCTAGAAATAGTATTGATTCTTGGACTAAGTGCAAAGATGCTTTTACTGGAAAGTACTATCCTCCTGCTAAGATTATATCTATGAGAGGTGACATTATGAAATTTAAACAACTTTATAATGAACATGTTGCTCAAGCTTGGGAAAGAACGAAATCTTTGGTTAAGAATTGTCCCACTCATGGACTCACTGCTTGGATGATTATCCAGACTTTTTATGCAGGTTTGAACTTCTCTTCAAGAAACCTATTGGATTCAGATGCTGGAGGTACCTTTATGGGCATCACTTTGGGTGCTGCAACAAAACTCCTTGATAATATGATGGTTAATTACTCTGAATGGCACACTGAGAGAGCTCCACATGGTAAGAAGGTAAATTATGTTGAAGAAACCTCCTCTTTGAGTGATAAGCTAGATGTTATTATGGCTATACTTGTTAATGGAAAGCTCCTTTAGATCCAAATAATGTTTCCTTAGCCTCTTTGGTTGCTCAAGAAGAGAAAGTTGATGTGAACTTCTAATAGGAGTAATTTTGGTGGTAACAACTATAGGCCTTATCCTCCTAACTATGGCAATACCTATGGAAACTCCTACAACAATGCTAGAAGTGCCCCCTCTGAACTTGAAGTTATGCTCAAAGATTTTATTAGTAAGCAAACCTCTTTCAACAAGACTATGGAGGAAAAACTTTTAACTGTTGAGAAGAACATTTCCTCTTTGTCTGAAGCATAGTCCTCCTTGATTAATAAAATGGCTGCTAAACCTGAAACCATGGAAAGTACCTTTGCTGCTACTCATGCCATACAAGTTACTATTGATGAAAATGTTAGGTTGCTAGCTCAACTTCATGCTAAGTGGGAAAGGGAAGCTGAAATTGATAGAAACAATAGTGTGTGCACCATCACTAGAATGGAGACCACTAAACCACAAGAAGCCCCTATTCCTCCTCCTACAACGACTAAGCCTAATGAGTCTACTACTAGTAATGCTAAGTTTGATTTTGATATATATGGTTGCAATATTTCTGAAGTGATTCTGTTCCTGCAAAAGCTTGCTAGAAGTCCTGATGCTAGTGATATGCATGTTGCTTTCACTAAACACATTACAAATGCTCTTGTTAATATTAAGGAAGAGAAGTTAAAACACAAAGCTTCTATTCCTAGGAAAGTAGAAGATAGTTGGGAACCTATTATTAATGTGCAAGTGATTGACTTTGATCTCAAAGCTTCATGTGATCTTGGTTCTAGTGTCTCTATTATGCCTAGGAAGATTTATGAAATGCTTGATTTGCTACCTTTGGAAGATTGTTATTTGGATGTCCCACTTGATGATAATGCTAAGAAGAAACTCATGGGGAGTATTAATGATGTTCTCATTATGGTTAACAATGCTTATGTCCCTGTTGATTTCTATGTTTTGGATGTTGAATACAATGTTTCTTGTCCTATTACTTTGGGAAGACCTTTTCTTAGAACTATAGGTGCCATCATTGATATGGAAGAAGGCACCATTAAATATCAATTTCCATTCAAGAAAGGTATTGAACACTTCCCTATGAGGAGAGAGAAGTTGCTTTTTGCTCATCCTTTGAAAGCTAGGTTTGATGTTAATGCTTCCTTATTTGAAAATACTTGATTTCTTGCTTCTTGTGCCTAACTTAAAGGCATTAAAGAAAAGTACTTGTTGGGAGATAACCCAAGAGTTTTATTGAGTCTTCGAAGTTATTATTTAAGTAATTACCTCTACATATCCTTTTTTTGCTTTTTGTGCCAAGAATGACCTCTAATGAGAGGGAAGTAAGATTTGGGGAGTTGTCGTCCCGAAACAGATTTATGTCCTCCACCATAAAAATTCGTGAGGAGTATCTGTAAGTCGGATTGATCTGAAACTTGACCAATAAATCTCCCAGTATGTTAGATAACTTTCATTAGTTTAACACTTTTTGATTTAAGCAACAGAAGATTTTCTAAAAAATCGGTTTCTACCTGCTGGTCTGTTTTGACAGATTTCTGCCATTATTTGCATTTGCTTCTTATTGGTTCGTTTTTGAGTTCTCTTTTGGGGAATTGAGATTTTTGAAGGAGTTGCTACAGTAGCTTGTATTTTTAGTGAAAAGTTTTTCTGTTCCAAAGCTAAGCCTAAAGGTCTATTATCTTTTGAATACACTAATGTTGCTAATGAAGATTGTGTCAAGGAAAAAATTCAGGTGTAGAGAGAGAATGATGTAATAAGATGAAGAATGGACAAAAGCTCAAGCTTGGGGATACCACTCCGGTGTCACCCCAAGAAATATCCAAGAGGTACAAGCGTCAAAGCTTGGGGATGCCCAAGGCATCCCCTTCTTCATCAATAAAAAGCCCAGGTCTGTCTAGACACTTCACTTTTATTGTTTCATGCACAGTTGTGTTTTTTTGGAGCGTCTTAGTTTTCGTTTGATTTTCTTAGTTTATTTAGTTTGCTTGAATAAAGTATTTTGGACCCCCGTTCTCGTTGTGTTGTTTCAAATAATTTGATTGGTGTTGGAAAGAAGTAGAAAGTTCCTGCTTGAAAGTGCAAGAGGAGCTTGCATTGACTGTGACTTAGACTTTAGCATGACATGCTAGGTGTTGTTTTGACCTTATGCTTAGTGATTATTGCTGTAGCATGTCTTGTTCCAAACAATTGGGATTGCTTAGTGTGCCTTGAAAGAATTATGCGTTGTTTTCGCATGCAAAAGCATAATATTGTGGTATTCTCCTTTGATGCTTTGTTTGGGTTGACTTGGCACATGATCACACCATGTTATGACTATGGACAAGTCACCATAGCCTCTATGATCATTTAGTCCTTGACTTGTAGTACCACTCTATGCTTTGATTAGTAATGTTTTGTTGCTCTGCATGATTGTGTCCATTATTGCTATCTTAGTTGGTTGCTCCCAATATTTTGCTAGCCTCCACTTGTATGAGTAAGTTCTATTCATGCTTCCAACTCCCAAGAAACCAAGTTATTCCAAAGTGTCCACTATAAATTCCTATGCATGGTGTATTACTCCATTCCAAGTATATTCTTGTTTTCAGCTATCTTCCAATTAAAAGTATTTTGTTATGTGAAAACTTAGTGATTAAAGCCCTCACAAACTTGATGGCACACTTTATATTCTTTGCCCCTAATAAACTTGAACCATTGTGTCATCTATGTTGTATATGCTTGCACTTATACGTTGGAATTAGCAGAACCATGCTGTCATGGGGAACGTTTTCAACATTGCACTTGTACTTTGTACACAGTTGATATCATGCTCTTTTGTCTATGGATGTCACCGGTGTGAAATAAAGAGGGGGCTTGTAAGTACATGGAGTTATGTATTTTGTGTTAGAGAAACTCCTAGGCCGCTAGCCTAAGCCATGCCTAATCATGGTGGAAAATTGTAGCATCACCATAATGAGTATTCTGTGAAGCATCCTCAATAAAAATCTATACATATAGTAAATAAAAATATCGCGGAGATGTTCATTGTCTGCTTGCCTTGTCATTTTGGTTATGGGATAGCTCATGTACCATGTGCAAGGGGTACCCCGTTGGCGGTTCTCTATGATACGCATGTACTTACTATGACAAGAACTTACAGGCGACTGAAGTTGAGTAGCATGAGGTGTGGCCCTCGTATTCAAGGGACTTGAGATTGCCAACTTATACTTTGTCAAGCATATATTCCATAGTTTGTTCACTTTAACCTTAATCACTTCAAGATGCTTATGATAGGGGGAATCAGGGCTGAAAGCTAACAAGTACCATAATTTTTGGAAGCTCCTTTTGAAACTTGAAATCCCTGCTTCCCTTTACGAAGGGCCTTTCTTCCACTATTATATTGAGTCTCCGCTTCTACCTTTAGGCACCATTAAGAGAGCATAGTTTCCATCCTGTGTGTAGTGTCCCAAAACTTATTGATTGATGAATATTGTGATATTACTTGTTCTTGTGCTACTTGTATCTAGTCACTCTTATGAACTTTGAAGGTGTTCTATGCATCTATTTGCTACTCTATGAGGGACAAGCTGAATGCCACTATGCCATGTTTTATGTATGTGAAATAAACAAACATTTTTCAATGCATGTTATTCATGATCTTTGTTTGTAGCCTTTCATGTTGCATGCATAGTTACTTTGTCTTATTGTTAGAACTCCATCTTTCATGCACATGTTTAGAGTTCTTTGATCCCAGCTTCCAATGCTTGCAAATGGTTTGATCTTGGTTTTGATGGTGCATGTCACCACAAAAATTATTCTTTCATCACTTAGCTACTCAAGGACGAGCAGGAGTTAAGCTTGGGGATGCTTGATACGTCGGAAACGTATCTATAATTTTTTATGGTCCATGCTTGTTTTGTATCTACTTTGCTTTGTCTACACTTTGAGGTGTTTTTATATCTTTTCTAGAACTAACCTATTAACAAGTTGCCATAGTGCCAGTTGCATGTTTGCTTATGTTTTTGGTTCCAGAAAGGCGGAAAATCAATATTCTCGGAATTGGACGGGACAAAAGCCAAAGTCAATATTTACCGTGGGCGAGATGAAGACAGAAGACGAGACGGAGGGGCGCCACAGGGCGGCCAGACCCCCCTAGGCGCGGGTGGGCCCAGCACATGCCTGGGCAGGGTGTGTCCCCCCTGGCGGCCCCCTGCCTCGCCTCTTCGCCTATAAGAAGCCCCCGATACAAAAACCCTAGGCACCCGATCAAAACTCCACAAAACCTCCTGTAGCCACCGCCACCATCGTCCCTAGATCGGGGGGATCTGAAGTTCTTCCCGGCACCCTGCCGGAGGGGAGATCATCCTGGAGGCCTTCTTCTCCAGTATGAAGCGTGAGTAGTTCCACCTTGGACTACGGGTCCATGTTGTAGCTAGATGGTTGTATCTCCTCCTTGTGCTTTCATGTACAGATCTTGTGAGATCCATTCATGATCAAGATCTAATCTATTTGTAATCATGCATGTTGTGTTTGCGGGGATCCAATGGATATTGAGATTACTATGTCAGATTGATTAATGGTTTTTTCTTATTAATTCTATCATTTCTGTGTTGTTTGTGATCTTGCATGCTCTCCATTGTTAGTAGCTATCTTGGCCAAGTAGTTGCTAGTGACTCCAAGAGGGGGTATTTTTGCTCGATAGTGGGTTCATGCCTCTAGTTCCAAGGGAAGTGACCTAAATCTCTTCGGTTGTAGATGTACTGTTGCCACTAGGGAGAAAACAACGGTCTCTTGTTTATGGAACAAGTGGATTGTTTACCTTACACACTTTGCTTAAAGCAGTTGTCTGTTGCTTGCAACTTAATACTGGAGGGGGTTCGGATGATAACCTGAAGGTGGACTTCTAGTCATAGATACAGTTGGATGGCGGTTTATGTACATTGTTGTATTGCCCAATCGAATCTCATAGGATCTTTTTGTCTGGTATTGCATTATTATTGTAGGGGTTCGTAGCATGGAAAACAAAATTTTCTACTGCATGAACACACAATCAAGTTCTAATCTATGATCAAGCCAAGATCTATCTACTAGATTGTAGCAACGAGTCAGTAGAGTACTAACCCTCGAAGATCCAAAGTGGTTAACGAGAGCAGATTCTCGTGGATGATGTAGTCGTACACTTCCGATCTCAAGATCGCGTAGACGATCCTTCCGGTGCTCAGCAGCGTTCGGCAATGGCCATCTGACCGTTAATTTTCGATGAAGACCTTCCTCTCCCTTGTTCCAGCAGGCAGCGGAGGTTGTAGCACTCTCCTCGCGATTCCGACAGCACGACGGCGTTGTACCGGAAGTAGAGGGGAGATCTCGCAGGGCTTCGCCTTAAGCCGGAGCGAGTATGGTGGACTATGAGAGAGCCCTTGGTGATCTAGGGTTTAGACGCACCAAGGAGAGGGAGCAAGGCCGGCGGCTAGGGCAAGAGGGGAGCCCCAACTCGGCGACTTGGCAAACCCTAGGAGGCGGCAGCGACAATGGTGGAGGCCGACGGCTAGGGTTTAGGTTTAGAGGGGCAAGGTGTGTTTGGAGGGGCAGCCCTGCCCCTCCTTATATAGGTGGAGGGGCGCTCCAAGGGAAGGGGAGTCCCTCCCCAACTCGGTCTCCAAGGGCCGGCGGTGGAGGGAGAGGAACTCCTCCCCAAGTAGGTTTCCTACTCTCCCTCCACCAAACAAAATAGCCGTTTGACTTTTCAAATTGGCGTTTGACTTTTCAAACTAGGATTTGATTTAACCCTTTATTTTGTTCAGCGATGACACCTTGTACATGATGCAACCATTCCAACTTGTTATGACACATTCATGTACCCTTCCCCTCCGGAGTGCCGGACATTCTGGAACCTTCTAGAACATTCCCGATGAAAACATCGGAACTATTCTCCAACCCCGAAACAGGACTTTCCTTATATGAATCTTATTCTCCGGACCATTCCGGATCTCCTCGTGATATCCCGGATCCCATCCGAGACTCCGAACAACATTCGGTCTCTTACTCATCATTCCGTAACTACTCAACAACATCGAATCCTTAAGTGTGTCTCCCTACGGTTCGTGAATTATGCGGACATGACCGAGACACTTCTGCGATCAATAACCAATAGAGGAATCTGTAAATTCATATGGCTCCCACATATTTCTACGATTACTTTGCGATCGAATGAACCACTTACATACGATACCAATTTCCCTTTGTCTCACGATAGTTTACTTATCCGAGGTTTTGATCGTCGGTATCTCTGCATACCTAGTTCAACCCCGTTACCGATAAGTACTCTTTTCTCGTTCTCGTGATATGTGATCCCTTGTGAGACAGTCACATGCTTGCAAGCTAATTGGATGACATTCCACCGAGAGGGCCCAGAGTATATCTATCCATCATATGGATGGACAAATCCCACTCTTGATCCATGTGTTTCAACCCATACTTTCCGAACACTCAATGCCACCTTTATAGCCACCCAGTTACGGTGTGGTGTTTGATGTCATCAAAGCATCCTTCCGGTGATGGTGATAAGCATGATCTCATGGTCGAAGGAATTAGGTTACTATGTATCAGAAAGCTTATAGCAAATGAACTATTTAAATGACTTGATCTTTATGCTACGCTTAACTATAGGAGTATGTCCATCACATCATTCTCCTAATGATATGACCCTGTTGTTAATGACATCTCTATGTTCATGATCAGGAAACCATGATCATATATTAACCAACAAGCTAGTTTAACAAGAGGCTTTACTAGGGACTCTTTTATGTTTACAAATCACACAAGTATTAATGTTTTCGGTTAATACAATTATAGCATGCTATGTAAACATTTATCATAAGTATGAAGATATGATAATAACCACTTTATTATTGCCTCTTGGGCATATCTCCAACAATTATGCCTTGCTCAGTTCCTGTCAATTGTCCTGCTATAATTTGTTTACCCTCTAAGGAGAGCACCTCTAGTGAACTATGGACCTCGGTCCAGTCTTTACCATTGATACATTTTCTACTGTTACCTGTTTACTTCCTGCAAACCATTTATCACCTTCCACGACATACAATTAATCCTTTGTTACAGCAACCAGTGAGATTGACAACCTCACTGTTAGTTGGGGCAAAGTCTTGAGTTTGTGTTGTGCAGGTCTCCACGTTTCTTGCAGCACCTTTGGAACGTTTCCTTCCTCCTACTGGTTTGATAACCTCGATTTCTTACTGAGGGAAACTTGCCTGTTGTACTACATCATACCTTCCGCTTGGGGTCTCCCAACGAAGTGCTACTGCACTTATCATCCACATGGTTGCAAACAAACCAAAACAAAGTGAAATTGGTTGACATGTTTAATGCAAAACATGTAATCCCATCACCAAGTGAGAAAAGGGAACTCACATGAATTATGCTCTCAAGAGCTCCTTTGGTCAATATGTGCTCAATCAAGGTTGGCATTGGCGTTCGGGTAACTACACACACAATAGATGAAAGAAACAATGTATGTGCATGGTATATGAACACGTCATCCATCATCATGCATCTTATTGTTTGCATATCACCATTAGCATCAAGAAATATATTTTGAAAAGCATGATCTATGTGCAATCAAGGTGACGGGGCATGCTCAAAGTGTGTGGTGCATCAAATTTTGAGAAAGCTACAGGGGAAATCTTTTTTCATTCAAATTAACATCATTGCAATCGAACCATTGGGAAGAGAAATTGTTCAATGTATTTGTTTCAATGATGAGAGGAAATATGAAGCGACTATAGCATGGCATGTTTATGTCAATTTGATCACGACTATATGATTCTATATGATCAACAATGCGGGAACAAAATATCACATGGTGAAGTCAAAGTAGCATATGATATGGAAATAGGAACACACATAGCATGCAATAAATCAAGAATCATCATGTCCACTAGTGTGACCATGGCATCACCAACACCTATATCATTTCCTTTAGAGTTCCGCTCATGTGAAGTAGGTGTTGTGGTAGAATCGGCCTCCATGGGCTCTTTTTAATCATCCATGGGAATGGTCATGTTCGTGCTTCTTGTCTCCTCATCATCCATGCAACCTAGCAACAAGGAAGAAAACACAAGAGGAATATAGGTGAAGTTGTAAGAAATCAAAACGTCCTCGATCAACTCATGATGTGCATCAGTCAAGCTCTCAATATGGATGCACTCATCCTCACGTATGGTGGATGCACACAACTCACTCTTAATCTCACTCAAGTGGTGTATGTGGCTCTCAACCTCACATGGGATAGGTGGCATCTCCCTAAAACCTAAACCCTAATCCAAGACGTGGGAGAGAGACATGAAAGATTTTATCCTTTGGAGATATGCCTAGAAGCAGTGCGTCGCTTTGAAGAGATCAGATCAGTCAAAACTTGGAGCAAAGATTCATTACCCAAAATCAGTATGACTCGCCTTGCACTTGAAGAGATTAGATCAGTCAATATGGATCCTTTGACATGTGCAAAGAGCGAGCAATGACTTGCCTTGCACTTTAGTATGGAGAAGATTAATTACCCAAAATCAAATCCCCGCATGTGTGTACCTATATTTTGTAGTGGGTGCTCCTGGACCGAGAATCAGTGTCCTCTATTTCAACAAGGGCAAAGAGGAGGGTGGCGACAACGAGGGTGGTGACGACAAGTAGTAAGGCCCATTGGACGCTGCAATTATTGCTCAAATATGTGAGCTTACTCGTAGCAAGGAAAAGTACCTGATGACCCACAAGTATAGGGGGTGTATCATAGTACTTTTGATAAATAGGAGTGTCGATCCCAACGAGGAGCAGAAGGTGTTGACTAGTGGTATGGAGCAGAAAATCTTTGTAAATACTTAGCAAACGGATTTTTAGGGGTTTTCTGATAAAGCAACAAAACAAAGTGCAAGTAATAAAGACAACGAACAAACACAACAAGTGGCCCAATCCTTTCTTAGCAAAGGACAAGCCGGTGGAAATACTTATAAGGACCAAACGTTCTCGAGGACACATGGGAATTTTGTCAAGTGCTTTCGCTTCAAATAGCTGAGTACTCTTCTTTGGTGTTGTAAGTCTTGTGTGGTTGAACCTGTGCTAATTTACCGATCTTACTTGGACTAATACATACTTGTGATTAAACCCCTTGCAAGCATCCACAACTACAGGAAAATAATTAAGATATAAACCTAACCACAGCCTTAAACTCTAAGATCCTACACTCCCTTGTGCAAAGGTGTCCTAACGGGGGTTCAGGTTTCTGTCAATCCGGCAACCCCACAATGAGTAGCCAGATACACAATGCATTCCCCTAGGCCCATAAATGGTGAAGTGTCATGTAGTCGACGTTCACATGACACCACTAGAAGAATAGCACCACAACTTAAATACTAAACCATTGAATAATAACTCAACACAAATCCACTACTAACAACATGACTTCTCCCATGTCCTCAAGAACTAGACGGACTACTCACGAGACATCATATGGATCAAGATCAAAGATGCTATGGTGATGGATAACAATCTGAACATAAACAATAATCCAATGGTTCCACTCACAAGCATCAACTACAATAGTAATCAACACTAGG
Source organism: Avena insularis (assembly GCA_023614405.1). Classification (NCBI taxonomy): domain Eukaryota; kingdom Viridiplantae; phylum Streptophyta; class Magnoliopsida; order Poales; family Poaceae; genus Avena; species Avena insularis. The sequence goes on from CM042685.1 coordinate 273,392,493, forward strand.
AAAGTTTCCCCTAAGAACTAAAGCAATATCTAACACAATTGTTACATCGGGATGAAGTGGTGATGATGGTGCTGGTGGAGATGATATTGTGGATGATGATGATCCCAATGAAGTCTAGCTTGATGATGGTGTTGATGGCGACGATCTCTCCTCTCCGGGAAGGAATTTCCCTGGCAGAAATCTATCTGCTGGAGAGCTCTTTCTCTCTCGTTGTTTTCCGCCCCGCAGAGGCAGCGGAAATATTTCTGTGGTCGCTCTCCTGGTGTTAGGGTTCCGAGAGGAAGATATAGGCGAGACGGCGGAGTGGAGGCCGGCCAAGTGGGCCACACCTGCCCTAGGCGCGGCCTAGAAGGGACCCGCGCCTAGGGGGTGTGGGCCCCCTGGGCCCAGCTATGCCTCCCCTTCTGGATTCCTTCGTCTTCTAGGAAAATATAATTTTCCATTATTTTTCTAGTATTTTTCTAATCTTCGCAAAATTGCATCAAAAAACCTCTTTTTCCATCAGAAACCTGACTCCGGCAGTCCATCCTCCAAGAATCATCCAACATGCAAAAATAGAGGAAAAGTCATAAGTAACACCTCATAATAAGAAATATATCAATGAATAGAGGCAAATTATAATATAGAATGGTGATGCAAATTGGACGTATCAACTCACCCCAAGCTTAGACCTTCGCTTGTCCCCAAGCAAAAACTAAGCTTAGTAAACATGTCCACATGTTTATGGAGTGAAGTTTTGATAAAAGAATACGGACAAGAAGCATCACACTTACCATTACACAACTCATATAAGAAAGCAACTCACCATTATATAACTTAGCTTGCAACAAGTACAGGAGTCACAATAGAGATATATAAAGATAAATCATAATTGGAATTGGCAAACTCTTGTTCTTGGTCAGATAACAGCTGGCAAATAGTTTCACAAATAAATCTTTTGAAGAAGTTTTAAAACATGAGTACTCTTTGCTCAAAAAGGTTTTTCAAAATGAAGGCTTTCAAAGTAATACTCAATAGATAAGAGTCTTGTGCAAACAAGGAAGAATAAAGAACATGATTGAATAAATCACCATATGAATGCTTGCAACACAACAACTCAAATGCTTTCTGGAGATAGAGAGGAAGTAGGTTTATGACTCAGCTTGGAAATAGGAGAAAGGTACCTTCATAGAGGGAAGCAGGGATTTCAAGTCATAAAGAGCTTCCAAAAGATTATGGTACTTACTAGCTTTGAGCCCTCATTGCCCCTATCATAGGCATCTTGAGATGATTAAGGTTAAAGTGAACAAGGATGGAGTATATGCTTGACGAAATATAAGTTGGCAATCTCATGTCCCTTGAGTACGAGGTCCTCTCCTCATGCTACTCAACTTTAGTCACTGGTAAGTTCTTGTCATTGTAAGTACATGTGTATCATAAAGAACCGCCAACGGGGTACCCCTTGCACATGGTACAGGAGCTATCCCATAACCAAAATGACAAGGCAAGCAGACAATGAGCATCTCAGCGATCTTTTTATTTACTATGTGCATAGCTTTTTATTGAGGAAGCTTCACACAATGCTCATTATGGTGATGTTGCAAGTTTCCACCATGATTAGGCATGGATTAGGCTAGCGTCCCAGGCGTTTCTCTAACACACATACATCACTCTATGTACTTACAAGTTCCCTCTTTATTTCACACCGTCGACATCCGCAAACAAAAGAGCATGATATCAACTGTGTACAACGTACATGTGCAATGTTGAAAGCGTTCCCCGTGACAGCACGGTTCTGCTAATTCCAACATATAGATGCAAGCATATACAACTTCGATGACATAATGGTTCAAGTCTATTAGGGGCAAGAAAATAAGGTGTGCCATCAAGTTCGTGAGAGCTTTACTAACTAGTTTTCACATAACAAAATACTTTTTAATTCGAAAGATAGATGAAGCTTGAGAATTTTCTTGAAATAGCAATAATGCTAATAGGTAGATATGGTGAACACAAATGGCACATGTTTTGGTTAAAAGGAGTTGGAAGCATGAGAAGTATGCCTTCTCAAAACAGGTTTTTGGATAGCAAGGCTGAGTAGCAAGCAAAAGAGTTGAAAGAAACAAGCAAACATACAAGTGATAAATCCAAACATGCAATCTTCCTTGAAGACACAAAATATCTTAAATAAAGAATACTAAGCTTATGAGCCAATCAAGAAAGAAAATAAATGATACAAAATACCTGTAAGCCTTTTATCTTTTCCTTTCAAACCTCAAAAGGTGTTGATACTGACCAGAGCTCGGTTTGCCAAAACCAATTTAGATTTACTTGATGCTCCCAAGTGATGCCAATACTGATCAACAAGATCAATCATATAATAGAGATTGCAAACTAAAATAAGAAGTGCAAAAAGTAAAAGATGAAACTTCTCATTAATATTCCATAAAGGCACTCACACCAAGGGATACATAGATAATCAACTAAAGGAGAGATAGTTCCACATGCAAACCAACCTATAAGATAACTTCTCTACCAAAGATATGAATCTAAAAAGGTAAAAGATAAAAGATAATGATGGTGATACCACGGCACTCCCCCAAGCTTAGAACAAGCCAAGGGGATGCCAAACCTGATGACGAATTACTCCTTCGGTGGTGGTGGTGTTCTCTTGATAAGCTCTTCAATTAGTTTCTTCAAATCCGCAATCTCAAAGGTCAGAGTATGAATCAACTCCGAATTCTGCTCAATGCGGTTCATGATCATGTCAGGCCGAGAATTCTAGTCCTTGTTATTCTTTCCCCACTCTTCCTTCTTAGTTTGTTCCTCTGATGGCTTGCACAACTTATGTGGAGCCTGTTGGGAACCCCAAGAGCTGGGTGTGAAGCAGTACAGTAGCAAGTCTTCCCTCAGTAAGAAACCGAGGCTATCAAACCAGAAGGAGGAAGGAAACGTCACACAGGTGTTGCAAGCAACACGGATACCTGCACAACACAGACTCAAGAATTTGCCCCAACTAACAGTGAGGTTGTCAATCTCACCGGTTGCTGTAACAAGGGATTAAACGTATGGTGTGGAAGGTAATGGTTTATAGCAAGTAAACAAGTAACAGTGGAAGATGTGTCAATGCCAAAGATTGGACCGGGGTCCATAGTTCACTAGAGGTGCTCTCCTTAGATAAACAACATGGCATGCAGGGTAAACAAATTACAACATGGCAATTGACAGGAACTGAGCAAGGCATAACAATGCAATTACTAGTTAGGAAGATCCTATGAGATTCGATTGGGCAATACAGGTTCTACCCATTTACTAGGTTTCCAACCTAAGGTCAAAGCATATGCTCTGATACCAACTGCGGTGACCCAACATACCACTGCATGATGTAGTATAATATAGTCGTTGACATAACACCAATGAAACACCGTTCACTAGTATTACATCCCTCAGAATGGCACAACAAAAACACATCGGATCCAATACATGGCTAAAGGTTACAACTCACTCTTTACACAAGATCCATAGAACACTCTAGGTTAAAGAGAGAGAAAAAACTTCATACGGAAAAGAATCAAAGATAAATAATGTGAGAACGATTATACTATTACGTCTAGTATTCTGGCTAAGAGGTTAGCATTGCTGCTATTGCAATGCACTACAGAAATAGGTTCTTTGGCTAGAGATTACATTTCAATCTAATCAGTAACTTCGTATTCTCTTGATTTGATGAATATGTTGACTTCCTTGTTTTTATTGAAAAGCCTTAGCTTTTGATGATTCCTGGAGCATAACTTGGTGTAGACATCGTCTTAATAGCTTCAGAATCTAGCAAGGGTTAAGAAGATACTTTGAGTACGAGCGTACTCAGCAAATTCACTAGAAAAGGAGTGTTTGATGCACTATAACTACAGCCACAGACCGTAGGTCGTAGGCAATGCAAGTTTTCATAAACATTTCTTCAAAGGTTGCTTTTATTCTGAAAAGCTATGTCCGTCAGCCTTCACAGGTTTACCAGAACTTTCATGGAGTTCCTTTCCTGCCGCGTTCACAGCTCCTTCCCGGAACAGGGAGTAACAAGTTACAATTCTTACACTCTGTAGAGGTGTGTTACTTTACCCATGAGAGATAAACTCTTTGTTGCACAGCCGGGTAGCTTATTCCCGTCCACTATTCCATGATGTGGGGCCCAGAAGATGATCCAAGCCAATCACTGCCCCCTTCGCGACCTTGCATGCCTCCTTGGTGTACACCATGCCCACATATTGGATTACGGCAATGGTTTGTACAAATCGTTACATGCCAGAACTATGGACGATGAGGGTTCCCACCCATATGCTGCATATCCTCTATGAATTACCAATTAATATGCACGCTATGAGGATAACAGCCACGACCTGCACATCTGGCTTCATGCGAGAGGAAGAAGATACAGCTGACTTCTCCGTCCCATTCCAAATCTCATGGTCAACACGTAATATACGGCGCAAGAATCACTGGAGACATTGGTTGTTAAGTTCTAGGTGATATAGTTCTGAACAGTGGTATTCCAACTATCAGATTTAATAGATTAGATGATCACCCTGGATCGGTAACTAATAGTTCACATTATTATCAAAAATAGTGTTTTAAGACCTTTTTCAAATGCAGGTGATAACAACACTGGATTTGTAAAATACTTTACAGAAAATAAACAAAGGACATGAGCAAGTGTGAACTTGCCTTTTGTGATTGCAAGATTATGCACTCATGGTCTTTGAGTCAGTATAAGATCCAAAATCTGAAATCAACATCATTGGTCCGATAAGGACTAATGTTTAAAGAAGCAATATGCTTTTATGCATAAGTAATGTGATGCACGTTCTAAACGCAAATCCCGGGGTAACGTTGTCCTAGGGTTTGGATTCCGGAAATGGTTACTTTGGAATGTGTGGTCCTTTTAGATAAGTTTCATATTTGTGCTTCTATTAGAGATTATAAGTGGTTGTGAACAACACATATGTAGTAGTAAAACATGTATACTTATGACATACTAGTCAAGATTGCTTGTATAAGAGTTCTTGTTTGAAGTGGCAAAAGAATAACCTTCGAAGAAAAGGTTTCTCTTCTAAGTTCTAGACAACCTTTGTGGTTAGTTGAGTTGGGTAGCTATTATTTATGTTTGCTCGAATGGTTTGGGTTTGAGATGTTTTTATAACTTAACTACTTCAGACCAAAGTTAACTATAAAACATATAGTAATGTTTATTGTATTATATTTAGATTCTTGGAGACTAAAGTTAGCTTTAAAATATAAATAGTTTTGAAAGTATAGTACTTATACATTTGTATCTTGTGTATTTGAAATGTTTTCTTTAATTTACTTAAGAATAGTTATTCTTTCACTTGGTGTAATGGTTCCTTGATTCTATAATGGAGTAATATCATTTATCTTTTATAGATGAGTGAGTATAGTTTATAAACCAAAACATAATATTACTTAACTACTTATGGATTTATATAGTGTTGTGGTAGTTTTTGTAATTTGGTGGTTAACATGGTTTAGAAAAGGTTTGGTGTATTCATAAGTTGTTCTTTAAGGTTTTTATTATAAGTGGGAATGTGTTTAGAATATGATCTTCATTTAAGGTTGAGGATAATTTAAGAAGAGGGTATTTATAATGTTTTAAACCATTATGGCCTTATATTATTAATATTTAGGACTAATACTATTTCTTAGACTTATTTGACTCATTTTAGGAATGTTAATAAATTTTATTTATCCTTATATGAATTATTAATGAAGTAAATAAGTTTAAATTTGAGTTATTAAAATATTTAAAAAAATATTTAACTCAAAAGGATATTATTAGATTTTTAACATGTACATATTATTTTTGTGATCATTTTGGTATATCATATTTATTTTTGTGATTTATAAATAATAAGATATGATTTTTATAATTCTTATTAATTTATAATTACTTAATAAATAATAAAGATTTAATTAAGTGAAATAATAATACATGATTATAGTTTTAAATTAGAATTATTATTTTTCTAAGATTTTTGGTATTTTATTTATATTATTAACATTTATCATTATAAAAATATGAATTATCAAAGTTTTATTACTTATAAAACCTGTATTAAATAATATTTATTTAAATAATTATCATAATAATATTTGATAATAAGTTTAAGTTGTAGATTTCATTTTTCTATAAATTTTCATATATTATACATATTTTTCTGAATTGTAAGTCAAAAGTTATTAATTAAACAAGATTTAATCATTTATTTGATTTCTGGAATTTTATTAATTGAATTATAATATTTTATTTATTTTTTAAACAAGAAATAATTTTTACACCGCACTAACAACTAGCCTCAGTCACAGACTAGTGGGCCATTGTCCACCTCAGCTCTCAGGTTAAAGAAATTGCATTTGTTACTGACTGGTTAGCTACCCCAGTCAATGACATATGGGCCCTAGGCCATGTCACTTGCCATGCGGGACAAAGACCAGGTCAAACACGTCGACGTGGCTAAGGTGACATGCGCATGATGTCATGCTGACATCAACCTGGCCTCCACCACTAGAGGATGGTCGTCGACGGCGAACCAGAGTGCTTCGGTGGACGAGGTTGATGCTACTGGATAGAGGGAACCGAGGCGAACCTATTGGTGGTAACGCCGCTACTTAATGGTCACCGGAAATATGCCGGCGACGAGCTTCTGCGGCGGCCAACGGCGGTGCTCAACAAAATGGGGTCTACGGTGCGAATCAGCAAACGAAACTAGGGTCTAGAGATGCGTAATCTTACCCTGATGATGATAGAGCAGTCAAGGAGGCTTGGGGAGGCGTGACGACGGCGAATTGACGGTAATGGCCACAGCGGCCGAGGAAAAGGAATGCTCGATTTCACATGATTCCCGGTGAGTGGGCCTTCGTGCTTGGTCCTAGATGGTTCAGTCCATGACAGCGCGTCTAATGGTGGCTATCACGAGGCAAGGGGTGGTCGGAGTTGGCCGAAATGATGAACTCTGACGCGCTAGGTTTTCGGGTGAAGGAAGGAAGTGAGTCTGGAGAGCAAGATTGAGGATGAGGATGAGCATGGTTGTTGCGATGGCCTTCTTATCCTCTCCTGGTAACGGCGGCATTAATCTTGGCGCAACGACGACGATGACGGCATCGTGCGGCGGCGAGCTCCGCCAGCGATCTGTCTATGTGAGTGACGATGACGACCCACAGTCCTTCGCTATCCCCACTTGTCAGTCATAGAAGAAAAAGAACTAGGCTGTTGTGGGCTGCACAGGGGCGTTAGGTAAGCAGGTAGGGTTGGGCTACGGTCAGGTAATGTTTTTTATTAGTTTTACCCTATTTTATTTTCTATTTTCCTTTTCAGATTTGAATTTGACTTAGATTTTAAACTTTTCTTTGTAGGATTTCTTTGCTGGATAATTTCAATAATACTAAAATATAGTTAATATCACTGATGGATTTTTATTATATGTAATCTTGTTGTATTTCTTTTATTTTCTCAATAAGAACTCCTTTTTAATAATTTGAAGAAACCTTTCTTATTATTTTTATCTCCTCTCTTAATTATGGATTTCTTGAATGATGTATTCTTATTTGTTTGTAAGACTTAACTCTGGTTGGCTCCAAGTTGGAATATAAACTTCTTTATATGTATAATGATCCTATATTCTTATTTGATGCATAAAGTATAACAGACATTGATATGATTATTACTACTCCCATTAATTTGGAAAATGGCAATGTATATATTCTATTGTGACAATTAAAGAAATTTAAGGTTTTTAATTATGAATATTTACCCTAGGGTTTAGGGTTTTTAATATACTTAGATTCCTTTTTGGATATGAGTAAAGAATTAATAACTAAGCATATTGTCTTCTGCTTGTGATATTTGATGACATCACCTTTCATAAAAGAAGGTTATAATTAGAATGTTTTATAGAAAGGAATTGATAAAGTTATACTTAAGCACATATAGTGATGATGGTTGGAATTAACAGAGATGTGCTTATGTTATTTGTGTTATGGAAATGTTCCTATCAAGTGATATAGTTATAAGATGGAGAATTCTTAATATGAAATGGATAGTATACTTGGTTTTAAGATTTAGAGTTGATTGTTTCCCAAGAATTATTATCTTCCATAATTCATAACTCTAGACTTCTTATTAAGGAATTACTTTCCTAGATATACTACTTCTTCATATCCATCATCATGTGCTAACATGATGAGAGTTGCTTCATAAGGATATTCTTATTCACCTTTTATTCTTCTAAACTCATGGATGAATCCAATGAGTTTGATACAAAGGTATTTCATAGTTTTCTCATATCCTTGCTTGGTTGTATTTACTATTCTACTGTTGATAATCTTCCATCCAACGAGTAGTTCCTTCAAACTCTACTCACAATCTTCCTTAATCCTCCATCACTAATCTCTCTCTAAAGTTGACTATCCTTTAAGATGAATAACACTACTTCTATAACTCTGTGTTATACTAGCTGTAATTGAATAATATCATCTTAGATTCACTTTACTCCAATAACTCACACTCCAACCCTAAATCATTTTTATTGTGGTTTGTAATGACTACTCTGGGATAACTTACCTCTACTAGGGTTTCAATCATGTTTTATCCACCAATACCACTTATACATGACATAAGTACTCAATCTTGGTGAATAAGGCTTAATCATTATAATCTTTTGATCCATTATGGTTTAGGTTTCCAGTTGGCTAAACAAGGCTCCATCAATACAACATTACAGTTGTATTATAATTATCTTATGTTTAGCTCTATTGGATTAAGAGATATAATTCATTAACTATACCTACTTGATCCAATAGGACTACTCCTGGTAACTATCTCCAGACTTCATCCTTGTAATCTTATTTTCTATCAAGGAGGGATTTAACTCCATCAACTATCTTATTGATTGGATTCTTTCCAATCATTCTTATCAAATAAATGACATCTGAAACTAGCATCACTATTCACCTTTTCTTAGTTGTTTCTTTGTAGACACTTATTTGTAAGCTGTGTTATGATCAAGTACTTGATAAGTTGAGAATGGATGAATCAATAATTGATTTCTCAACATTGATGAACAACAGACATGGAAATATAACTCAACAGAGATGATAAGGATTAATATGGAAATAAAGATATATGGTGAATCATCTAAGCTTAGTTCCTTTCCTACTCCATCTTACTTAAGAAGTAGGGTTAGGTATTACCATGATACTCATGGTATATGCAGATGAGATTAAGATATAGTTGTTACATTCTTGTTATTTGTGTTATATCCTTAAATTGGTACTCATGAGTGATTATAATGGATACTATGATATGATCACCTAAGGATCAAATATAAATCATAATGTATTAGGTTTTATCTTTTATTTCATTTGATCTACCCTTAGGTCAAATCTCCCTTACCCAAAGTAAGGTTTTAGCAAAGTCCTATTGAAACTTATCGCAGTCAACTTGATGATCTACTTCAATTCCATCAAGCTAAGAGAAGCTTCATTCAATTTAACCAGTTCGGTTTTAAAAGCGCGAAAATTATTCGGATTTTCTATGCATGAATGCAATGCACACATCTGGGTTCAGCTTATTTCTAAGCTCTAATGCTGGGATGTTACAAATATCCATCGGATCCCCGCAAACACAACATGCATGATTACAAATAGATTAGATCTTGATCATGAATGGAGCTCACAAGATCTATACGTGAAAGAACAAAGGAGGAGATACAACCATCTAGCTACTACATGGACCCATAGTCCAAGGTGGAACTACTCACGCATCATACCGGAGAGCAGGCCTCCGGGATGATCTCCCCTCTGGTAGGGTGCCGAGAAGAACTTCTGATCCCCCTATCTAGGGATGATGGTGGTGGCGGCGGCTACAGACGGTTTCGTTGATATTTGATCTGGTGCTTAGGGTTTCTGCATCGGGGGCTTCTTATAGGCGAAGGGGGTGGCTGAGGCGGCGGCCAGAGGGGGCAAACCCTACCTAGGCACGGGGTAGGGCCCACCCGCGCCTACGGGGGGTTTAGCCGCCCTGGAACGCCTCCTCGTCTCCCCTCTGGACTTCTTGTTCCCCACAGAAAGTAATTGACTTTAACATTTGTCCTGTCCAATTCCAAGAATATTTCTTTACTAACTTCTTTGAAACCAAAAACAGCAGAAAACAGGCATCTGACACTGTTGCAACTTCTTAGTAGGTTAGTACCATAAAACATGTAAAAAGCACCTCAAAGTGTAGACAAGCAAAGCAAAGTAGATACTAAACAAGCATGGGTCATCAAAAATTATAGATACGTTTCCAACGTATCAACATCCCCAAGCTTAACTCCTGCTCGTCCTCGAGTAGGTAAGTGATAAAAATAATAATTTTTGAGGTGACATGCACCCTGACAATAAATATCCAACCATTTGCAAGCATTGAAAGCTAGGATCAAAGTACTCTAAAAATGTGCATGAAAGATGGAGTTCTAACAATAGGACATAGTAACTATGCATGCAACATGACAATCTACAAACAAAGATTATGAATAATATGCATTGAAAAACGTTTGTGTGTTTCACATACAGAAAACATAGCACAGTGGCAATCAGCTTGTCCCTCATAGAGTAGCAATATAGATGCATAGGACACCTTCAAAGTTCACAAGGGTGACTAGAAACAAATAGCACAAGAATGAGTAATATCACAATATGCATCAATTAATAAGCTTTGGAACATTACACACAGAATGACAACTATGCTCTCTTAATGTTGCCTAAAGGTAGAAGGTGGAGACTCAAATAATGGTGGAAGAAAGGCCTTTTTGTAAAGGAAGCAGGGATTACAAGTTTCAACAAGAGCTTCCAAAAATTATGGTACTTGTTAGCTTTCAGCCCTCATTGCCCCTATCATAAGCATCTTGAAGTGGTTAAGGTTAAAGTGGCAAAGATGGAGTGTATGCTTGACGAAGTATAAGTTGGCAATCTCAAGTCCCTTGAATACGAGGGCCACACCTCATGCATACTCAACTTTGGGTCCAGGTAAGTTCTTGTCATTGTAAGTATTTGCATATCATTGAGAACCGCCAATGGGGTACCCCTTGCACATCGTACAGGAGCTTTCCCATAACCAAAATGACAAGGCAAGCAGACAATGAGCATCTCAGCAATCTTTTTATTTACCATATGCATAGCTTTTTATCGAGGATGCTTCATAGATAGCTCACTATGGTGATGCTGCAAGTTTCCACCATGATTAGGCATGGCTTAGGCTAGCAGCCCAGGCGTTTCTCTAACACATGATACAAACTCCATGGACTTACATGTTCCCTCTTTATTTCACACTGGTGACATCCATAGACAAAAGAACATGATATCAATTGAGTACAAAGTACAAGTGCAATGTTGAAAACGTTCCCCGTGACAGCACGATTCTACTAATTCCAACTTATAAGTGCAAGCATATACAACAGAGTTGTCACAATGGTTCAAGTTTATTAGGGGCAAAGAATATAAAGTGTGCCATCAAGTTCATGAGGGCTTTAATCACTAAGTTTTTACATAACAAAATAGTTTTTAATTGGAAGATAAAGGAAAACAAGAATATACTTGGAATGGTGTAACACACCATGCATAGGAGTTTATAGTGGACACTTTGGAATAACTTGGTTTATTGGGAGTTGGAAGCATGAGTAGAACTTACTCATACAAGTGGAGACTAGCAAAAGACTGGGAGCAACCAACTAAGAGAGCAATAATGGCCATGATCATGTAGTGCAACAAAACATACTAATCAAAGCAAAGAGTGGTACTACAAGTCAAGGACTAAATGATCATAGAGGCTAATGGTGACTTGTCATAGTCATAACATGGTGTAAGCATGTGCCAAGTTAACCCAAGCAAAGCATCAAAGGAGAAGACCATAATACTATGCTTTTGCATTCTAAAACAACGCATAATTTCTTCAAGGCACACTAATCAATCCCAATTGTTTGGAACAAGACATGCTACAGCAATAATCACTAATCATAATGTCAAAACAACACCTAGCATGTCATGATAAAGTCTAAGTCACATTCAATGCAAGCTCCTCTTGCACTTACAAGCAAGAACTTACTACTCCTTTCCAAAACCAAGCAACTTATTTTCAAAACAACACAGCAAGAACGGGGGTCCAAACTACTTTATTCAAGCAAACTAAACAACCTAAGCAAAGCAAGTAAAAAATAAGACGCTCCAAGAACAACACAACTGTGCATGAAACAATAAAAACGAAGTGTCTAGACAAACCTGAGCTTTTTATTGATGAAGAAGGGGATGCCTTGGGCATCCCCAAGCTTTGACGCCTGTACCTCTTGGATATTTCTTGGGGTGACACCATGGTGGCATCCCCGAGCTTGAGCTTTTGTCCATTTTTCATCTCATTGCATCATTCTCTCTTTACACCTGAATTTTTTCCTTCATACAAAACTTCACACAATCTTCATTAGCAACATTAGTGTATTCAAAAGATATTAGACCTCTGGCAAAGCTTTGGAACAGCAAGGCTTTTCACTAAAAACACAAGCTACTGTAGTAACGCCTTCAAAAAGCTCAATTCACCTAAAGAGAACTCAAAAAGGAATCAATAAGAAGCAAATGCAAATAATGGCAGAAATCCGTCAAAACAGACCAGCAGGTAGAAACCGATTTTTTTGAACATCTTCTGTTGCTCAAATCAAAAAGTGTTGAACTAATGAAAGCTAGCTAACATACTAGGGGACTTATTCGTAAATTGTAAGCTCAATCCGAGTTACAGAGACTCCTCACGAATTTTTTTGGTGGAGGACAGAAATCTGTTTCGGGACAACAACTCCCCAAATCTTACTTCCCTCTCATTAGAGGTCATTTTTAGCAAAAAAAGCAAACAAAAAAGGATAAGGAGAGGTCATTACTGAAGTAATAACTTCCAATACTCAAGGAAACTCTTGGGTTATCTCCCAACAAGTACTTTTGTTAAATGCCTTTAAGTTAGGCACAAGAAGCAAGAAGAATCAGGTATTTTCAAATGAAGAATTGCCCCTCTTGTTCTTTTCTTTCTTACCTTTATTCTTATCTTTAGGGAAGATATGATTGCTTACCGGAGGAGCAAAGTGCATAATTACTTTTCTCACATCTATTACCGCTCCAAGGTGCTTCAGTAGGGATCTTCCAAATGTGATCTGTCCTTTGCCTACACATTCAATAACAAGATAATCAATAGACACCATTTTCCCTGAGATTTTTGTAAACACACCTTCAGCTATTCCAATGGGTAATATAGTGGAATTGTTGGTAAGAGATATTTCCTCTCCTCCTTCAGTAAGCCCCCAAAGACTCAAGGATTCATAAATATCTTTAGGCATGAGACAAAATTCAGACATGATATCACAGCGAGCATCAAAAAGTGTAGTGTTTATTGAGACTTTGATTGTGGGAAACCACTTTCAAGGCTCAGAATTTATGGGAACATAATCATGGTAAGCCCTAAGCGTGTGATGGCAACTATTCATAGCAGCAATACCGGTCACAAGAGTGTTCAACCTAGCAAAAATATTTGTTAAAGAGGAATGAGACATGCCAGGTGTACCATAGATCATGATTAATTTCCTTATGGCATCAAAATCTTCATCCTCAGTACATAGCAAAAAATCTTTCTCATCCACAGCATCCAAAGCATATCTATAATGAAGAGCAATACCGCAGTAGAAACTATCAATAACCAAGCTAAGGCTTACCTCAGGCTCAGTTTCCCTCTGAAAAGCAGAGATTCTAGACCAAGATTCCTTAAAACTTTCCTCACTTTTTTGCTTAAAAGTGGAGATTTCTATCATAGGGGAAATAAAGGTTGGTCCAAAACCAGATGGTAGCAACTAGAGCACGAACTAATTTTTTGTGTGTTTTCGAATAAAGCAAACAAACCAAACTAGACTAATTTTTTTGGGTTTTTTGGAAAGAGGCAAACAAAACCAAACAAAAGAAACAAAGCAAACAAAAAACAAAGTAAAGAGAAAGGAAGTGAAGGACTCCCCTAGTGAAGACGTCCTTAGCCTCCCCGACAACGGCGCCAGAAAAGCTTGATGGCTTGCACAGCTTACGTGGATCCTGTTGGGAACCCCAAGAGCAGGGTGTGAAGCAGTACAGCAGCAAGTCTTCCCACAGTAAGAAACCGAGGTTATCAAACCAGTAGGAGTAAGGAAACGTCACACAGCTGTTGCAAGCAAGACGGAGACCTGCACAACACAAACTCAAGACTTTGCCCCAACTAACACTGAGGTTGAAAATCTCACCGAATGCTGTAACAAAGGATTAAACGTATGGTGTGGAAGGTAATGGTTTGCAGCAAGTAAACAAGTAACATTGGAAGATGTGTCAATGGTAAAGATTGGACCGGGGTCCATAGTTCACTAGAGGTGCTCTCCTTAGATAAACAACATGGCATGAAGGGTAAACAAATTACAACAGGGCAATTGACAGGAACTGAGCAAGTCATAACAATGCAATTACTAGTGAGAAAGATCCTATAAGATTCGATTGGGCAATACAACAAGATACATAGACCACCGTCCAACTACATCTATGACTAGAAGTCCACCTTCAGTTTATCATCCGAACCCCCTCCAGTATTAAGTTGCAAGCAACAGACAACTTCTTTAAGCAAAGTGTGTAAGGTAAACAGTCCACATGTTCCATGAACAAGAGACCGTTGTTTTCTCTCTAGTGGCAACAGCACATCTACAACCGAAGAGATTTCTGTCACTTCCCTTGGAAACTAGAGGCATGAACCCACTACCGAGCATAAATACCCCCTCTTGGAGTCACTAGCAACTACTTGGCCAAGATAGCTACTAACAACGGAGAGCATGCAAGATCACAAATAACACAGACATGATAGAATCATCAAGACAAAACCATTAATCAAACCAACATACTAATCTCAATATCCATCGGATCCCCGCAAACACAACATGCATGATTACAAATAGATTAGATCTTGATCATGAACGGAGATCACAAGATCTATACATGAAAGCACAAAGGAGGAGATTCAACCATCTAGATACTACATGGACCCATAGTCCAAGGTGGAACTACTCACGCATCATACCGGAGAGAAGGCCTCCGGGATGATCTCCCCTCCGGCAGGGTGCCAGGAAGATCTGCAAATCTCCCCCGATCTAGGGACGATGGTGGCGGCAGCTACAGACGGTTTCGTGGAGATTTGATCCGGTGCTTAGGGTTTCTGCATCGGGGGCTTCTTATAGGCGAAGGGGGAGGCCAAGGTGGCAACCAGAGGGGGCAAACCCTACCCAGGCGTGGAGTAGGGCCCACCCACGCCTAGGGGGGTTTAGCCACCCTGCCACGCCTCCTCGTCTCCCCTCTGGACCTTTGTTCCCCACGGAAAGTAATTAACTTTGACGTTTGTCCCGTCCAATTCCTAGAATATTTCTTTACTAACTTTTTTGAAACCAAAAACAGCAGAAAATAGGCATCTGGCACTGTTGCAACTTATTAGTAGGTTAGTACCAGAAAACATGTAAAAAACACCTCAAAGTGTAGACAAGTAAAGCAAAGTAGATACAAAACAAGCATGGAGCATCAAAAATTATAGATATGTTTCCGACGTATCACGGCTGGAGGGGGCAAACCCTACCCAGGCGCGGGGTAGGTCCCACCCGTGCCTAGGGAGGGTTTAGCCGCCCTGGCACGCCTCCTTGTCTCCCCTCTCGACTTCTTGTTCCCCACGGAAAGTAATTGACTTTGATGTTTGTCCCGTCCAATTCCGAGAATATTTCTTTACTAACTTTTCTGAAACCAAAAACAGCAGAAAACATGCATCTGGCACTGTTGGAACTTGTTAGTAGGTTAGTATCAGAAAACATGTAAAAAGCACCTCAAAGTGTAGACAAGCAAAGCAAAGTAGATACTAAACAAGCATGGAGCATCAAAAATTATAGATATGTTTCCAACGTATCATCCTCCCCTGCATGGTTAGAACGAGGCATATCCCACATCGAGGGCAAATTCCCTTTGGGCACCTGTTGGTATTGATGCTCATGTATAATAGTATGGAAAGGTCTCTTGGTACATGGAGGACATGAACGTGGATCGATGATATGACGCGGGGTTTTCCCTCCTATAGACATATGTGTTGTCCTCCTAAGCTTGGTAAGTTTTGCCACCACTCAAATGCTTGCGACGGTAGCGCGGGTATCCGGATGCTTGTCCTCTTCCATGTCTTCTTCATCCCCAACTAAGATCGCCTCCTCCTTGGGGTTTTGAGGATCATCTTCTTCGGGCTTCTTGCCTTTGTCGTTGGCGGAGACCATGGTGCTCTAAACTTGAGAAGATTTCCTGACAGAAACAGATCGAAATGAAAACACAACGATAACATGATACACGAACCTCAGGGGATCCGGGGGGTTATATATTACGAAGCTTCAATGCACAAGGAAGGTACTGGTACAAAAACGAGGCGGAGACAGAGCTCGGGGTGCTCACACCCCCTCCAGGAACGACCAGGTGGGGCCGCGCCTGGGGTGGGTTTGGCCAGCCCGGCCTCCGTTTCCTCCTCTGTTTCGTCTTGTAACTTTCCTTATGTAATAAAAACATAAAAAATATAAAAATATTTGGCTTTCATGAACCTTCTGTTTTCACCACTTTTACCTATTCAAAGACGAACTCTATAGACTCCTTTTCCCCTTCTCCTGGAAATTCCTTTCCTACAAGGTCTCACACAAACCTCAATGTCAAATTAGTGTAAGAAAAAATAATAAACCTTTAGGTTCACACTTCAACTGAAATCCATCAAAACAAAGGCTTCTGTAAGAGGCAAATGCAAATGCTAACAGAAATATGTCAAAACAGGCCAGCAGGTAAAGATTGATTTTTTCGAAAACCTTCTGTTGCTCAAATAAAAAAAGTGTAAAACTAAAGAAAGTTGGGTAACAATATGGACAACAAGCACATAAAATTACAGCTCCATCCGAAGTACTGAGCTCCCTCACGAATTTTTCCAATACAGCATAAAAATCTGTCCCAGGACAGCCACTTTTCACAACTCCTCCACTTCTCAAAAGTAGTTGAACTTGACACAAAACCAAAAAAAGAGTAAGGAGCGTTTATTACATAGGTAATAACTTCCAAGACTCAACAAAACTATTGGGTTATCTCCCAAGATGTACTTTTCTTTATTGCCTTTAAGTTAGGCTTGATATCTTCAAAGATGCATCACATAGGAGATATATATCTAGAGTGAAAGAGAGCATCAAGAAGAAAATAACCAACCCATTTGAGTCTAACCCACTTCCTATGCATGGGGGTATCATGAGAAAAAAAATTGTTGAAACAAAAAGCCACTAGCATAGTAAGACAAAACAAATACAACTTCAAAGCTTTCAACATAAAACGGGGAAACTTAACATTATTCAGATGCATAAAACCATGTTTCCCTCTCTCATAATAACTTTTAGTAGCACTCTGAATAAAGTTGACAATATAACTGTCACTGGAAACAACTTTATCATCAGAATGAGCATACTTAAAATCACCAAAAAGAGGTCCAAGGTCATAAACTGGATCTGTAGAAGCAAGTTGTCCCATCCTGAAATCTTCATTAGGCAAACTATTTTCACAAGGAGCTTTAGCAAATTTGGAAAAGTTAAACTCATAAGAATCTCCATCAAACTTAGTTAAAACTTTTTCCTTTTTACAATCTATAACAGCTCCACAAGTGTTCAAGAAGGGTCTACCAAAAATGATAGGGCAAGTTTTGCTAGCTGCTGAATTAAGCACTAGAAAATCAGCACGATATTTAATCTTACCACAAAGAACCTCCACATCTCTTACAGTACCAATAGGGCAAATGGTCTCCTTATTAGCAAGGTGAATAACCACATCACTGTCTCAAGCTCACAAGGACCAATCTCATGCATAATTTCCCTGTAAAGCTCATAAAGAATAGCACTAGAGCTAGCACCAATATCACATAAACCATAATAGCAATGATCACCAATTTTAACAGAAAGCACAGGAACACTAGCTTTTCTAGCCTTACTAGGATGAGAGATAATATTAGAAGCGTCTTCACAGAGGACAATGTGCTCATCCTCTATATTTCTAGTGACAGGGTCTTTCACAATAGCTACCACAGGTTCAATATTCAATTGCTCATTAGGCTCCGCAGTTTTCTGTGCACTTTTGCTATTTGCACTAATCATCATAGAATACTCCTTTACCTTAGCTGGGAAAGGGATTTTCTCAACATAAGGTTCAGGCACAATATGATTAGTAGTACAAACTTCAATGCTTCTAAAAGGAACATGACTAACATCTTTATAAGGAGCATGGTACTTATTCCACTTCTTCTTGGGAATTTCTATATAAGAGGCAAAGGCCTTAAAACAGTTGGAAATACTTTGGGAATCAAGATCAAACTCATTGCTAATATCATGAAAGTTATCAGTTCCCATAAAATATTTTATGCATTCATAATCATAGTTTATACTTGACTTTCTTCCTTTGTCATTCTCCCAAGCTTCAGTGTTCTCTTGAATACGGTCTAGTAGATCCCATTTAGCTTCTTCCTTCATACGTGTAAATGATCCAGCACAAGAAGCATCTAGTAAATCTTTATCATGAAGAGGAAGCCTAGCATAAAATTTATTGATAATAATATTATTAGGTAGTTCATGAATAGGACATTTAAGCATTAGTAACTTCAATCTCCCCAAAGCTTGAGTTGTACTCTCTCCATCACGAGGCCAAAAGTTATATATCAGATTTCTATCCTTATGAATCTCACCGGGAGGATAAAATTTAGAATACAAGAGAGATGATAGTTCCTCCCAATCCAGGGATTGTCCATTCTTCAGCAGCTTATACCATTCTTTAGCTCTCCCTTTCAAGGATATGGAGAGTAACTTCTTATTCTTCTTCACCTGTTCAGTTGTGATACCTGCACACTTAAAAAACCCGCATAATTCATGGATAAAAAGCAAACGATCACCAGGATGAACAGTTCCATCCCCTAAATAATAATTATCCATAACACGATCAACAATACTTGTAGGTATCTTAAAAGGATCTATATCAACAGGTGGTGGTTCATCTACTACCCTAACAGTGGTAGTAGTTTTCCCAAACAAAACACCAAGTGGGTTATCCATATTGGAAACAAAGTAACAAACAGAAACAAAAAGCAATACTCACAGTAGAAGTTTCGTTTACCAGTTCCACTCTTCAATAGCGCTTCACTCCCCAGCAACAGCGCCAGAAAATAGTCTTGATGAACCACAAGTATAGGGGGTGTATCATAGTACTTTCAATAAATAGGAGTGTCGATCCCAACGAGGAGCAGAAGGTGTTGACTAGTGGTATGGAGCAGGAAATCTCTGTAAATACTTAGCAAACGGATTTTTAGGGGTTTTCTGATAAAGCAACAAAACAAAGTGCAAGTAATAAAGACAACGAACAAACACAGCAAGTGGCCCAATCCTTTATTAGCAAAGGACAAGCAGGTGGAAATACTTATAAGGACCAAACGTTCTCGAGGACACATGGGAATTCTGTCAAGTGCTTTCGCTTCAAATAGCTGCGTACTCTTCTTTGGTGTTGTAAGTGTTGTGTGGGTGAACCTGTGCTAATGTACTGACCTTACTTGGACTAGTACATACTTGTGATTAAACCCCCTGCAAGCATCCGCAACTACAGGAAAGTAATTAAGATATAAACCTAACCACGGCCTTAAACTCTCATATCATACACTCCCTTGTGCAAAGGTGTCCTAACGGGGTTTCAGGTTTCTGTCACTCCGGCAACCCCACAATTAGTAGCCAAATACACAATGCATTCCCCTAGGCCCATAAATGGTGAAGTGTCATGTAGTCAACGTTCACATGACACCACTAGAAGAATAGCACCACAACTTAAAT
The DNA here is from genome assembly GCA_023614405.1 of Avena insularis. Lineage (NCBI taxonomy): Eukaryota > Viridiplantae > Streptophyta > Magnoliopsida > Poales > Poaceae > Avena > Avena insularis. The sequence continues at coordinate 273,412,451 of CM042685.1, forward strand.
ACTAATCCATTGAATAATAACTCAACACAAATCCACTACTAACAACATGACTTCTCCCATGTCCACAAGAACTAGACGAACTACTCACGAGACATCATATGGATCAATATCAAAGATAATAGGGTGATTAATAACAATATGAACATAAACAATAATCCAATGGTTCCACTCACAAGCATAAACTACAATAGTAATCAATACCGGGAAAGTTTCCCCTAAGAACTAAAGCAATATCCAACACAATTGTTACAGCGGGATGAAGTGGTGATGATGGTGCTGGTGGAGATGATGGTGTGGATGATGATGATGATCCCGATGAAGTCTAGCTTGATGATGGTGTTGATGGCGACGATATCCCCTCTCCGGGAAGGAATTTCCCCGATAGAAATCTGTCTGCTGGAGAGCTCTTTCTCTCTCGGTGTTTTTTGCCCCGCAGAGGCGGCGGAAAACTTTCTGTGGTCGCTCTCCTGGTGTTAGGGTTCCGAGAGGAAGATATAGGCGAGAGGGCGGAGTCGGAGGCCGGATAGGTGGGCCACACCTTCCCTAGGTGCGGCCTAGGGGACCCACACCTAGGGGGGTGTGGGCCCCCTGTGGCCCAGCTAAGCCTCCCCTTCCGGCTTCCTTCGTCTTGTGGGAAAATATATTTTTCCAATATTTTTCTGGTATTTTTCTGATCTTCGCGAAATTGCATTAAAACACCTCTTTTTCCATCACAAACCTGACTCCGGCAGTCCATCCTCCAAGAATCATCCAACATGCAAAAACAGAGGAAAAGTCATAAGTAACACCTCATAATAAGAAATATATCAATGAATAGAGGCAAATTATGATATAGAATGGTGATGCAAATTGGACGTATCAGTACCGCATTGACAACTTTCATCCAATGAATTCCTTCATCGGGCTGGCATTTTTCACTCGCTTAATAATGACTCATATTGAGATGCACAATATGGTATGTTTTCACTTACCATTATTTCTTCATTTCCTATTATATTTGTATTGTGTGATGGTGCTCTATTTAATATTAAGATATATAACTTTTGCATCTTAGAAACTACCATAGATATAATGGTTCCTTCTCTTCATATTCCGCAAGAAGGCTTGGTTGGAGTACGCATTGGAGCAAGAGGTGGCGTTAGCACCATTTTGTACCAGACAGTGAAAGATGACAACATCGTCTGCAACAAGAAGGGGTGGAATAACTTCCTTCTATCAGAAGATATGCATGTTGGGAAAGCCATTCTCCTCACCGTCAAGACTAACTCACGATGTAACCTTTAGATGATGTTGCTCATCAACATTATCATTCCTAATAACCATCCGCTGTCAGATTCGGAGTCGTACTCCAAGTTATAGTTTGTCTGTAGATGTGTAGTGATGCAACTTGATATTGTGATTCTTGTTTTAAACTGTTTGTTAATAACATGTGGTGAACCAACTTGTTTAGTTCCTACTGTTTCTGATATTATTGTTGTTATATTTTGTAAATTTGGCTATTTTTTAATTCTCTTATGTCTATTAGTGGCGTTTAATCAATATAAACGTCATGAGTGTTGTATCTACTAGCAGTGTTCTGAACACATGACACAAGCACAGATGTTACTGATGGTGTCCAGATCACACGCCACCAGTACGCAAGTTACTAGTGGCATTCCTTGCACATGCCACCAGTATAAGTTACCAGTGGCGTGCGGATTGAACGCCATCAATCCACTTTTCCGAAAACCACCAGTAAGGCTTTTGCTACTAGTGTAGTGAAGATTGATACATGCATAGTAGATTCCACAACGGAAATAGTAGCTGTGTGAAGAATCTGAATCATCTCCCTAGGAGCTCCACACACAAGGGAAAAAGGAAGAAAGCTCTCTATAATTCATCATATTAATCTCTAGGGTTTCTAGGATGGGGTGGAGGCGTAAATATGGTCTAGCCGCTTAAACATGGGTACTTTTGGCACAAACTAGATTTGGGGTGTTATATGGGATGAGTCCCAACTCTGAGGTCGCATGCCCGATGCTCAGGCTGGAGACTCTGGTGTGAGTAGGCCAAAGATTCCAATGTGTGGTTGGATTTTTCGGTAGGTCTCTAGGCGGTATTTGATTTGGGATACTCGGGATTGTCACCATTGGCTTCATGAGTTCTGGAGAGCAGGGCAAACACTCCGATGTGGAAGGGCCATGGATTTTGGTGTAGAGTATGCCAGAGATTCTGGTGCAGTCGAAGCATGCTTCTTCTTCCTTTTCTTCCATACTTCATGGTTGGTGGTCTTGGCTCCTCACGCATCCTTTTCATCTCCTCTTGACATCATGATCAAGAATATGGACCTAGTAACAATATGGGTGTTTATCTCAAGTAGCATTTGATGCATGTGAAATGCATCTATGATCTTTGTAGTTTATTGTGTTATATTCCTTTAGAATTGAGCCACATAAGATGTTATAATCATGTTTTATAGTGATTTGGAGTATTTTACTAAAAGATACCTCTTATTTGTATTATAACTCTATAGACAGGAAAACCTTGTTTTGCGTACTTTTGACTTTTAGGGATATTTGCAAAGTCAAATTGACCTGAGATTTTTTCTACACAAGTTTTTATGTAAAAGAAAGGCTTGGAGAGTTTGGACCTCAACTTTTGCCAAAGGAGGGCCAGAAGAGGGCCCATGGCGTGGCCTGATACCCTGGCCACACCATGGGGGCCACTTCACCCTTGTGGCTCCGATGTCCTCGATTCCTTCCGCTTGGATTCGTCTTGACCTAAAATAATCTATAAAAAGGGCCACAATCGCGAATATGAAGCATGGCGCACCGCGGAGATAGAAACAAGAAAAACAGAAGTTCCCGTGAAAATTGGAGGGGGCAATGCCGTTGGAACGCCGTCGACTCGCATCTCCAACCGGAAACGCCGCCGGAACATCGGAACCGTCAGAAAGTCAAAGCCAATTGTGGGTCTTTTGGAGTTAATTTTAAGGCTTTGGCTAGAAACCGCTTTTTTAGGCAAATTTGCTAGTGGACACCGTTATTTTACGGACTTTGCCGAAACACACCGCTCAAATGCGTCTTTGCCGGATACCATTACACTTTTGTATCACATTTGCCAAAGCACACCACATTGCTAAAATCGGAAAGTTTTGAATTTTTTTTGAGGAAAAGTTTTGACTTTTTTTCTTTCGATGACCATCTTATGTCTGGTTTTGAACCCCTTTTTCTAAGAAAATGATACACATCCTCTGGGGGATTCCCATTTTTTCGATTCCCCGGCTCGTCGCTCCGCAACCTCCGTACGCGTATGGGCCCAGCACGTGTTGTCTGTTCTTCTACCCTTATCCCTTCGCGTGAACCGCTCGCACTTCCTACATACAGTCGCCGCCTCCTGTCGCACGCAGCCCCCCGCCTCCTACCACGCGCAACCGCCACCCAGCTTCGCCCTCCGCCACGTGCAACCGCCTTCCAGCTCTGCCCTCCACCACGCGCCGCCACCGAGATCCACCCTCCACCACCACCGCGGTCGGAGTAGGCCGCCGCCTCCTGATGCCATGTGCTGCCGCCAATCTCCGCCCCCAGCCACCACTACTGAAGGGAATATGCCCTGAGAGGCAATAATAAAGTGTTTATTATGTATATTCCAAGTATATGATAGATGACGAGGATTGATCTCGTCAATGCCCATTGTTATGAGCTTGGGTTTTGGAGAAGATGGGGGTGCTGGAGATCGTGGAACGGTTAACAGACAAGCAACCAAGGGACACAAGATTTATCCAGGTTTAGGCCCCTAGAGGGAAAACCCTACTCCTGCTTGTTTGTTCTTGATTACGGCGGAACCAAAAGTTACAGGGGTGCGCAGATGCAATCTGGCGTGGAGGTGTGTATGTGGTGGTATGAGAGGTTCCTTCCTCGTCGTGCCCTCCTAGCCTTTATATAGAAGTAGGCAGGTCCTGGGCACAGATCGAGCCGGTTACAGATTTAGGGTTAGCCCCTTTGAATATTCTATCTAATCTAGTCTTGCTCTCCAAGGATCCAAAGACGTCATGGGCTTGGGCCACCCGAATATCTTCATGGGCCACGCACATTCTCGTGGGCCTTCCTTGGGCTGGACCAGGTAGGCCGAAGTCGTGTACCCATAGGGTATAACCATGTCAGTAGCCCCCGAGTGTTCAGTCGAATCGTAGATTCGGCTGAGGACTCTTCAATCTTTCAGGTGCAGTTGTCCCTGCTCTTTAGAGAAATGGTTCTGGTGTGTAGGGATTGTTGATGCGTGTGCCTGAATCTCCCGACGGGTCGGGGCCAGTTAACTGTCTTAGGACAAAACAACACGATCTTCTTCAGATTCGAGTCCCTCGACTCGAACTCGGAACAAATGCTGGCGTAATTCAACTCAGGCCGTTGAGGGCTTACAGGAGTAGAATTCCAGTAATTTTTGAATGATGTACCCAACGCGTCCGTCGGGATTTTCATCGCGCATGTTGGCACGGATTTTTACTAGCAGAGCGCAGTCGTGTGCGTTACCAGGCCATCAGATGGTATCTGTAGGTCTTATCTTTGCATCGTCGACACAACATCCAAAATTTTATCACCGTGGAGGTGTTTCGGGTGGCCAAGGAGGATGCTTATCACTTAGCATTAATCAGGGCAAAGTTGCCGAAAAGTTTTTGCATTCTGATCCAAAGGATCGCAGTCGAAGAATTCGGGTGCACGACCAGCGCTCCCTATGGGAGTAGCCCCCGAGTGTCTGTTCGAGTCGTAGACTCGAGCAGAGACTTTAATTCAGTCATTGTTTGCGTCAGGTCCATAGGACACAATTTTTTCGGATGCTTGAATCGATCCTCCCTATGGGAGTAGCCCCCGAGTCCATAGTGGAGTCACAGACTCGACGTAGGACTCGAAGAATAGTTCATTGGTGTAGTACGCTATTCATGCTTCGAGTGCGCGGCCAGCGCTCCTGATAGGAGTAGCCCCCGAGTAGTTGCTCAAATCGTAGATTCGAGTGAGTACTTTAGCTGTTTAGCCGAAAATTTGTAACCGTTGCTAGTATAGCTTTGATGACGTCAGTGCTGACGATCGGTGATCTCAAGCGTCTGCGGTGCTAGAGGTGACGCGACTGGACGAACGTGGGTCCCACTTTCTGACTTGGAGTTGACTGGTCACGCGTGACATGACGATAATTACGGCGTCTCCTCGGTTTCCCTGCGTAGTGGACGGAGTGCGAGCGACGGTTCACTGGTGTGCTGACACGTGGACGGCTGGATTTGATGCTGGCTAGGGCTTCTCGATGAACGGTCATTGTTCATCGTCTTCGTCCTTATAAATGTGGGAGGAAATTTGTTTGTTTTCACCGCATCCATTCGCTTTTCACTGCTTCCACTTTCTTGAGCTTTTCTTGCCGTGCGCTGGAAGTTCTTCGATCCTTCCCATCCTCTTTCCTGCGCTTACACCGCCGCCGTCGCCGTACTGCAATGGGGAAGCCGAAGAAGGCCTCCACCGCGATGGGCACCAGCGCTGCTGCCGGCGGCAAAAAAGGCACCGCCGCCACTCGCGTCATCGGTGGTGGGTGGCGACGCACGGAGACACGCGAGGGTGACCTACGCAAGCTTCGTGAGCCAGGTCTGATCCCGCAGGACAAGGACGCCGTCAAGATTCCCGGCGACGAGGTAATTCCTCGTCCAGCCGCAGGGTTTCGGGTCATGTTTGTTGCTTTTGTCCTTCGAGGCCTCTCTCCAGTCCACGATTTTCTCCGTGGACTGCTTTTTTTCTATGGCATCCAACTCCATCATATCTCCCCAAATTCTCTTCTCCACATCGCCTGTTTCATCACCTTCTGCGAGTGCTGGCTCGGTATCGATCCGCACTTTGGCCTCTTCCGGAAGCTCTATTCCATGAAGAGGCAATCTAGCTCCGACGGAGTTTATCCGATCGGCGGCTGCATTATTTCCCTTCGATCCAATTTTCTCTTCTTTTCCTTTTCGATGTCTGAGTCTGTCCAATACTGGCGGAGGAGGTGGTTTTATATCCGCGACTCCACAGTGGACGGGCAATACTTTGGCCTTGCCCCTTTTGACTCCACCCAGAAAATCCAGCCAAAGAGGTCCTGGAAGAACCACATCCTGGAGGGTGAGGTGGAGAAGATAGAGGAGCTCTACCGTCGGGTGGAGGACCTCTAGGTGATTCCGAAGAGGGAGGTTAATAGTGTGGATATTATACGCACCTTTCTCAAACGTCGGGTGCAGCCGCTCCAGGCTAGGGCGCACCTGATGTTCCTTTATACTGGCCGCCACGACCCGACGAGAGTTGCAGCTGAGGAGCTCTCCAAGGGGGACCTCGACAGAGTCCTTCAGCCGCTGCTGAAGTTCAAAGCTGACGAGGACCTTCCGGGGAGATCGCTGACCCCTCCGTTCAGCGCCTCTCGACCGGTGCCGCAGGTGTAGATCTGGGACGTGCGCGTAGCGCTTTTTCTGACTGTGTTTTTCTTGTACTTCCTTGTTCTGAAAATTTGTTTTCTTTGTGCAGGAGTTCAAGGTACCTGGCATGGTGCCTCCACTACCCGAACGTTTTTCGGATGCGCCGGACAATGAGGTAGTGGACTCTATGTCTGAGCTTCCCTCGGCGCGATCACCGGCTGAAGAAACCTTTGAATTGAGCGAGGAGCAAACCCGAAAGCGGGCACGGAGCTCGAGCGAATTGTCGGATGCCTCGACTCCGCCAACGCCTAGGGACCCACCATGCCTTGTGCGTCATAGTGGAGGTGATGGTGGCTCTTCCTCCCCTATTCCGGCCGTTCCTGTGCGGGCTATAGCGTCGCAGCCGGCGGCAAAGCGGAAGAAGGAAGAGAAGAAGGGCAAGAGGTCCTTGCCTGTCTTCAACTTGAGCGATATGGACTCGTAAGTTCTTGCAGATGTTGTTTGCTATCTTTCCTTGCTGTCTGCTTATCTTTGACTGGTGTTTTCTTTTGCAGCCACTCCTCTGAGGGCTCATTTAGCAATGGCACTCAGGAGTTAGTAGGGGAGTCGAATATGACGCCTCCCCCATCTCAGACGGCGGCCACCTCTGGAGGCACTGCCCCGAACCCTTCTCCATAGGAGGTTCAGGTGGTCTTCTCCCAGAAGACTACAGCCGGACCTTCGAAGTCTCCGTCTGATCATGTAAGTGTTTCCGTTCTTGCTGTGGGGGAGCCCCCGAGCGCTTTTCATATGATCTGCTGATCATTGCTTTTGTTTTGTGCGTGTCTCGGGGGGAGCCCCAGAGCCCTTTTTCGTCTGTTTGATTTTGCTTTGCTCGTGTCTTGGGCGCAGCCCCCGAGCCCTTTTACTGATAAGTTGTTTTTTCTCGCAGCCTTTTGTGCAAGGCGCCAACCAATTGGTGAAGCAGAATCTGGCATTGGAGGCCAGCCTGCAGCGGCTTCAAGGTATGTCTTTAACTAGGTCTTCTACTTCTTCGTCTGCTTGCCAGCTTGCAAACCTCATGCATGCTCTTGTTGCTTTTTGCAGATGAAAATAACACTGCCCTCCGTGAGCTTGATGGTCTCAAAAAGAGCCTCGGGCGAGCGGAGAAAAATGCCTAGGACGCCATTGGTGCGATGGAGCGCCTAGAGCGGGAGCTGGCTAACGCAACTGCAGCCAAGGAGCGCCTGCAGTAGGAGGCTACAGACCGCGAGGAGCATCTCGCCACCGTCGTGGCTTTGCGCGAGAAAGAGGTAGCCGAGAAGCTGATGGCTGCTGCCAAGGCTATTTCGGGTGAGTAAGTTCGTCTGTACTTGTTCCATTTCGGCTGCCATGCCTCTCTGGGTTTGTTTGGTTCTCACTTTGCTTTTTCCGTTTTTCTAGATGCCGCAGGCATTGAGTTCGACCACAGTGCTCTGGAGCACGGTAGTGCTCTGGATGATGCTACTGTGGCGGTCGAAGACCACTGCAGCACTGTGGTTGGCTCTCTTGACAAAGCCAAGGAGGTTCTCGGGCGCTTCTACAAGGAGCTCGTCCCCAAGGGTGTTTCCCTTGAGGATGTCGACTTGTTGGCGGATGCGCTATTAGCCGAGGCGCCCGCGGCGTACAAGCGCAAGCAGAAGGGCACCGGCACGTCTATGGGGCTGGCGATGGCCATGGCGTCCAGGGCAGAGCTGGATCTTCATCAGGTCACCTCCCAGATGCCGACAGCCCCTGACGGATTCGAGGTATCCTTTGCCCTCTATGCTGCCCGCTGCAAACGCTATGGGCCGAAGTTGATTGACCGGCTGGCGGAGTACGCGGTGAGGCAGCAAGAAGAGGTCAAGAGCAGGCAATCTGCCTCCGAGGCCACTCAGGACGCAGCTGCTTAGACCTTGTAGTTGTAGGATAGTTGTCGTCTTCTTTTGTTGTAGTATCTTTATGAACACTTCTTGTGCCACACAGTGGCTTTTGTTGTATATAATGAATCTTCGAGTTGTTGCACATTCGTGTGTTGTTCATATTCTTGTATGTTTTCCTCTAGGGACCTTCGGGTGATGACCCCCTCGAAACCTCGTCTGCTCCACAGCCGCGACCATCCTTGGATGATGCGTCGCAACTTGTATTTCTTCGTGACCACGTCCGTAGTCTTGAGAAGGAGTTGCTTGGCATCCGAGGCCACGCGGACGTTTGGAAGTCGAAGGCGGAGCAAGGCACCGCCAGAGAGGAATATCTCATGGGTGAGCTATGGTGTTTGGCCGAATAGCTGCAATGTAAGTTTCTTCGAGCTGCTGCTCATTTTCGGATGCGCCTATTGGCTGGTCATCTTAATTTGTAGGTGTTGCAGGTGTAAACCTTGTTCCAAAGGAGCGCGTTGCGGTTCAGATCAACTGCCTGATCCAACAGGATATGGAGGCTGGTGGCTTTTTCTGGATGGATCGCGACCGTGCCATGGTCCTTGCGACTGTGCAGGATCGTGCCCACCAAGTGTCGCGGGTGCTGCGGCAAGTGAAGACTTCTTTGGCGTCAGTTCTTCACGTCGTGTTTCCTCTGGATGAAGCGCCATCGACTCTCTGGGGCTTGGTGGTGAAGTTTCGAGATGTGCATCATGTCAGGGAGCTGGTGCGAAGGCTGATCTTTCACTTGTGCGGCTGCATTGCCCTGACGTGAATCTTGCGGCTGTGGCGGATGGCCGCCCCCTCGACCAGATGGTTGTTGGAATTATGCCCTAGAGGCAATAATAAAGCTGTTATTATTATAATTCTTGTTCATGATAATGTTTATATTCCATGCTAGAATTGTATTAAGCGGAAACTTTAATACTTGTGTGGTTTGTGAACAACACCGTGTCCCTAGTATGCCTCTATGGACTAGCTCATTGATTAATGATGGTTAAGGTTTCCTAACCGTGGACATGAGTTGTCAATTAATAATGAGATCATATCATTGGGAGAATGATATGGTGGACAGACCCAAACTAAGCGAAGCAATTAGATCGTGTCATCGTGTTCTTCTTTGCGAAGCTTTTCTTATGTCAAATATTATATTCCTTAGACCATGAGATAATACAACTCCCTGGTATCGGAAGAAAGCTTTGAGGTCATCAAACGTCATCCTATGAGAGGGTGATCATAAAGGTGTCTCTCAGGTGATCGGAAAGTATCTGTTGGGTTGTATGTATCGAGATGGGATTTGTCCCTCCCAAGTTGGAGAGATATACTTCGGGCCCACTCGGTAATCGATATCAACACCGCTTGCAAGCATGTGGTTAAGGAGTTAATCACAAAGTGATATCGGATTACGGAACGAGTAAAGTACTTGCTGTGAACGAAATTGAACTAGGTATGACGGTACCGACGATCGAATCTCGGACAAGTAAAATATCGCGAGACGAAGGGAATATATATATATGGGATTGATTGAATCCTGGCATCGTGGTTCATCCGATATGATCATCGATGAATGTGTGGGAGTCAATATGGGTTTCGGACCCACTGTTGATTATTGATAGAAGATCATGTTCGCATATTCTCGAACCACAGGTCACACATAACGTGTCTCGACGCTAGGATAGATTGGATAATTGGTTTATGAGTTTTTGTTCGAGTCTCGGATGGGATCCGGGACATCACGAGAGGTTCGGAGTGGTCCGGAGAATAAGATTCATATAAGGCGGTGCAGTTTTGGAGTTGAATTGTTAGGATTAATCGGTATTGTACCGGAAGCTTCTAGAACCTTCCGGAAGGGGACCAACGTGGCCCCACCTTCCGGGAGGGGGCATGGGCCTATGAGGGAGTGCCCTGGCCGCATTGGGCCAGGGGCACAAGACCCCATAGGGCCCAGCCAGCCAAAGAGGGTTTAAACTCGAGATAGAGTTTCTAGAAGGGGGGTTTCCTTGCCCCCCACTCTTCCTCCTTTGGGGCCGCCCGTTTGGCTTGGGGGAGGGGGCTAGGGCTGCTCCCACCCCTATATATATAGAGGGCTGGGGGTGCACCACCCCCCTACACCTTCCCCTCCAACCCTAGCTACCCTGCTGCCCTCCTCTCTCCCTCCCGACTGTTTGTAGGCGAAGCCCTGCTGCAGAAATTCTCCACCATATACACCACGCCGTCGTGTTGTAGATCCAATCCGTCTCTCCACCATACTTGCTGGTCCGAGGAAGGAGGAGATGTCGAGGTGCTGCACGTGTGCATCTCACGGAGGCACCACCACTTGTGGTGCTAGATCGGATCGGATCGCGAGGAGGAGAAGTGGGTACGACTACATCACCCACGTTAAATGAACGTTCATTGTGCAAATCTTCAAGGGTATGAAGATCTAATCCAATCTCTCTCGTTGTTTGCATCTCCTAGATTAGATCTTGGCTTTCCCTCTGTTCGCATCCGTAGAAAATTTTGATTTACTATGCCGCGAAACCCTTCAGTAGAATCAGAGCTAGATCTATGCGTAGATGTATTTCACGAGTAGAACGCAACATGGTTGTTGCGGGCGTTGATGTTTTCTGTTGCAAGCCTCTTGTTTGTGTTCTTCTTATGACGCGGGATAGTGAGATTGAAGCGGTCCAGGCCAACCTTACGCGACGTCGTCATGAGACCGGCTCGCACTTGACGTGTGGCTTGTTCCACACATGCGTGGTGGATGCCGATTTCTCTCACTATAGTTGTCATGGGATTAACACCGGAGTTTGGCAACCATAATATCACCATTGTGGCTTTCCGTAGGTAAGAATCGTTCTTAGCATCTACTCCCATAATCCACGTAAAACATGCAACAACAAAGTAGAGGCGTCTAACTTGTTTTTGCAGGGAGTGTTTTCTGTGATATGGTATGGCCCAAGATGTGATGTGTATATTGTATGCGATGATCATGTTTTGTAATGTTTCACGACTTGCATGTCGATGAGTACACAACCGGCAGGAGCCATATGGTTGTCTTTATAATTTTGTATGACCTGCGAGTCAACTTCTTATACGCCATGTAATAGCTTTACTTTATCGCTAAGTAGTTAGCAATAGTTGTAGTTGCTATTCGTGGTGGAGGCAATCATGGTGGAGTGATGGAGATCATGCCGGAACGCACAAGATGGAGATCATTCTTAAGATTGGCTATACCATGTCACATAAAGTTATATGCATGTGATGTTTATCCTTTTATGTATCTTATTATGCTTAGATCGCGACGGTAGCATTATAAGATGATTCCTCACTTAAAGATCAAGATAAAACTGTTCTCCCCAAGTATGCACCGTTACGAAAGTTAAATGTGTCCAAGCATCACGTGATGATCGGGTGCTATAGACTCTCGCTCACATACAACGGGTGCAAGCCAGTTTTGCACACGCGAAATACTTGGGTCTAACTTGACGAGCCTAGCATGTATGGACATGGCCTCGGAACACAAGAACCGAAAGGTTAAGCATGAGTCATATGAATGATATGATCGACACCGTTGTCCACCATTGAAACCACATCTCTTCTCGTGATGATCGGATTAGGTGTGGTGAATTTGGATCGTGTTCACTAAACAACTTGAGGGATGTTGAATTTAGTGGGAGTTCATCTAGTAATTTGATTAAGTTGAACTATTTATCATGAACATAGTCCAAATTGTACTTGCAAATACTGTAGATCACATGGCCAAGTCCAACTTCAACTTCAACATTTTTGCTGAGATAGAAAAGCTTAGAAACAATGGGTCTAACTTCACAAAATGGTTCCGCATTCTGAGAATCATTCTCGCTGGCGGACAAAAGGACTATGTCCTTGAGAAAGCGCTAGGTGACGCCCCTGCTATAGATGCTACTGATGAAAAAGCTGTTTATCGATCAAGCAAGGATGATTATGATTTGATTAAGATCGCCATGTTGTATGCTATGGAATCGGATCTTCAAAATCGTTTTGAGGAGTTCCGGGCCCTTTGAGATTCTCGAGGAGCTGAAAACATGTTTCAGACTCAAGCCCGCTCGAGAGATATGAGATCTCTAAGAAATTCTTTAACTACAAGATGGAGGAAGGGAGTTCCGTTAGTGAGCACGCCATTGAGATGACGGGCTACACTCAACGCCTTGAACAACTGGACTGCAAGATTCCAGAGGAGCTCAAGATTGACACTCCTAGCTACAAAAGTTTTGTAGTTGATCACAATCAGATTGGTTCCACTGATATGATCACTAAGCTCTTTGCTAAGATGAAAGTAGCGGAGGTGAACATCAAAAGAATAATCATGTGTTGATGGTCAACAAGCCCCCACCTTCAAGAAAGGTAAGGGTGCAAGGAAGCCCTTCAAGAAAGGCGACAAGCGCGTTGCCCTCGCTGAGAAGAAGCTCAAGTCTGGTCCTAAACCGGACCGAGTGCTTCTATTGCAAGGACAAGGGTCACTTGGAAGCATCGTCTCAAGTACTTAGCGGATAAGAAGGTGGCACCATCAAAGGTATATTTGATATACATGTTATTGATGTTTTCCTTACTAGCCCTCGTTGTAGTGCCTGGGTATTTGATACCGGTTGATTGCTAATATTTGTAACTCAAACAGAGCTACGGAATGAGGCGGCTTGCGAGGGATGAGGTGACGATGCGCGTTGGCAACGGATCAAGAGTTGATCGATGGGTCAAGACGCTCTCCTTAGTTTTACCTTGGGATTAGTTTTAAACCTTAATAAGTGTTATTATGTGCTGCGTTGAGCATGAACATTATTTCTGGATCTTGTTTATTGCAAGACGGTTATTCATTTAAATCGGAGAATAATGGTTGTTCTATTTATATGAGTAACATCTTTATGGTCATGCACCTATTGTGAATGGTTTATTTCTTCTAAATCTCGAAAGGGATGAAACACACATCCATAACATTGAGGCTAAGAGATGCAAAGTAGATAGTGATAATACTACTTATTTGTGGCGTCGTCTAGGTCATATTGGTGTAAAGTGCATGAAGAAACTCCATTCGATGGACTTTTGGAGTCTCTTGATTTTGAATCATTTGACACATGCGAACCATGCCTCATGGGCAAGATGATCAAAACCCGTTCTCGGATGATGGAGCGAAACAACGGACTTGTTGGAAATCATACATACCGATGTATGCGACCGATGAGTGTTTCGCAGCGGTGGATATCGCTATTTTCTCACTTTTACCGATGACTTAAGTAGATATGGGTATATCTATTTAATGAAACATAAATCTGAAACATTTGAAAAGTTCAAAGAATTTCAGAATGAAGTGGAGAACCATCGTAAGATAAAGATTAAGTTTCTACGATCCGATCGTGGAGGTGAATATTTGAGTTATGATTTTCTCACGCATCTTAAAGCAAGCGGAATCGTTTCACAACCCACGCCACCGGAACACCACAAGCAATGGTGTGTCTGAGCCTTGGAATCGAACCCTATTAGATATGGTCCCATCAATGATGTCTCTCTTACTGATTTGCCGTTATCATTTTGGGGTTATGCATTAGCTGAATTCACTTTAAATTAAATAGGGCTCCATCTAAATCCTGAGACGACACCGTATGAACTGTGGTTTGGTGCTAAACCTAAGTTGTTCTTAAAGTTTGGGGATGCGGTTTACGCCAAGAAGTTGATGCGACAAGCTCGAACCCAAAGCGAGAAATGCGTCTTCATAGGATACCCTAAGGAAACTATTGGGTATACCTATCACAGAATCAAGGCAAAATGTTTGTCGCAGAACGGTTCCTTTCTTGAGAAGGAGTTTCTCTCGAAAAGAAGTGAGTGGGAGGAAAGTAGAGCTAGACGAGGTTATTGAACCTTCTCTTGAATTGAGAGTAGCGGCACCTGAAATTGTTCCAGTACACCAACAATAGAGGAAGCTAATGACAAGGATCATGAAGCTTGACGCGTCAGCGTCAGTTAACAAGGTCGCGCCCTCTCCCGAGTGGTACGGCAACCTGCCTCTTGACTGCCTTGTTAGTAGAAGACGGTGAAACGAACTATGAGAGGAAGCGGCGATGAGCCCAGACTGAGAAATGGCCGGAGGCCATGAAATGAATTGAAGGGAATATGCCCCGAGAGGCAATAATAAAGTGTTTATTATGTGTATTCCAAGTATATGATGATGTTTATTTTGCATGCTATAATTGTATTAATACGGAAACGTTAATACATGTGTTTAATAAACAAGCAGAAAGTTCCTAGTTATGCCTCTCTCATAAACTAGCTCGTTGATTAACAAGATGATCAAGGTTTCGATCATGGACATTGGATGTTGTTAATAACGGGATCACAACATTAGTGTAATGGTGTGATGAACATTCATCCGAAGTATAGCATTACGATCAAAGTCATTGAGTTTATATTGCTATAACAACTTACGAAGTGATCCTAATCCTTAGACCATGAGATCATGTCAATCACTAACACCGAAGAGTTTCTTGATAACATCAAACGTCACACCGTAATGGGGTGATTATAAAGATGGATTCAGAACTAATAAAGTGTTATGTTGAGGCTCATGGATCGAGAGTGGAATTTGTTCATCCCGACGGATAGATATACTCTGGGCCCTCTCGGTGATATCACATTGATTAGCTTGCAAGCAAGTGATTTGATCACTAGAATGTTATATCACAGGAACGAGAAAAGAGTGCATGTCGGTAATGAGATCAAACTAGGTATGGAGATACCGATGATCGAATCTCGGACATGTAATATATCGTGAAACAAAGGGATTAAGATACTAGCGTAAAGGTTAAGCGATCACAAGAAAGTCATCGTTGAATGTGTGGAGTCGATGGGTCTCCAGATCCCGCTTCTGATTATTGATCCGAGAGGGGTCTCGATCATGTCCGCATTATTCATGAACCATAGGGTGACACACTTAAGAGACACCGACATCCAATTGGAGCAAATGTTTCATGCCGAAAGAATGAACAAGGGCAGGAATTTATTTCACTAGATACCGAAACAGGTTTTCGGGTGAAATTGCATAAAGTGGTTATGCATGTGAAATGGAATTCTAGCAAGGGGTTATTTGTGAATGTTTGTCATTAAAGTAATTGACAAAATTCTGAATAAAATAAAAGAGTTTTATTTAATGAGAGTTTGCATTAAATTTGGTGAAAATTTAATGGGAATTTGAGTGGACTTTTGAGTGGAGGAAATTTAAAGGGCATTTTGTGAGTGGAGTGTCCACCCACATGAATGAAGGAGGAGGGGCACCCCCATGGTCGGGCCACCACCCCTTGGGTGCCCCCCTCCTCCTATAAAAGGAGCCCCCCTCCTCACTTGTCTCTCACACCTCCTCGTGAAGGATCTCTCTCCCCCTCTAGAATTTATTCCCCATGGTCTCGGACTAGCGAGATACATGTTCCCGGTGGCTATTCGGCAAGAAAGAGTTGTGCTTCCGCTGCTTCGCTGGAGCGAGGAGGTGGAGGTTGCTCGGTGCCTTGAACGTGTGTGCGAGCACGGATGCGCTGCTGATTTGCGGCGCTAGGACTTCCTCTCGATCTTGAGATCGGCAAGAGAACGTCTACATCAACCACGAGTTGAACTCGTTAAGCTTTGTCGGTCTTCAAGGGTATGTTCTCTACGGATATACATCCGCCCGTTGTTTGTATCTAGTAGATAGATCTTGGTACATAGTTCACATCGTAGGAAAATTTTTGTTTTCTATGCTGCGAACCCTACACGAATTGGGATCCATGAGCGAAAACCAAGTATGGACTTTGGTGGACCCTCCTAGCGACCGAAAGGCCATTGAGTTCAAATGGATCTTCAAGAAGAAAACGGACGCGGATGGTAATGTTACCGTCCATAAAGCACGGCTTGTCGCGAAAGGTTTTCGACAAGTTCAAGGTGTTGACTACGATGAGACTTTCTCTCCCGTAGCGATGTTTAAGTCCATTCGGATTTTATTAGCAATTGCTGCGTTTCATGATTATGAAATATTGTAGCATCCCAATTGTCTAACAATTGCAATGCTACTAGCCTAGTCTATATAGATGCTACCTTCCTACATATATTTGTTGCATCATAATTATATCATGCTCATGTCATCATGCCACCTTGCATTTGAGCATCATATAAAACCCTATTTGTTTGGTTCTTATCTCATATGCATTATAAATTGTATTTGCCTCTTGATATTGTATTTGGTCATTGATATATTGTTTAAATGCCCAAGTTGAGTTGGGGGCATATCTTTTATTAACTCCACCACCTTTCTTGTCATCACCCCATCATTCCACCATTCCACCATATATGAGCATTGCAACTTATTTGGTTTTACCTCTAGCTCATGTGGGTTGGGATGGATCCAATTCTATCTCCACATGCTCTCATATATGCACCATATTGTTCCCACATTATTGGTTTATGAGAGCCACCTGGCCACCTTTGCATGCCTTGTGAGTGGAACTTTTCCCTAGCTTCCATATGGGTTGTTTTGGGGTTATTATCATGTTGGGGTATTTTTGGGACTATTAAACATCTAGTGGAATATACACACTAGCAAGTCCCAATTATAATCAAATGTGCTCATCTCCATCTACTCCATCTGGAACTTTCATTTAAATTCTTTTGCTTGGCCTTACTCCACATTTTGGGTAATGCATAAGAATATTGCCATGATTATTATTTTGTTTTCACAAGGTTAAAACATGGCATTTAATGTTTTTGCATGGGCCATGCAACCATCTCCATCTTTTGTCCTCCTTTGTTTTTATTTGATTTTTAGTGAATCACCTCTATCCTTCTCTACCATTCCTTTTTGTTTGATTTTGTTTGAGTTTGCTAAAACCCTATAACCATCTCCATCCACACCCTACCACCACCATGGGCACCATCTAACCTAACCCGAGCCTCTCTCTAGCTAACCCTAGTTCCCACCCCTGCTCTACCCGAGCCTCCCCTCTCCCTCTCTCTCTCTCGCTGCAGGCGACCCCCACCGCCCGAGCCTGCCTCACCGCTGGACCAGCCCCACCGAGCCCTACCGAACACGTGAAGGAGGAGGAGAGAAAAGGTGGCGAGCCACCTTTTCCACCGCTACCCGCTCCCACACGCCATCTCCCTCTCCTCCTTTTCCCTTCCCCACGACACCTCTGCATCCCAGATCTCCCTGCCGCCTCCCCTCTCCCCTCGCTTTCCTCACCACCGCCTACACCGACGTGCCACTGCCTCGCTCCACCGACGCTTCTTCGATCCAGCCGACGAGCGCGACGTGGAGGTGGTCGGGGAGGATGAGGAGGCCTCTCTGCATCGCCTGTACCCGCCGTCGAGGAGGAGAAGGGCTGGAGCCGAAGACCACCGCCGACGAGCCGATGCCAAACCCTAACTCCGGTCCGTCTGCGTCCTCGCCGTTTCCCTGTGTTCCGACACGATCCGACCTCACCGACCCACTCCCGGTGAGCGCCGCGACCTCTCTGACATGCTCCACCTCGCCATCATCGACTAGATCCGCCGGCCCTTTCGTCGAACGCCCTCTGCGCGTCGCCGCCGCTTCGCTCGCTCGCCTCGCAGTGATAGCCCCATATATAGCCGGTTCCCTCTGTCACCAACCCCGTTAGTAGCGGTAGCCGCCGTCAGGCTTTCGCCGTCAGCGAGATCGAGTCCGGCCGCGCCGCTTCCGCACCACGCTGCGTCTTCGTTGGCCAGCTTGATGAGAAGAGGAACAAGACGTGCTGGACATTTACAAAAACCCCTTTTTAATTCCGCCAAACTGCGGTTCCTGACCCCTCCTCGGACCGCCTCCCGTATTTTTGCAGATAGGCACCCCAAGACCTCAGCCCTTAACCCTTCCTCTCCTCGCTCCCACGTGGTGAGCCAGTCCCTGGGCACACGGCATGAGCTCACTTGACCCCACCCCCACTCTCATGGCTAGCAAAGCGAAAAATGGAAAAGACCCTTCCGAGCGCGGTTCGTCCAGTCAGCAGATGGCCCACTTGTCACTGACTGTGGCTAAGACTGTGCGAGTAACAAAAGTATTCCTGTATTTCTGTTTTAATTCAAACTTTTTCAAATTAATTCAAATTCAAACTTAAATCGATTTTCAAATAACTTTTAAAATATAAATCCAAATAATACAAATAATATATGTTTTGAAATCAGAAAAATGAGAGGAATTCAAATATGCCCTCCAAAATATATTTTGAACACTTTAATTTCCAAGTTGATTAAAATTACAACAAAATGCCCTTTTACCTTAATTAATCAATAACTTTTGATTTATAACTCCAAATTTGACAAATGATATGTCTAAAATGATTAGCTCGACGAGACCTTTCTGTTTAAGCATTCCTTGTTCTGTTTTGCAGCATGCATCATATAAAAATAAAGATTACAGCAACTTATTTGAGTATAAAATATGACCAAAACTCAATGAAAGGCTTAATTCTTGTATTTCACACCTCACCCATGCCATGCTACATTATTGCCATGCAAATTGTGCATCATTCATCATGGCATGATTGTTTGCTTGATGCATTTAATTCATATGCTTGTGCACTTTATTTATGTTGGCCTTGTTTGTTTGGTTCTTCTTCGAATAGACGCCGAGCAGGGGATATATCAAGACACCCAGGAGCACTACCCAGATCCTTCTCTCGCTTCCACTGAGCTGCCAGGCAAGCACTACCACATGCTTGCATACATATAGTACCTATTGCCTCTATCTTATTCTTGCATCATTGAGTCGCGATTGCATTAAACTGAATCCCAAGTACTGCATAGCCTTTACTTTTAAACCCCACCAAGCTTGTTCCTCCATCCCATGAGCCATTACTACAGGAGTTGTTTGAGCCAGGTAGTCGTAGAAACAACATGTGTAGGGTATGTGAGTGTCTGATGGATAACGAGGTACCTATACAACTTAATCTGAGTAGTAATGGGATAACTAATGAAAGTGGCATCGGTGAGCCATATTTGCTATTTGGTTTTTCAGGCTCACTTGTGTCCGTGGGACCCAGTACTTGATTCCTGTTCCTTGAATATTCGCTATCCACATCCGGAGGCTTATGAACCCCCAGAGCGAGCTTGATTCATTCTTATTTCTTGGGGCCACAAACTAGTTTTAGGTTTTATTTACTATCCTGTACTTATGCCATGCTTCTTCGCTTTATTTAAAATTGTGAGGTAATGCACCTGCATCGTTTAGGGCGTGACACGTTTATTTGTATCGACAAGCCAGTCACACTTTCGGGTTCCCGATCGTTCTGACCGTCCACAAACCTTGAGTCCGTCTCAGTGGCCAACTTGTGGGTAGCTTAATGGGGTGGCCCCCTGAAATACTTCTGAATCCTGGGATCGCTTTGTCATGACTGCCTCGTTGGGTTTTGATTTGGTTTTTCCGAGGTTGATCGAGTGTGTGTTGCTATTTGTGCACCCCTGCAGGGTAAAACTTTCTGAAAGTCGTGTTCGCGGTTATGGACGACTTGGAGCACAGTTTCTCGATCATAGATAAGTATAACTAAAGTACCGCTTTTAACTTGACTAAGTATCTGACTAGTAACTAGTGAAACACTCATGGAATGGATAATAAAACTGCCAACGGATGGGGGGTTGTTCGTCCGCTTCCTCGTCGGTAAGCGAGGAGGAGGATGGATCTGTTAATATTACCGTTATAACTGTTGTTATTATTTCACGGACATCCGTCTATCTTTGGTTAGGCGGATGGTTAGC
The DNA here is from genome assembly GCA_023614405.1 of Avena insularis. Lineage (NCBI taxonomy): Eukaryota > Viridiplantae > Streptophyta > Magnoliopsida > Poales > Poaceae > Avena > Avena insularis. The sequence continues at coordinate 273,432,497 of CM042685.1, forward strand.
GAGTATCTATAGAATTGTTAGGGTTTATCTTTTGTTGCAATTGCGTCACCCTAGGTTGTGTCCCCTTTAGAGGCATAAAGACTTGCTGAGTACCCCTAGGGTCTCACACGATAAATTGTTTGATTCAGATGCACAGGTAAGCTCGCAAGATGGATACTGGGTGGAGGAGACGGACGATGTGGGCAACGATCATTCGGTGTAGAGATTCCGGGAACGGGGATCCGTGAGATCTGTGGGCGGGATGTGTTTATTTATGGGGCATCTTATGCCGATTTGTTTCTTATCCGTACTCGGATCTTGTTTTCCGCTTCCGCTTGATACTCTGATGTTTGATGTATGAGGAGATATCCTAAACTATTATATCTATCTAGGATATTTGGATCTTGTCGTATGGCGTTGCTATATTTCCTTTCTTTTTAGATGGAATGACTCTGAGAACCATTGTATGGTGGCTTGCATACATACTCATTTGTGTATGTAGTTGATCCCTTCGCCTGCCGATTCGCTTCGTTCTTGTCCCGATGTTTGGAAATGGTTAGGACGGCCGAAAGGTCTACTGTGAGTGGCATTTGGGCCCCACCGTACTATTTTAACCATTTCCGCTCATCCGCTTGTAACTAGGGCGTAATTCACCGAGGTAGTTACAATTGGTATCGAGCCATCCCGCCCTTCAGGGTCTCAGCCAAATGGTCGTTGTCAGTCTAGCAAATATTTTTGGTAGCTATGTATACTAGGGAAAAACAAAACGCGAGAGTAGGACTGCTTCCACTTTTCTTATTACCCACCCACCCACCCTTTTCTGGTAAGGAAGTGTAACGTTTTCAATCCTCTTCTTAAAATTCAAACTAGGATTCACGTGTTCTGGGTTCCGTAGTACCATAGGTTGTGTGTGTGTGTGTAATTCCTTGTCTATCTGTTGCATCCAATTTGTTATCACAATCTACCTTTGGTTATCAACTGTTGGTACATTCCATACTGACAGGCTCTTGAAAACCGGCGCGGTCTATCTGACTCCTTGTTAACCGGTGCCATCTTCTTAAGGGTGTCCTTCCTTATAGCAACTCCACATTCTGTGTAAGCATCAGTTGCTAATCTCTATCTGATAAGTGATTTTGCGCATCTATTGGTATTTTAATGCCGAAAAATGCAGAAAATTTTTCTTTGATACATCTGTGTTTCCACACTCCTTCCAGTCGTGTGTGAAACATTATCTATCTCCCTTTATCAGCATGTCCATGCTAACTCATTCTTTTGTCACCGGCGCTTAATCCTAGAGTTTCTTTTCATCTCCAATTCTTTTGGGCTAATTACATAACATGTGTCGATCCGATGCTGGTGAATGTAATTTGGTTCTCGGCATAGCTATATGACACTTATCATGAGTGGAATATGGAAAATGCTATCAACTCTATCCTCCAAATGGTGACGGTTATCTCCTGTGATTTGAGTACACCGTGATCATATCTATGCATATTCAAGTATCTTTGGCAATCCGGAGTTTTCTCAAGGCACTACGGCGGTCTATCATCTGTCCATCATGCTGCACATCTTTTTGAACTCCATATCCACAAAATTCTCTTTGAGACGAGGGAATTGCATCTTTTCGTCTCGGGTAGCTTTGCTTAAGGTATGATCTATCATCTTTTCTTCATCCAAGATCTCTTTATCTTTGTAACCGGTGATCCAGTCGAGAATGTGAACCAGGTGACATCTCTTTTTCTTCCGAAGGACCAGATAATCTATTCTTCCAGTGCATCTTCTTCAACACGAACCCGTGCTCTCAATATTGATCTTTCTAAGAGCGTTGAGCTCAGGAAGTGTTCGAGCATTTGTTCGTTTCTCTCGCCTTTTGAACTTGGTATTCTGGGAATATCTTGTTAATCCATGGTGGTATATGTTGATAATTTGCTTGCCTATTCGATATCAATGGAAGGACATGGAAGATCATCTGTGTCTCTTTCTATCAAGCTTTGTTAACACTGCCTGTGTGCAAAGTTCTCAAAGTGTGAATTCTGACTTCTTGAAGTCACCTATCTCGGCCACGTCCTTCTGCTAAATAAATCGCTTCAATTCTGGAATCAGCAAGTTCATTGTTAATTCCATCTTCCATCTTTAATCAAACCCGGAGTTTTTCTTGTTGGCAAGTTATCATCGTCGTTCACCAAGATTGCCTCCAAACTGCTAAAGCTCTCTCAATCATTTCAAGAAGAACATGGAGTTCTTTCACCTCAGTCTCGTCAAGTAATCTTTTGAAACCCTCTCGTTCTATCATCTATGTTCAATCCACCGGAGGCCATGAAGATTTTTCAGATCTTTTGTAATCCTTATGTTCAAGTGGTGCTATCTTTTTCTTTACCTGTGGAATCTTGCAGTTGTCTCCGTAATCTTCCTTCATATCTTTCCGGTGGCTTGGTACTTCCGACATGACGACAACATCATCATCTTTATCTATCTATGAATCCGGCGAATCGTTTGCATCAATCCTTGTTTTCTAACGGAGTTCTATGAGTTCTTTTTGTCAAGATCTTCAGTCTGTCTTTGGGAGTTGGGGTTACATGATTCTTCTTATTCATGTGCGGAGTAATGCTTTGAGTGCGGGATGGAGTAGCTACCATACCACTACTCTTATCATTCGCTCTTGTACATTGAAGTGGGGAATTAATGTGATTCCACTCATTCCACGGAAGTTAGAAGTGGCCTTTATCCCTCGATACTTTTACTTCCGTCCTTGTTTTTCCGGAGTGCTCTCTCGAAGAAGGTAATCAATAATCTCTTGTTGGTGGTCTGTCTATTCTAGATGGAGCAAAATCTACAATTATCTTGTGGAAACAAACGCAAACTCCTTTCGGCCCTCGTCTTTCTACCGATGCTCGACATCCACGAACAAGATGAAAGGAAATTATCTCTCTCTTTGCTTCATCGATCCTTTTTCTGTGGTAAAGCCAATTATGGTTGATGCCATCAGCCGCAAATCTATTGCGTTAGCCTCAAGGCTAAAGAAAGCAATAAGTATCTCTACAATAAACTCCAGATCCTCCATATTCTTTGCTTCTCGGGATTCCACCATGATCTGGCTTCACATCCGTCTCTAGAAGTTGTATCCGCGCACCTCAATTGCGTGATCCTTTGGTTCTTACCAGCGCAACAAGAATCTAATCCGACGATGTCTAACTAAATCTTTCTGTTGGTATCAAGGGACTCTATTGTTTGAAGGCAATATTGTTTCCGAACTTCATTTCTCAAATCCGAGAGAAGATACGATGCTATTGTCATAGTGGTTCAAAACCTCTCCAATCTAGCTCTTTTTCCTCCGGCGAGACAAAGATTCATCCTCTCTCGTATCAGTAAATCTTTAATCTTAATGGTGTGTCTTTCTTTATCCATGATACATCATCTTGTCCTTTCTTTCACAAGTGGTTATAGTCTTTTATCTTGTTTCTTGAGAAAACCGGAGCTATGTCCATCCTATCCTTCTTGTCTCACGACAATCCTTCAACTCTCCTAACCGTTGTTTCTCAAGCAAAACGCAAGACTCGCAACAAGTCTAGCAAGTTTGCAAGGTGTAGTGGTCGCACCATTCCGTTGTTCATCAACTTGGGAACGTAAGGGTCACCTTCGTTCGAACACCCGCCTCTCCTTGTGTTGTTTTCTTTTTCCTAGGAATCTCGGGGCGAGATTCTTGTTTAGTGGGGGAGAGTTGTAGCATCCCAATTGTCTAACAATTGCAATGCTACTAGCCTAGTCTATATAGATGCTATCTTCCTACATATATTTGTTGCATCATAATTATATCATGCTCATGTCATCATGCCACCTTGCATTTGAGCATCATATAAAACCCTATTTGTTTGGTTCTTATCTCATATGCATTATAAATTGTATTTGCCTCTTGATATTGTATTTGGTCATTGATATATTGTTTAAATGCCAAGTTGAGTTGGGGGCATATCTTTTATTAACTCCACCACCTTTCTTGTCATCACCCCATCATTCCACCATTCCACCATATATGAGCATTGCAACTTATTTGGTTTTACCTCTAGCTCATGTGGGTTGGGATGGATCCAATTCTATCTCCACATGCTCTCATATATGCACCATATTGTTCCCACATTATTGGTTTATCAGAGCCACCTGGCCACCTTTGCATGCCTTGTGAGTGGAACTTTTCCCTAGCTTCCATATGGGTTGTTTTGGGGTTATTATCATGTTGGGGTATTTTTGGGACTATTAAACATCTAGTGGAATATACACACTAGCAAGTCCCAATTATAATCAAATGTGCTCATCTCCATCTACTCCATCTGGAACTTTCATTTAAATTCTTTTGCTTGGACTTACTCCACATTTTGGGTAATGCATAAGAATATTGCCATGATTATTATTTTGTTTTCACAAGGTTAAAACATGGCATTTAATGTTTTTGCATGGGCCATGCAACCATCTCCATATTTTGTCCTCCTTTGTTTTTATTTGATTTTTAGTGAATCACCTCTATCCTTCTCTACCATTCCTTTTTGTTTGATTTTGTTTGAGTTTGCTAAAACCCTATAACCATCTCCATCCACACCCTACCACCACCATGGGCACCATCTAACCTAACCCGAGCCTCTCTCTAGCTAACCCTAGTTCCCACCCCTGCTCTACCCGAGCCTCCCCTCTCCCTCTCTCTCTGCCGTGCGACCCCACCGGCCCGAGCCTGCCCTGCCTTCCTGGACCAGCCCCACCGAGCCCTACCCGAGCACGTGAAGGAGGAGGAGAAAAGGTGGCCGAGCCACCTTTTCCACCGTCTACCCCGCTCCCACACGCCATCTCCCCCTCTCCCTCCTTTTTCCACTTCCCCACGACACCTCTGCATCCCCAGATCTCCCCAGGCCGCTCCCCTCTCCCCCTGCCTTCCCTCACCACCGTCTACACCGACGCCGGCCACCGTCTGCTCCACCGACGCTTCTTCGATCCAGCCGACGAGCGCGACGTGGAGGTGGTCAGGGAGGACGAGGAGGCCTCTCTGCATCGCCTGTACCCGCCGTCGAGGAGGAGAAGGGCTAGAGCCGAAGACCACCGCCGACGAGCCGACGCCAAACCCTAACTCCGGTCCGTCGTCTGCTGCTTTCTGCTCGTAAGACGATCCGACCACCACCCCACTCGGTGAGCGCCGCGACCTCTCTAACATGCTCCACCTCGCCATCGTTGACTAGATCCGCCCCTTTCACAACGCCCTCTGTAGCCGCCTTGCTTCGCTCGCTCTCGCACCGCATAGCCCCATATATAGCCGCGGTTCCCCCTCCTGTCACCAACCCCTAACCGCAGGTAGCCAGCTTAGCCGCTGTCTTGGCCAGCGGTCGCGAGATCGAGTCCGCCGCTTTTTTTGCTGCACCACGCGGCCTTGATTTCGGGCCACAAGCCACGAGAAGAGGAACAAGACGGTGGACATTTACAAAAACCCTCTTTAACTTCGCTCAAACCGGCTCCTCGGACCCCCACCGGGTCAGCCTCCCGGTATTTTGCAGATAGGCACCCCAAGACCTCAGCCCTTAACCCGCTCCCCTACGCTTCCACGTGGGAGCCAGTCCCTCGGGCACGTGGGCTCATGAGCTCACGACCCCACCTCGGCCTCTATGGCTAGCAAAGCAGCCAGTGGAAAAGACCTTCCGAGCGGTTCGTCTCAGACAGATGGCCCACTTGTCACCGATGGCTAAGATGTGCGAGTAACAAAAGTATTCCAGATTGCTTTTAATTCAAACTTTTTCAAATTAATTCAAATTCAAACTTAAATCGATTTTCAAATAACTTTTAAAATATAAATCCAAATAATACAAATAATATATGTTTTGAAATCAGAAAAATGAGAGGAATTCAAATATGCCCTCCAAAATATATTTTGAACACTTTAATTTCCAAGTTGATTAAAATTACAACAAAATGCCCTTTTACCTTAATTAATCAATAACTTTTGATTTATAACTCCAAATTTGACAAATGATATGTCTAAAATGATTAGCTCGACGAGACCTTTCTGTTTAAGCATTCCTTGTTCTGTTTTGCAGCATGCATCATATAAAAATAAAGATTACAGCAACTTATTTGAGTATAAAATATGACCAAAACTCAATGAAAGGCTTAATTCTTGTATTTCACACCTCACCCATGCCATGCTACATTATTGCCATGCAAATTGTGCATCATTCATCATGGCATGATTGTTTGCTTGATGCATTTAATTCATATGCTTGTGCACTTTATTTATGTTGGCCTTGTTTGTTTGGTTCTTCTTCGAATAGGCTTGTTGAGGATATATCAAGACACCCAGGAGCACTACCCAGATCCTTCTCTCGCTTCCACTGAGCTGCCAGGCAAGCACTACCACATGCTTGCATACATATAGTACCTATTGCCTCTATCTTATTCTTGCATCATTGAGTCGCGATTGCATTAAACTGAATCCCAAGTACTGCATAGCCTTTACTTTTAAACCCCACCGAAGCTTGTTCCTCCATCCCATGAGCCATTACTACAGGAGTTGTTTGAGCCAGTAGTCGAGAACAGCATGTGTAGGGTATGTGAGTGTCGATGGATAACGAGGTACCTATACAACTTAATGAGTAGTAATGGGATAACTAATGAAAGTGGCATCGGTGAGCCATATTTGCTATTTGGTTTTCAGGCTCACTTGTGTCCGTGGGACCCCGAAAGTACTTGATTCTGTTCCTTGAATATTCGCTATCCACATCCGGAGGCTTATGAACCCCTGAGCCAGAGCTTGATTCATTCTTATTTCTTGGGGCCAAACTAGTTTGAGGTTTTATTTACTATCCTGTACTTATGCCATGCTTTCTTGCTTTATTTAAAATTGTGCGAGGTAATGCACCAGATCGCTTAGGGACACGTTGTCAGTCGACAAGCCCAGTCACACTTTCGGGTTCCCAGTCGTTTACAGTCGGCCACACAAACCTTGAGTCCGTCTCGTAGCCGGCCAGCTTCGTTGTGGGTAGCTTAATGGGGTGGCCCCTGAAATACTTCGAACTCGGATCGCTTTGTCAGGCCTCGTTGGGTTTTGATTTGGTTTTCGAGGTTGATCGAGTGTGTGTTGCTATTTGTGCACCCTGCAGGTAAAACTTCTGAAAGCCATGTCGCGGTTATGGGCGACTTGGAGCACAGTTTCTCGATCATAGACAAGTATAACTAAAGTACCGCTTTTAACTTGACTAAGTATCGACTAGTAACTAGTGCAACACTCATGGAATGGATAATAAAACTGCCAGCGGATGGGGGTTGTTCGTCGCTTCCTCGTCGGTGGCGAGGAGGAGGATGGATCTGTTAATATTACCGTTATAATTGTTGTTATTATTTCACGGACATCCGTCTATCTTTGGTTAGGCGGATGGTTAGTAGTATCTATAGAATTGTTAGGGTTTATCTTTTTGCTGCAATTGCGTCACCCTGTGTTGTGTCCCCTTTAGAGGCATAAAGACTTCTTTGAGTACCCTAGGGTCTCATGATAAATTGTTTGATTCAGATGCAGTAAGCTCGCAAGATGGATCTTGGGTGGAGGAGGCAGACGATGTGGGCAACGATCATTCGGTGTAGAGATTAGGGAACGGGATCCGTGAGATCTGTGGGCGGGATGTGTTTATTTATGGGGCATCTTATGCCGATTTGCTTCTTATCCGTACTCGGATCTTGTTTTCCGCTTCCGCTTGATACTCTGATGTTTGATGTATGAGGAGATATCCTAAACTATTATATCTATCTAGGATATTTGGATCTTGCCGTATGGCGTTGCTATATTTCCTTTCTTTTTAGATGGAATGACTCTGAGAACCATTGTATGGTGGCTTGCATACATACTCATTTGTGTATGTAGTTGATCCCTTCGCCTGCCGATTACGCCGCCCGTTCTTGTCCCGATGTTTGGAAATGGTTAGGACGGCCGAAAGGTCTACCTGTGAGTGGCATTTGGGCCCCACCGTACTATTTTAACCATTTCTGCTCATCCAGGCTTGTAACTAGGAGCGTAATTCACCGAGGTAGTTACAAATATGGCAGATGGATGTCAAGACTGCGTTCCTCAATGGCAACATTGATGAAGAGTTGTATATGATGCAACCCGAAGGTTTTGTCGATCCTAAGGATGCTGATAAAGTATGCAAGCTTGAGCGTTCCATTTATGGACTAAAGCAAGCATCTCGGAGTTGGAACCTTCGTTTTGATCAAGTGATCAAGAGCTTTGGATTTGTTCCAAATTGCTACGAAGCTTGTATCTACAAGAAAGTGAGTGGGAGCTCGGTGACATTTCTGGTACTATATGTGGATGACATATTGATTATTGGAAATGACATTAACATGCTTAACTATGTGAAGAGTTATTTGAACAAGTGTTTTTCAATGAAAGACCTAGGTGAAGCTGCTTATATATTGGGCATCAAAATCTATAGAGATAGACAAAGATGCCTGATAGCTTTAAGCCAGAGTACATACCTAGACAAAGTTCTGAAAAGGTTCAGAATGGATAAGGCAAAGAAAGGTTCGGTGCCTATGTTGTCAGGTAAGATATTGAGCAAGGCTCAGTGTCCAGCTACGGTAAATGATAGGGAAGCTATGAGCAAAGTGCCTTATGCCTCGGCCATAGGTTCTATCATGTATGCCATGCTATGTACTAGACCGGATGTGTCCAATGCTCTTAGTTTGACGAGCAGGTATCAAAGTGATCCAGGAGTGGAACACTGGACAGCCGTGAAGAACATCCTAAAGTACCTAAATAGGACTAAAGAAATGTTCTTAGTCTATGGGGGTGATGAACAGCTCGTCATAAAAGGTTACGTCGACGCTAGTTTCAACACCGACAAGGATGATTCCAAATCTCAGACAGGATACGTTTATATTTTGAATGCAGGAGATGTGAGCTGGAGAAGCTGCAAGCAAAGCGTGATCGCGGGATCTACAGTAGAAGCGGAATACATGGCTGCTGCAGAAGCATCAAGTGAAGGAGTTTGGATCAGAAACTTCATCACTGAGCTTGGCGTGGTTCCAAGTGCATTGGACCCACTGGAGATATTGTGTGACAACACTGGCGCCATAGAACTCGCTAAGGAACCAAGATATCATCCAAATGCCAAGCATATCAACCGCAAGTTTCATATAATCCGAGATTATATAGCAGATGGAGATCTGAAGATTAGCAAAGTACATACAGATCTGAATGTCGCAGATCCATTGACTAAACCTCTTCCACGTGTAAAACATGATCAGCACCTCAGTGCCATGGGTGTGAGATTTTTGCCAAATGTAAACTAGATTATTGACTCTAGTGCAAGTGGAAGACTGTTGGAATTATGCCCTAGAGGCAATAATAAAGCTTTTATTATTATAATTCTTGTTCATGGTAATGTTTATATTCCATGCTAGAATTGTATTAAGCGGAAACTTTAATACTTGTGTGGTTTGTGAACAACACCGTGTCCCTAGTATGCCTCTATGGACTAGCTCATTGATTAATGATGGTTAAGGTTTCCTAACCATGGACATGAGTTGTCAATTAATAATGAGATCATATCATTGGGAGAATGATATGGTGGACAGACCCAAACTAAGCGAAGCAATTAGATCGTGTCATCGTGTTCGTCTTTGCGAAGCTTTTCTTATGTCAAATATTATATTCCTTAGACCATGAGATAATACAACTCCCTGGTATCGAAAGAAAGCTTTGAGGTCATCAAACGTCATCCTATGAGAGGGTGATCATAAAGGTGTCTCTCAGGTGATCGGAAAGTATCTGTTGGGTTGTATGTATCGAGATGGGATTTGTCCCTCCCAAGTTGGAGAGATATACTTCAGGCCCACTCGGTAATCGATATCAACACCGCTTGCAAGCATGTGGTTAAGGAGTTAATCACAAAGTGATATCGGATTACGGAACGAGTAAAGTACTTGCTGTGAACGAGATTGAACTAGGTATGACGATACCGACGATCGAATCTCGGGCAAGTAAAATATCGCGAGACGAAGGGAATATATATGGGATTGATTGAATCCTGGCATCATGGTTCATCCGATATGATCATCGATGAATGTGTGGGAGTCAATATGGGTTTCAGACTTCGCTGTTGATTATTGATAGAAGATCATGTCGCATATTCTCGAACCATGGGGTCACACACTTAACGTGTCTCGACGCTAGGATAGATTGGATAATTGGTTTATGAGTTTTTGTTCGGAGTCTCGGATGGGATCCGGGACATCACGAGAGGTTCCGGAGTGGTCCGGAGAATAAGATTCATATAAGGCAGTGCAGTTTTTGGAGTTCGGAATTGTTCCGGATTAATCGGTATTGTACCGGAAGCTTCTAGAACCTTTCGGAAGGGGACCAACGTAGCCCCACCTTCCGGGAGGGGGCATGGGCCTATGAGGGAGTTCCCTGGCCGCATTGGGCCAGGGGCACAAGGCCCCATAGGGCCCAGCCGGCCAAAGAGGGTTTAAACTCGAGATAGAGTTTCTAGAAGGGGGGTTTCCTTGCCTCCCACTCTTCCTCCTTTGGGGCCTGCCGGTTTGGCTTGGGGGAGGGGGCTAGGGCTGCGCCCACCCCTCTATATATAGAGGGCTGGGGGCGCACCACCCCCTACACCTTCCCCTCCAACCCTAGCTGCCCTCCTCTCTCCCTCCCGACTGTTTGTAGGCGAAGCCCTGCTGCAGAAATTCTCCACCATATACACCACGCCGTCGTGTTGTAGATCCAATCCGTCTCTCCACCATACTTGCTGGTCCGAGGAAGGAGGAGACGTCAAGGTGATGCACGTGTGCATCTCACGGAGGCACCGCCACTTGTGGTGCTAGATCGGATCGGATCGCGAGGAGGAGAAGCGAGTACGACTACATCACCCACGTTCCGATTTAACGTTCATTGTCTTGAATCTTCAAGGGTATGAAGATCTAATCCAATCTCTCTTGTTGTTTGCATCTCCTAGATTAGATCTTGGCTTTCCCTCTATTCGCATCCGTAGAAATTTTTGATTTACTATGCCGCGAAACCCTTCAATGGTGGCCTATGGGACATGTGCCCACACTATGCGGCTGTGAGGCAGTATGCCGAGGAAGTTGTAGATCTCTTTGGGCACCGCGCGTAGGTGATCCTTTAGAATAGGTAGGACCTGTAAAAATATAGATGTAAAATTTGTATATATTTAACTGGGCGTGTTATGCCCTTTGATGTAAAGGTTGATTGTTTTTAGCATGTTCTGCTTTGTTGTATGCATGCCCTTTTCGTTAGCCTGACGTGATCAGCTACTCAGGTGTACATGCGTTACCCTCAGTCGATGAAGTCGTGAGGAGAGGGGGAGCCCCCGAGTGTGTTGTAGCATAAAGAAATGCGAGTGAAAGATAAATTTTGGTGCGAGACAGTTAGATTTATTCATATCGTAATGAGGAGGTACATTGTTCGGCTGAGTAGCCTTGGCTGAATAGCCTTATTGAAAGTAAAGGGGGAATAGCTAGGGGTAGAAGCATCGCAGTTGTGTGATGTTCCATGGGTTGGAGTATGCGACTCCAGACTCCACGTGCTTGAGGCGATAGGCGCCACCTAGGATGACTTTGGTGACGATGCAGGGTCCTTCCCAGGGTGACTCGAGCTTCTTCGGCCGCTCTTGCTTCAGTCGTAAGACGAGGTCTCCTTCGACGAAGGACGTTGGGCGCAGCCGACAGCTGTGATAGTTGCGGAGGCTCTGCTGGTAGACCGCTGATCGAGCTATGGCGATGTCGCGTGCCTCGTCGAGTGTGTCGACAGCGTCTTCGAGTGCGTCCGTTGATTCGGCTTCACTGTAGGCGACGACACGTGGGGCCTTGTGGCGTACCTCTGTAGGTTACACGGCTTCGGATCCGTGCACCATGAAGAAGGGCGTGTAGCTAGTTGAGTTGTTTTGCGTTGTGCGCAGGCTACAGAGGACAAAGGGTAGCTCTTCTGCCCATGCTCCTGCGAGCCGCTCGAGTGGGCTCATTAGGCGCTTCTTGATGCCACCACTGACAAGGCCGTTGGCCTTTTCGACCTGCCCGTTTGTTTGCGGGTGTGCCACAGAGGCATATGATATGTTGATCTCGAGGCCTTCGCAGAAGTCCTGGAATTCTTTGGAGATGAAATTCGACCCGTTGTCGGTGATGATGCTATGCGGCACGCTGAACCTGTAGACAATTGATTGGAAGAACTTCATGGCCGTTTTACCCTTTTGGTTGGTAACGGGCATGGCTTCGATCCACTTGGTGAATTTGTCGACTTCGACTAGGAGGTAGACGTGGCCTCCTTTCGAGGACTTGGGCAGTTTGCCGATCATGTCGAGGCCCCATTGGGCGAAGGGCCAGGCCAGGGGTATGCACCTGAGCTCTGATCCGGGTGCGTGCGGTTTGTCTACGAACCGCTGGCATCCGTTAAACCTTCGGACGATGTCCTTGGCGTCGTTCATGGCCGTTGGCCAATAGAACCAAGCTCGTAGAGCTTTGGTGACGAGGGCGCGGGTGCCCGCGTTATGGCCGTAGATGCCTTCATGGATGTCTTGGAGGATAGTTTTGCCATCACCGATGGTGACGCACCTTTGGAGCACACCCGAAATGTTGCGCTTGTACAACTCGCCATTGATGATGGTGAAGGCTTTGGACCGGCGAGATATGCGTCGGGCATCCGTCGGGTCATCAGGCAGTTCTCTGTTTATCAGGTACCGCAGCTACGGCTACATCCATGTCTCTTCTACTTCCATGACCTGCATCAGGTTGACCACTGCAACCTCTGTGTCGAGCTTTTCGGGTCCTTCCTCTCCTTCGGGTAGCGCAGCCCCTGAGTGTTCTGCCTCTTCGGGTGATCCCTTGGGGAATTTCCTTTTGATGGATGGCACGCAGATCTGTTCGAGGAACACACCTGGTGGCACCCGTGCGCAGGTGAAGCCGATGTTGGCGAGTCTGTCGGCCTCTTCATTGCTTTCTCTGCCAACGTGCCGAAGCTCGCAGCCGCCAAAGTCTCCTTCGAGTGAATTGCAGAGCGTGCGGTACACCTGGTGACATCTGCTTGACGACGAGGTTCGAGTCACCATAGATGACCAGGCGTGTTGCGCCGTAGATCTTGGCCATCCTCATGCTGTGGATGAGGGCCTCGTATTCGTCTTCGTTGTGGGAAGCTTGAAATTTCATCCGGAGGACGTACTTCATCTTGTCGCCCTGCGGGGATGTCAGTATGACTCCGGCTCCTGCTCCAGCCTCACGCTTGGAGCCATCGAAGTGCATTGTCCATGAGTGTGTCATGTCCGGGGTGTTCGGCAGCTGCAGCTCCATCCAGTGGACGAGGAAGTCCGGAAAGACCTGGGTCTTGATCGCATGGCGCTTCTCGTAGACTATGTCTAGGGGGACAGCCTAATGCCCCACAGGGCCACGCGTCCTGTGGCCTCCGGGTTGTTTAGGATGTTGTTTAGCGGTGCCTCATTGACGACCATCACCTAATTCTCCTGGAAGTAGTGGCTCAGCCGACGAGCCGTCATGAACAAGCTGTAGGCGAGTTTCTGGTAGTGAGGGTACCTCTGTTTTGTCGGCGTCAATACCTCGCTGAGGTAGTAGACTGGGCGCTGGACCCCATGGGTCTTGCCATCTTCGGGTCGTTCGACCACGAGCACGGTGCTTACCACCTGGTGTGTGGCTGCTATGTATAGCAGTAGAGGCTCGCGTTCCTTTGGCGTAACCAGGACGGGCGAGGTGGAGAGCGGCCGCTTTAGATCTTCGAATCCGTCATCCTCTTCGGGCGTCCACTCAAATTTGTCTGCTTTGCGTAGTAGCTGATAGAAAGGCAGGGCCTTTTCGCCCATGCGGCTGATGAACCTGCTCGGCGCCGCGATGCGTCCAGCTAGTTGTTGGATGCCCTTGAGGTTCTTCGGTTTTTCCATGGCCATTATGGCCCGGATTTTCTTCGGATTCGCCTCGATCCCTCGCTGGGAGATGAAGTATCCAAGCAATTGACCAGATGGGACGCTGAAGGCGCACTTTTCTGGATTCAGCTTGATCTTGTATCGATCAAGGTTGTCGAACATCTCGTGGAGATTGTCGATCAATGTCTTGGCCTCCCTTGTTTTGATTACTATGTCGCCGACATAGACTTGTATGTTGTGGCCGATCTGGATCTTCAAGCATGCCTGCATGCATCGCTGGTACGTGGCACCTGCGTTCTTCATCCCGAAAGGCATTATGTTGTAGCAAAATACTCCGAACGGCGTGATGAACACCGTTTTCTCTTGATCTTTAACCTTTAGTTGAATCTGGTTGTAGCCTGAATAGGCATCAAGGAAGGAGAGTTTCTCGCATCCTGTAGTCGAATCGATGATCTGATCGATCCGAGGGAGAGGGAAGTGATCCTCCAGACAGTGCTTGTTCAGCGAGGTGAAGTCCACGCACATCCGCAGGATGTTCGTGTCCTTTTTAGGGACGATCATGGAGTTGGCTAGCCACTCGCTTTCCTTGATCTCTCTAATGAAATCGGCGTCGAGTAGTCCATTGAATTCGACTCTGATGGCTTCGGCCCGCGGCTCGGACAGTCATGGATGGACTATTTTACGGGCTTGGCATCTGGAAACACGTTGAGTGCATGCTCGGTGAATTCCCTGGGAACTCCTGGCATGTCCGCAGGACACTAGGCGAAGATTTCCCAGCGCTCACGGAGGAATTCGACGAGCACACTTTCCTATGCGGGGCTTAGGTCGTTGGTGATCAGCGCCGTCTTGGAGGCGTCCGTCGGGTGCACCTGCACCTTCTTCGTGTTGACTGTTGAGTCGAATGACATGTCATGTGCGTTTTGCCTTGAGACTGGGGGTGCCCCATTGTATATCACCTCTCGGAGCCTTATGAGCTCCTCTTGCATGCCGAATGACTGGGAGATTCTATTGAAGTCCCTGTCGCAGTGATCCGATCGGGTGAAGCTCCCATGGACCGTGATGACGCCCCTGGGTCCTGGCATCTTGAGTAGTAGGTACGCATAGTGCGGTACTGCCAGGAACCGTGCGAATGCGGCGCCCGAGGATGTCGTGGTATTGTGATGGCCAATCCACCACTTCGAACTCGAGTCGCTCGCACCAAAAGTTATCGGGCTTGCCGAAGATGACGTCGAGCCATATCTTTCCCAAGGGGAATATGCCCTTCCCTGGGACGATGCCGTGGAACGTTGTGTCGGATTGTTCCAGGCTGCACAGCGGGATCCGCATTGCTGCCAAGGTGCTAGCGAACATAAGATTGATGTCGCTGCCGCCGTCCATGAAGACGCGGCTCATCTCGAACCCTGCGATCTGTGTCTCGAGCACCAGGGCAGTATGACCTAGGCGAGGGATCTGAGCGGGGTGATCCGAATGGCTGAACATGATGCAGGACTCCGAACCGCTGAGGTACTCAGGGATTGCTGGTGGAGCGGTCACATCCAAACTGACTTGGCGTGTGATTTTCTTTTGCACCCTGTTTGTTGGGCGCCCCTTTTGGATCATCAATGACCCTTTTGGCACGGGGTACCCATTTCCACCATTGTTCTGCGCGGGTGCGATTGGGTGATTATAAGGTCCCACGGGTGGTGGAGGAGCTCCGTGGGCGATGTCGCCTGGTGCGGGTGCGTGCCCCTACCCAGGGTTCGGGGCTTGCTACCTCATCTGGGACATGCTCTCGCTGAGTTTCTAGAACTTGCGACAGTCTTTGAGAATGTGGCTTGCCTTCTTTTTGCCATCCTGCTTGTCGATGTAGGAGTGGATGGTGCATGGGCCCGACAACTTGTCGTATGCCGAGGGCTCGTCGTCGCAGTTGCGGCATTGCAACGATTGCGCTGGGCGTCCTCCATCACGGAAGTTGTTTCTGCGGTATCCGCCGCTGCCACGGTTGCCTTCGTTGAGGCAGTCGGCGTAGCCAGCCGTGACCATGTCAGGTCCGTCGCGATCGTCGTAGACGCGCGATCTTAGTTTGCTATGGCGCTCGCGTCGGCGGCCGTAGTCATCTTCCTCCTCCGAATGTGCTCGGTGGACGGAGTCCTCGCCATCTGCCCACCTGTTGGCGATGTCCATGAGGTGGTCGAGTGTCTTGGGCTTAACGCGCCCAAGTTCTTCCTTGAAGTCATGGCGTTTGATGCCATCCTTGAAGGCATCGACTATTCTCTCCTCAGAGATGTGTGCCGTGGAGTTTTTGATGTTGGACCAGCGTAGTATGTATGAGCGAATGGATTAGCCCGTTCGTTGGGTGCAGGCCCTCAGCTCTTCGATCGAGGCTGGCCTCTTGCTGGTGCCCTTGAAGTTTCGAATGAAACTATATGCCAGTTCCTGCGGTGACCCAGCATACCACTTCATGATGCAGTACACTATAGTCGTTGACATAACACCAATGGAACACCGTTCCATCCGCATTATATCCCTCAGAGTGGTACAACAGAAACATCGTGGGTCCAAGACAACACTTTAGATTACATATAACATATTACAAAAGATCCAGAGAATCTTCCTCGAACAATGAGGAATATTATACAGAAAGAACCAGAAAGATCCATTCGGAGTTTACCTCAAGTGTACTACTTATAATTATATATATAAGGCTTGAAAGTGCTACTATAGTCCTTTTCTACAGAAGTAGGTTTTAGATTCTAGGAGTTTTATTGATATTCTACGCTTCAGCTTGTCTTCGATAGCTTCAGGTAAGGTCTTTGACTCCGTTGATCTCCCTCAGATATCTTCAACTCTTCAAGTAACTTATTTCCCGGGAACGTCATTGGTTTCTCCGAGATCTAGCAAGGGTTAAGAAGATACGTTGAATATGAGCGTACTCAACAAATTCACTAAAGAGGAGTGTTTGATGCACTATATATAGCCATAGACCATAGGTCATAGGCAATGCAAGTTTCGTAAACATTTCTTCAAAGGTTGCTTTTATTCTGAAAAGCTATGTCCATCAGCCTTCACGGGTTTACCAGAACTTTCATGGAGTTCCTTTCCCGCAGCGTTCGCAGCTCCTTCCCGAAACAGGGAGTAACAAGTTACAGTTCTTACACTCTGCAGAGGTGCGTTACTTTACCCATGAGAGATCTTAGCTTTCTTGCACATCCGAGTTATAGGCTCGTTCACACTTCCTTGGTGTGAGGCCCAGACTAAGATCCAAGCCAATCATTGTCCTTCTCCGTGACCCCGCATACACCACAATTTTTGGATGTCCAAACTCAAGGTAGACTTTTCCCCGTATAAAACGGCTATACCTTAGTTGGATACACACAACAACCATTAACACTAGTAATCCGTCTGTTGTAGGCCCAGATCCACGGTAGACCCCCGTATAAAACGGCTATACCCACGATCTGTAACTTAAAAATGCCTAGAACAGTGTTCAATGCATGCGAAAGGGAGCCGATCCAGCTGACTTCCTCGTCCCATTCCAAATCTCATGGTTAACGCGTAATATACGGCACAAGAATCACTGGCGACATTGGTTGTTAAGTTCTAGATAGTATGTTCCTTTACCACCGGAACTTTCATAGTAGATTATTACCCCATGGTAAATAACCTATAATCATATTATTATGAAAATAGTGTGTTCTGACCTTTTTCAAATGCATGTGATGACAATACTGGATTTGCAAAATATTTTACAAAAAATAATCAAAGGACATGAGGAAGTGTGAACTTGCCTTTTGTGATTGCAAGATTATGCACTCACGGTCTTCGAGATAATAGAAGATCCAATTTCTATAATCATCATCATTGGTCCGGTAAGGACTAATGTTTAAAGAAGCAAGATGCCATTATGCATAAATAATGTTATGCAATTTTATAATTCCCAAAGTGAAACCCTTAGCATTTTGAATAAGTTGACCTTAGGTATCTTCTTTAAGATTGGTTTTATCTTTAAGTTTATTTCATAAGCAATGACATTGATATGGAACTTAAGTGTTAGCAATCCAAAATATTCAAGTACGGATATAGTAATGTGATTATGATTAATTGTTATCTGGTGACTAGGATAAAAAGTCCTTGGGTTGAGTTCTTAAGAACTGAAAGAACTATTATAGACTTGTTTGTGTGAAGTGGCAAAAATAATAACATTTGAAGAAACTAGTATTAGTTAAGGTTAATTAGTCTTAAGGGTTATTATGTTTTACATTAGGGTTTGTGATGGTTATGAATGATGTTAAGTTATCATCTTTTAGTTGATGGTACAAGTGACCAAATTTAACTTTAAAAAACATGAATAAACTTCAAATGAGATGTTTATGATTGTTTAGACCAAAGTTAACTATAAAAATAAAAGTGAATTGTAAGATATGATGAGTTTTAGAATAGCATCTAGTTTTAGGGTTTTGGCAAATATGATTAAGGATGATCCTTTTTAATGTAAGTGAAAGATGAATTTACAACATGCATCTTATTCATGGGAGCATAATTAGATGATCTTATAAATTTGTTAGAGTTTAGAATCATTTTAAGAATGATTAAGAGATGGAGATTATTCACCATCTTATACATGAGTGATATATAATATTTGTTTAAAAGGAGTTTTATTTGAATTTAAGATTTAATAAGATTATTTAAAAGTTTAATAGTTATACTTAAGTTTTATTTTGATTTTGGATTTAGACTTAATAATTAAACTTTAAAGGTTTTAGTGTCTTATAAGAAAATGTGATTATTTCTTACTTAAGAAATAATTTTAAGAATTAACAAAGTGGTTATTTTATTTGAGTAAAATAAGTAATGAATTTTATTTATCTTAAAATGTTTTTGAATAATATACATAGTATTTTTCTAGTGAAATATACTTATTAAAGATCTTAAAAATGAATTTTATTTATTTTTAAGTCTTACCTTTATTTTTATAAAATTCTTCAAAGAATTAAGTGTCTTTAAATATTTGATTTATATTTTATTTGTAAAAACTCTAAGTTAGTATTTTTATAAAATAGTAAAGTTATTTTTATACACAAAAATGATTTTTATTTATTTTTAGGATTTTTCCTTATTTAATGAAATTTCATTTAAGATTTAATAGTGTTAAATCTTTATTTGCATTTTATTAACTTAAATAAGTAAAGTTATATTTTTCTTAGGTGGATATTATTTTTGTGATAATTTTAACATATTAAATGTATTTTTCTGATTTTTCTATAATTTTCTATAGCTGAAAATGTTTAAAGGTTATTTTGGTAATTTATTTATTTTAGTTTTATTTCATTTCTTATTTTATTTGACTTGGGCTATTTTGGGTTGGGTACATGGGCTGGCCTGGCCCAGCTAGACCAGGCCCAGACTACACATTGACCCACCCCTCTCCACACCATCCACGCACACACACAGACCCCTTCTCCTCGTTCCCTTCCTGGCGCGTACGCCGCCGCCTGCCTCCACTCCGGCTAGTCGCCGGCTAAGTCCAGCGCCGCTACTCCTTGTTCCAGCTCTACCTCGACCTCCTCCCTCTTTTCCTCGTTGCCTTGTTTTTCCTTTGCTTGATGTGCTCGAGGCCATGGCTGGCGGCTCAAATCCGGCGAGCACCTATCGTTGCGGCCGTTGCTATCGGCCGCCGAAGCTTTGCCACCCAAAGGCCTTCACTTCTGACCAACTCGATTTGAAAGGGAAGCTCACTTAATCTCTCTCCCCCTCCTTGATTTCCTGACTAGGGTTCGGTTTTGTCTCCTCATGGTTACGCGTCTGCTACTCAGATTAACCATGGCCTCTTACTTCCTCAACTATGGCCACGCTGCTGCCAATTTGATGCCAGCGGGACGGTCCATGGTTGCAACCTGGTGTCCTTTTATCATGAACGCTGTTGTACTGATGGTGTGCTAGGAATTGGCTGTTTCGGTTTTGGCACCGGTGGGATGGCGCTGCAGCTGCGCAACCCCGGCGCCGAACCTGCTATGCTCCTGCCACCTCTTCCTCCACTCTAATTCAGGTAATCCCTGTGTGACCGGCCTTCGAGCCGATGAACTACATTGGTGGTGAAACTATGAGAATGGTGATATCCTGATTGTGAGCTCAAGGTTGTTGTTTGCTGGTGTTGAGGTTGGCTATGTTTTATCTTCTATACTAAAACATTTATATGCTCTAGAGCTGATACTGGTACTCTGTTTTGGATTACTCTTCACTTATCTGTGTGTGGCATCAATGTGTTTACTTCTGCTATTATCTGAATATGCTAGAGTTGATCTTTGTTGAATCCTCTGAGCTGATTCCTAGTATAAGCTAGGAAGATGATATGAACTTATTCATAAGTGAGATTGTGGTTTATTTAAAATGGACTTGGTGTTGTGCTAAAAATATTCTGAATCTACTAGGTACAGAGGTGCTACCCACTGGGAATGTGCCCTGTAGCCTAGCAGTTGTGGTAATGCTTGTCTAGTAAAAACTAAAGAATAGAATGATGATGCTATATCATGCAAGGCATGATCTTGGATTAATAACTTATGGTTGGGCTATAATTGGCACTGCTTTTAGAATGATTCCTAATGTTCATATTTAGGAAAATGATTTGAATGCTTATAAGTGAGGAAGTGACCAATTATGTATACTATCAACATGATAGTCAGATAACTATAAATGATTCCTAGGATTTGGCTAGGAAGATGATTTTCGTTCATTTGGGCAGATGTGATTGTCTCATTTAGCAAGGCTTATGCTTAATATCTACCAATGTGGTGCCTCCATTGGAGTGTGCATATTGGTTTTCTATTTGCATGAACTGCTGTGAGCTTGATTGATTAAAACTTGATAAGATCCTATACCTGGCCTATGATGCAAAAGCTGAGGCCAAACTCTTAAAAAGAACAGATACTAAAGTTTGACTACCAAACTCTCTATGATGACTCAACATAGCATTACTATGTGGATCTGAGATAAATCTCTCCTCACAACCCATAGTTGTGAAGGAGGTGGTTGCTAGTTGTTTGATTTCTAGACATGATCTATTTGTTGGCTTTGATTGCTTGACTAGCTAAAAAGAGACTCATGTGTGGATGCCAATGATGCATGGTCTGAGGCTTGATTATGTTTGTATATAAGAATAGATGCTTGAATGGTTTTCCTAGATCAATGATGATACTGGTGTAACATTTATACATCAGTCTGAGAGCCCTCTGTTTCCCCCATCTAAACCATGCTCTAAAGAAATAAGTGAACAGATCAGATATCATTTATGTTATAAATTGCCAACCTGATATGAAGAGTAGCAGTTGATGTTACTTGAGTGGATCTTGATTGCTTGATTGATCAACTTGAATTATTATAACATCTCTGCTACTAAAAGCTTGCTTCTTTTGAGGCTATTGTTGATCTTTATTTCTTACTCCCTTGTCCTAGCTCTTGGATGGCTCTTGGGAGCAACCAGTTGCTGGTGATGGTGTGGTATGAAACTCGGATGGTAGTGTTGTGTTGATGTGTTGGTCTAGATTGGGTGGTCTTGTGGTGATGAGCAAGAATGGATGTTGTTCCTGGTGATGAACTATTGATCTGATGGTAGTTCTGGACTAGGTAAAATGTGTGGAGATATTCTGATCAACCTAGATTATCTGCTACGACTGTGCTCTCCCCTTTGTACTTCTTGTGATGCCTTTGGTGCTTGACATCACAGCTGCTGCATGTAGTGAGTAAGCTGCTAGCTGATGTGCTGCCAGCCCAGGTTCATTGTCTCACTAGGAAGATATTTTGTTGTGGATCAGCTCAGTTGAATTGGTATTATCAGAAGTTGAGTTATATTTTTGGATGTTGCCAAGTAGATTCTTAGATAACCAATGATGGTGTCCTGAGGCCAAAAAACCGATATGAACAGATACTACAATCTGGTGACACTTGCCCCTTTCTAAAATTTAGCTCAATGGTGAATTAGACATAGCATTTCTGTGTCAAATCTGAGAGCAAAACTGTAGGGTTCGCAACATAGAAAACAAATTTTTTCCTATGATATGAACTATGTACCAAGATCTATCTATTAGATACAAACAACGGACGGATGTATATCCGTAGAGAACATACCCTTGAAGACCGACAAAGCTTAACGAGTTCAACTCATGGTTGATGTAGACGATCTCTTGCCGATCTCAAGATCGAGAGGAAGTCCTAGCGCCGCAAATCAGCAGCGCATCCGTGCTCGCACACACGTTCAAGGCACCGAGCAACCTCTGCCTCCTCGCTCCAGCGATGTAGCGGAAGCACAACTATTTCTTGTCGAATAGCCACCGGGAACATGTATCTCGCTAGTCCGAGACCATGTGGGATAAATTCTAGAGGGGGAGAGAGATCCTTCACGAGGAGGTGTAAGTGAGAAGTCAGAGGAGGGGCTCCTTATATAGGGGAGGGGGCAGCCCAAGGGGGCATGGCCGCCGGCCATGGAGGGTGCCCCCACCTCTCCCTCATTCATGTGGGTGGACACTCCACTCACAAAATGGCCCTTCAATTTTCTCCACTCAAAAACCCACTCAAATTCCCATTAAATTTCCACCAAATTTAATGCAAACTCTCATTAAATAAAACTCTTTTATTTTATTCAGAATTTTGTCAATTACTTTAATGACAAACATTCACAAATAACCCCTTGCTAGAATTATATTTCACATGCATAACCACTTTATGCAATTTCACCCGAAAACCTGTTTCGGTATCTAGTGAAATAAATTCCTACGCTTGTTCATTCTTTCGGCATGAAACTTTTGCTCCAATTGGATGTCGGTGTCTCTTAAGTGTGTCACCCTACGGTTCGTGAATAATGCGGACATGATCGATACCCCTCTCGGATCAATAATCAGAAGCGGGATCTGGAGACCCATGCTGACTCCCACACATTCAACGATGACTTTCTTGTGATCGTCGGAACCTTTTACGCTAGTATCTTAATCCCTTTGTTTCACAATATATTACATGTCCGAGATTCGATCATCGGTATCTCCATACCTAGTTTGATCTCATTACCGACATGCACTCTTTTCTCGTTCCTGTGATATAACATTCTAGTGATCAAATCACTTGCTTGCAAGCTAATCAATGTGATATCACCGAGAGGGCCCAGAGTATATCTATCCGTCATCGGGATGAACAAATTCCACTCTCGATCCATGAGCCTCAACATAACACTTTATTAGTTCTGAATCCATCTTTATAATCACCCTGTTACGGTGTGACGTTTGATGTTATCAAGAAACTCTTCCGGTGTTAGTGATTGACATGATCTCATGGTCTAAGGATTAGGATCACTTCGTAAGTTGTTATAGCAATATAAACTCAATGACTTTGATCGTAATGCTATACTTCGGATGAATGTTCATTACACCATTACACTAATGTTGTGATCCCGTTATTAACAACATCCAATGTCCATGATCAGGAAACCTTGATCATCGTGTTAATCAACGAGCTAGTTTATGAGAGAGGCATAACTAGGAACTTTCTGTTTGTTTATTAAACACACATGTATTAATGTTTCCGTATTAATACAATTATAGCATGCAAAATAAACATCTTTCATATACTTGGAATACACATAATAAACACTTTATTATTGCCTCTCATGGCATATTCCCTTCAAAAACTCTAACCCACTAATCATTCTTTCATTTTACTTTTGTTTTCTTTTTTGTTGTGTTTGCAGGAAATGAAAAGAAGAAAGAAAATGTCAGATTATGAAGGGATAAGAGAACAATAGCTTAGGAATTTATTAGTATCAAATATTGTAATTTTTATTCTGTTTGAATATTGTAAAAACATTGTACTGTTGTAATTTATTCAATATAGTGTACTTATTTCATTTTTCTGATACAATTCTTTTGTAAAGACAATGTCATATATATTTTGTTGTAATAAAGAATTCTTTTATTTCTTTCAATAATATAATTATTTTTTCTACTTATTTGTTTCCTAATACTTTACTTTTATTTATTCATTGTAAAAATTCAATATAATACTATATGTATATAATATAAAGAATCCTTTTTATATCATTTAAGTAATCATTTTAGTTCAAGTTATTAAATATTTCCAATTCCTATTTGTGAATTTTTGTAAATTCATTTGAATTTCATATTTGAAATTCAAATATATGTTTGAACAAATTTTCCCCGAAACCTAGAATTCTACAAAGGTCATGTCGAAATCTATCGCACTTGCTCCGAAGTTTTCTTCAGTACAAGAGAGATCCCGGTCCCTCTGTAGCTCTTTTAGTTTTGCGCGAAAATTCCTCGGATTTTCTTATGCATGAATGCAATGCACAAACCTGTGTCCTCTCTATTTCTACATGCTCAATCCTGGGATGTTACAGTTCCTCCCAGCTTCGGATGGATCCCGAGGATAGGCTGTTGAGCCAGATCCGAGTTGCGCCTGTCAGCTGCAGCTGAAGGCATTGTAGGGCGGTGTTTTTATTGCCGCCGTGCAGTTTGACGGACAACAGGTGGTCGCTGAGCCACGCCTTAGGGTCCTGCGTACCGTCAAACTTCGAAGTGTCTGAAGGAAGCTTGAAGTTCCTTAGCATCCGCGTCCGCCAAACAGATTTGCTGAAGCATCGAGCTCCGCAGAGTTCTCCTTCATCGTCATCCTCTTCGGATTCGCATGAGCACACGCATTTGGCGCGTGCCTTGTCGATATTGTGTTGGGTGAGCTCGCTTCGAGCATCGTAGTCGCGTCTGTGGTGTCGCGAGCTCTTGTGCCGTCGAGGTAGGTCGTTCTCTTACTCGTCAGATGAAGGTGTGGGACTGCGGTTGAACCTAACCGCAGCCTTTTTCTTCGGCTCCTCAGAAGCTTCCCTGTGGAGCGCAGCTCCAACGAGTCCGAGTCCGGCTAGTGCAGAGTTGTGCATGGCCCTCTTTAGGTCCCCCACCGGAGGTGGATGGGAAGCGAGGTATGTGGTGGCTGCCATGATCGCAGCTTTCGGCGTCTTCGGCATGACGTTGTTGTTGGCATCCATCTCCATGAAGGATGTGTTGAGGGTTCGGGTCACCTCACGACGTGCGGCAAGGTCCATGTTCTCTATGCAAGAACAATGTTTGTTGGCGTGGTTGCCGTGTGAGCTGGAGCCGCCAATGGCAGAGAGCGCAGCTCGCCGCGCGCTGGACTCCGAGGCTGCTTGCTTGCGTTTGTCAAGCACCTCTTGCATCTTCACCTGCTTTTTGTGCTCTTCGATGAGGAGCAGGTGGTATGCCATCAGTAGGTCCCGTGAGGCACCCACAGGCAGGATCTTGTTGCTCGCCACGGCTTCGCGTGCTTGGTTCCATCCCTCCTCGCTAAGGTGGATTACCCGATTGGCATCGGTGTCGTCCTCGTTGGGCGGGGGGGATTGGTTCCTCCTGTTTTTGCCATTTCTACCCTATGGGTTGGGTTGTTGTTGATCCACATCGCTCTGGATGACCACGGCGCATTGGTAGCGTCCGTAGGTCGGATCGCTGTTGTCGCAGCTTTTGGATCCGGAACCGTAGGTTCATCCGATGGAGGATCGCACAGATCTGAGTTGCAGCAGCTGCTGTCATAGGACTCATCTATCGATGGTGATGTGCGTAGCACGGGATGCGGGGCCCATGAGGCGGGCCTGATCGATGGCAGTGGCACCCGCTCTGGGAGGCGGAGAGTGTCGGTCTGTCCCACCTGGAAGCAGAATCTCCCGAACAGGATTTCGAGTTCGTCGCCTACGGGCTCGAAGTCCTTCATGGTGGCTGGCGAGTGGGCGGTGAAGTCGAAAGCGCCGAGGAGGAGATGGCTCTCCGTCGCCGAGGAATTGTAGATCGCTTTGGTTGGGACCGTCATGATCGCACAATCAGCGCCCCCAGTTCCCACAGATGGCGCCAATTGACGAGGATTGATCTCGTCAATGCCCATTGTTATGAGCTTGGGTTTTGGAGAAGATGGGGGTGCTGGAGATCGCGGAACGGTTAACATACAAGCAACCAGGGGACACAAGATTTACCTAGGTTCAGGCCCCCGGAGGGAAAACCCTACTCCTGCTTGTCTGCTCTTGATTACGGCGGACCCGAAAGTTACAGGGGTGTGTAGATGCAATATGGCGTGGAGGTGTGTATGCGGTGGTATGAGAGGTTCCTTCCTCGTCGTGCCCTCCTAGCCTTTATATAGAAGTAGGCAGGTCCTGGACACAAATCGAGTCGGTTACAGATTTAAGGTTTGCCCCTTTGAATATTCTATCTAATCTAGTCTTGCTCTCCAAGGACCCAAAGACGTCATGGGCTTGGGCCACCCGAATATCTTCATGGGCCGCGCACATTCTCGTGGGCCTTCCTTAGGCTGGACCAGGTATGCCGAAGTCGTGTACCCGTAGGGTATAACCATGTCAATATATGTTTATTTTGCATGCTATAATTGTATTAATACGGAAACGTTAATACATGTGTGTTTAATAAACAAACAGAAAGTTCCTAGTTATTCCTATCTCATAAACTAGCTCGTTGATTAACAAGATGATCAAAGTTTCCTGATCATAGACATTGGATGTTGTTAATAATGAGGTCACAACATTAGTGTAATGATGTGATGAACATTCATCCGAAGTATAGCATTACGATCAAAGTCATTGAGTTTATATTGCTATAATAACTTACGAAGTGATCCTAATCCTTAGACCATGAGATCATGTCAATCACTAATACCCGAAGAGTTTCTTGATGACACCAAACATCACACCGTAACTGGGTGATTATAAAGATGGCTTCAGAACTACTAAAGTGTTATGTTGAGGCTCATGGATTGAGAGTGGAATTTGTTCATCCCGATGACGGATAGATATACTCTGGGCCCTCTCGGTGATATCACATTGATTAGCTTGCAAGCAAGTGATTTGATCACTAGAATGTTATATCACGGGAACAAGAAAAGAGTGCATGTCAGTAACGAGATCAAACTAGGTATGGAGATATCGATGATCGAATCTCGGACATGTAATATATCGTGAAACAAAGAGATTAAGATACTAGCGTAAAAGGTTCCGACGATCATAGGAAAGTCATCGTTGAATGTGTGGGAGTCACTATGGATCTCCAGGTCCCGCTTGTGATTATTGATCGGATAAGGGTCTCGATCATGTCCGCATTATTCGCGAACCATAGGGTGGCACACTTAAGGGACACTGACATCCAATCGGAGCAAAAGTTTCATGCGAAAAGAATAACAAGCGCAGAAATTTATTTCACTAGATACCGAAACAGGTTTTTGGGTGAAATTGAAGAAAGTGTTTTTGCATGTAAAATGAAATACTAGCAAGGGGTTATATGTGAACGTTTGTCATTAAAGTAATTGACAGAAATTCTGAATAAATAAAAGAAGTTTTATTTAATGAGAGTTTGCATTAAATTTGGTGGAAATTTAATAGCAATTTTGAGTGGGATTTTGAGTGGAGGGAATTGAAGAGATTTTTGTGAGTGGAGTGTACACCCACATGAATGAGGGGAGGGTAAGGGGGAGCCCCATGCGTCGGCCACCCCCTTGGGGTCCCCCCCCCCCTCTCCAATAAAAGGCACCCCCTCTCCTCTCTCTCTCACTCACACCTCCTCGTGAAGGATCTCTCTCCCCCTCTAGAATTTATCGCCCATGGTCTCGGACTAGCGCGATACATGTTCCCGGTGGCTATTCGGCAAGAAAGAGTTGTGCTTCCGCTGCATCGCTGGAGCGAGGAAGCGGAGGTTGCTCGGTGTCTTGTACGTGTGTGCGAGCACGGAAGCGATGCTGTTTTGCGGCGCTAGGACTTCCTCTCGATCTTGAGATCGGCAAGAGATCGTCTACATCAACCACGAGTTTAACTCGTTAAGATTTCTCGGTCTTCAAGGGCACGTTCTCTACGGATATACATCTGCCCGTTGTTTGTATCTAGTAGATAGATCTTGGTACATAGTTCCCATCGTAGGAAATTTTTTGTTTTCTATGCTGCGAACCCTACAACTGCGCCGGAGTAGGCCGCCGCCTCCCGCTGCCACACGTCGTCACCGAGCTCCAACCTCCGCCACCACCGCGCCGGAGTAGGCCGTCGGAGCCCACCGTCCGCCTCCACTCGCCTAGGATCTGCGCTCCGCTGTGCCGACAGGGAGGCCACGACGGTGGTGCTCCCCTTTGTCGCCGGAGATGGACTTCACCATGGAGGTGCTCTCCCAACTCCGACGGGACCGGCGATTCGAGATGGCGCATCCCATGCATGCTACCTACGAAGGATGGATTTTTCTACCGACGGTCGACACTGTTGCTACCCATGGTCAGTGACGTTGCTACCGATGGCGGGTGGCTTTTGCTACCCTAGGTATAAACCGTTGCTACCGACGGCATACGGCTCTGCTACCTTGGGTCTACGATTTTGCTACCATGAGTGCATGATGTTGCTACCTTGGGCGAAGCTGGGGATAATTTTGCTACATGCTCATT
The DNA here is from genome assembly GCA_023614405.1 of Avena insularis. Taxonomy (NCBI): domain Eukaryota; kingdom Viridiplantae; phylum Streptophyta; class Magnoliopsida; order Poales; family Poaceae; genus Avena; species Avena insularis. Next base: position 273,460,849 of record CM042685.1, read on the forward strand.
TATGTTTTTCTATGTATTCGTTTCAGTTTTTCTATATTGATATTCTCCAAATGCTACACTTATTTTTTCTGGACCTATGAATTTCTGCGAGACCCGGACGATGTCTTTGGCAAAAAAAAGTACACTAATATAAATATTTTGCTATAATTGTTCTCTGATTTTGCTATATTAGCACAATTCTTTTGCTACATAGTTTCCGGCAAGGTCTACCAGCGAAAGTCTTCGGCGAGGTCGGATATGCTACATTAGCACAATTTTTTTGTTACACGGTCGCCGGCAAGGTCTCCGGCGAAATCTCCGGTGAGGTCCACTCTGTTTTTCTATTTTTCTAGACCGAACCGTTTTTGCTACATGTAGCAAAAGCGGGATTTTTATAGCAAATCAGGATAATTTGTAGCAAAAACGGAAATCTTGATAAAAAAGGACTGTCATACAAGGGACCCGGGGGATCGGGGAGAGTTATCCCCGAAGGACCCGTAGCGCTCGCCTTTTTCTAATTCAAAGTATGGAACGAGAGGAGTCCGTGCATTTCAAATTTAAGACATTTAGATAAAATGAAAAAAAATTCAGACAGCATCTACCTCAACCTGAATCATAATTTGAGTACCAGGACGCCAGACTTCTGCCCTATTATCATCAGATCGTATGCACACATCCGTATTAGTTCAAGTAGCTGAACTACGATCCAGCCTATATGCAGATGGACAGGGTATGACCAGTTCACATCTAATTACGATTACATTTCAGGGACAAAATGACCCGTCGGACACTCAGGTCAAGTCAGCTTCTATGGTCGTGGTGCTAGTGACTGCAGCCTGAGAGAGCTAGTGCAGGGACCGACCTCCACATGCGGCAGCGCGGCACCTTGCGACCCTGCCGCCTGTGGCCACTTGGGCCTGACCGACGAAGGCAACCAGGGATGATGCAGGAAGTTCAGGACTAGGTAGGCGGACTTGCCGCGGCGCCGGCGGAGAGAAGCTGCTTTGGGGTGACCGGCGGCGGACGGCCAGAATACGGACCTAGGGTTCGTCGTTCGGTGTTCCGGGAGAAAAATAGTTCATCCCGAACCCAAAATGCAAAGGGCCAGATTGTAATTATAGCATGGAAAACTCATCTTTCCGTTTTTGCCGATTCGATGTGTTGTGGCAAATGAACCACAAAATTGTAATGATACCGAGTAAACATGTATTTAAACAGTGTGTTTCAGCAAAGACATGAAAATAACGGTCTCCTCCAGCAAATTTTATCGGAGCAAATATACTCCTCTATTGGATATGGAGGTGTTTTACTCTTCTAAATACAGATCGGCTAGAGATGGCCTAACCGAAGTCTTTGGTAGGACATTACTGGTGGAGAACTAAACTGCCATCAAACAATATGTAATGCACGTCATCAATCATTTATATTGCCTACTAAAATTGAAGGACAAACATAAATCGTTGATCACATGCCATATACTACGCAGTTTGGTAGGTGTATCCAGTGTGACACCGTGTTTCAAATTCAGAAAGGGAAGCCAGAACAGACGCAGCGCATCCAGCCACCTACCACCAGATGTACAATGCTCTTGTTTAATCAGAACCAAATCAGATTCAGGGCCAATATAAAATAGCCCTTAAACTAATGAAGCCACCATAACCTGATTCCAGTTCCCAACAGTAACTGCATCGCTCTACCATCTCAACAAGTGAAAAAAAAAGTTAGACGCATCTCGCTTCTAGGTTAAACAGGACATGGCCTCTGCAAGCAGGAGCACCTCACAGTCACCAAGGGAATCCAAGAGGAACCATTTCTTACAAGTCTCACAATTTTTTCTGTCAATCCCAAGGTGCGTGAATTAAGAAATCGGAATGAACATTGAAAACGGAAGTAACATGAAACCTTGGTTTTTGGGGGCATGCACCATCTTAGATTTGTGAGATCACGGGGCCCTAGAGGACGATGATCCAAAATTTATTGGCATTGCCCAGACTAGGACGAGAAAAAATCTGGCGACCCGAACGGAGAAGATTAATGAGAGGTGCAGTAGCCATGTTGCTGAATTATTCTTTCGGGGTTCCAATCAGATGGGCACCCTAGAAAGATCCTTGGACTGGTGGTACATGCGTTGCCATAGAGGCAAGGTAACCCGATCACGCAAGATTCAGCATGAGCCAATCGTCATTACGCTCTACTTTCTGCTAGTGCAATTAAACAAGGGAGGAAAATGAGGTAATCTAGCCATAGAGTCACCGTCGAGCTACGAAGGTCAGAATCAACCCATTGGGTCGATCATGGTTGACAAATCAGCGACCCATCTTCCATCTTACTTGGAGACTGATACTGCATGTCAATTAGTGGATTGAATAATTCTAACTTCAAGAGTAGGGAAGTTCGATTTCTCTTGTGCCATCTATGCTCCAAGTAGTGTTATTGGTGTTTTTTGTTTGCTTTAGTATTTTTCTTCTCTCAAGCGAATTGCATTTAAAGACTACTAGTAGACAATAGACATTCGATTGAACAAAACAAAAACATGACATGAGCAACAAAGTGTTTTGATAAAACCAAAACTTACATTGAAGAACCACGGAGTTGTGGTCGCCAACTCCACATTTTTGCATCTCGACGTCACAAAAGACCAAACATGCGGAAGCTAGCCTAACCTCGAAGGTTTGAAAAGCAGCTTGAGTCACCCACCAGAGTATGTGATAACCGTTGATCATTTAACGCGATATGGTCCAAGACACACCCCTCTCAAGATAGATTACCTAACCGTCGATCCATGTTGTACTATCACGAGTACGGACAAAAAAACTTGAGAACCAGTTCCGAAAGGGAAACTTAATACGACCATCACTACCGCCACCACCAAGATAGGCCGGAGTGTCAGTGAAAAACCCGCCTATCTAAAGCCAGCGATATACGGGACCAAAACAACATGGGATCCCCAATGTTGACCACGACCACGATAAATCACACCAGGACAAAGATGGATCCATGAGAGTCTTATTCCATGTGACATCATCTTCGCCACCTAAACATCGTCAAACGGGATACACAAACCTAACATAGATAAAAATAACTGCACTCTATAGGCATCAATCCGTTTTTTCTTTCGCCCCTATCGCTAAAACGATCACCGAAGACGAGGGCAACATGCAATAGGAGTTGAATTTTTGTGTCGGGTAGTTTTATCTTGTCGTAATGTTTTTTGTACTTTCCGTACAAACTCGCGCATTAATATGTCATTGCTTATCATTTTTTGTCCTATCTAATAATTAATGAATATACAAATATACTGATTAAATAAATATGAAATTACATAGTATGAAGAAAGGACACACACCTCGCAAGATAGATTACCTAACCGTCAATTCATCATTGTACTATCACTAGTAAAGACAAACAAAAGTTCAGAACTAGTTCCAAAAGAGAAACTTAATACGGCCATTGCTACCGTCACCACTAAGATAGGCTAGAGTGTCAGTGAAAAATGTCTATCTAAAGCCAGCGATATACGGAACCAAAACAACACGGGATCCCCAATGTTGACCACGACCATGATAAATCACACCTGGACAAAGATGGATCTCTGAGAACCTTGTTCCACATGACATCATCTCCACCGCCTAAACATCGTCACACAGGATACACAAACCTAACATAGATGAAAATAATTGCACTCTACGCATAGATCCGTCGTTTCTTCCACCTCCTAGCACAAAAATGGCCGCCAGAGATGAGGGCAGCCGACAACCGGAGTTGACTTTTGTGTAGGGTAGTTTTATCTTGTCGTAATGTTTTTCGTACTTTCCGTACATACTCGCTTCGTGCATTAATATGTCATTGCTTATCATTTTTGTCCTATATAATAATTAACAAGTCTCACAATTTTTTTTTGACGGTCTCACAATTAATGCATATATGCATCGCCAGAGAGTAGGGAAGTTTGATTTCTCGTATGCCATCTATGCTTGAAGTTGCGTTGTTTGTGTTTTTGTGTTGTTGGCTCTTTGTATTTTCTTCTCTCAAGCGAACTGTTCTACATTTAAAGACTAGTAGACAATAGACATCCGATTGAAAAAAGGACATGAGCAACAAAATTGTTTGATAAAACCAAAACTAACATTAAAGAAATTTGGAGTCATGTGGTTGCCAGCTCCATGTTTTTTCAAGTTGACGTCACAAAAGACCAAACATGAGTAAGCTACCCTAAACCTCAAAGGTTTCAAAAGCAGCTTGAGTCACCCACCACGATATGTGAACCGTTGGTTATTGATCGCGATATGGTCCAAGACACACCCCACGCAAGATAGATTACCTAACCGTCGATTCGTCATAGTACTGTCATTTTTTTTCTTCGAAAATGATCGTAGTACTATCATGAGTACATACAAACAGAACTTGAGAACCAGTTCCAAAAGAGAAATTTAATACAACCATCTCTACCGCCAAAACCAAGATAGACGGGAGTGTCAGTGACATAACCGTATATCTAAAGCCAGCGACATACTGGACCAAAACAACACGGGATCCCCAACATTGACCACGACCACGATAAATCACACCAGGACAAAGACGGATCCATGATAATCTTGTTCCACATGAGATCATCTCCACCGCCTAAACATCGTCATACGGGATACACAAACCTAACATACATGAAAATAATTGCGCTCTACACATAGATTTGTCGTTTCTTCCGCCTCATAGGGCTAAAACGACCGCCAGAGATGAGGGAAACCGACAATAGGAGTCGACCTTTTGTGTCAGGTAGTTTTATCTTGTCATAATGTTTTTCGTACTTTCCGTACATACACGCTTCGTGCATTAATACGTTGTTGCTTGTCATTTCAGTCCTATCTAATAATTAACAAATGTACAAATATGCTGATTAAATAAATAAGAAATCGCATGTGAAGAAAAGCCATGTTATAATACAATTGAGATCTTGGTGATCACATGCCGAAGAGAGTGTAATCGTCTCTTCTTTCTCGGTTCCGAGGAATTCGAAATATTACATGGTGCTTTTATTTTTTTGACAACCAATATTACATGGTGCTTCCTCTAGAAGATGGCGTCCAACCGTGTCCATTGCGGACTCCGTAAAACACTATATTTGTATCTACCTTTAAATGGAAAGAAGATATTGAAGGCGCTTGATTTTTTACAGACGGAGTGTTTAAACAACAGCTGGATATTCATTCGAAAAAATATCTACTTTCCAAAAGGAGTCCTAATTACTTACGCTCACACATTACGGCGCGTGTCCACCCATACACAAAAATCTTCCCGTATCTATTTTCTTTTTCCCAATCATATAACTTGCACAAACAAGAAAAAAAAACCGAACAAGGGTGTGGGGTTCAGGAAAAAAAAACCGAACATCCGTTGATCAAACCTTATATCACTTTTAATCACCATTCATTTACCCATAGTACAAAAATCGTATGTGGTTTAGTCGTACGTGAGATAGTTCCGGTTCAGGAATGGACGGCTGGGATGGTCCAACCGCCGTGCGCCGAACCGCGCAGCCCATCTCGGTGTGTAGCGCGCGGTCCACACGCGCCCGTCCCCCCCGTAGCGTAGGCCGGGTCGAGGCCTCCTGCAGAGCGAAACAGACCTTAACTAACTGCTGCCATGCCACCACCTTGTTGGATCTGTGCCCCGTACCCGCTAGTCCATCCTGCCAGCCACGTCACCCCGCCCTGCCCTGGCTACGGGTACCCTCGGCCGCTTCTTCTCCGGGGGTATTTATAGGCGCGCCCCCGAGAGAGAAGCGCTCCCCACACCGTCCTCTCCTCTGCCGATTTAGAACAGGGGCGTCCGTCCAACGCCCCGACGCCATTACAAAAAGCTTCGGGAGATATTGTTAGACAGGAGAAGATAGATATAACCCCGTGAACGGTGGTGTGAGGAGAGAGAGAGAGAGAGAGAGAGAGAGAGAGAGAGAGAGAGGGAGAGAGAGATAACTGGAGGTGGTCACTCGGGAGGGTGGCTGCGCGACTCTGGCGATCGCCGGACCCATGACGACACCGCCGGCCGCAGGGTCCCCGGGGTCGCCCGTGGCGGCGCCGGATCAGGTGGCCGCGAGGGACGCCGTGATCGGGTGGTACCGCGGCGAGTTCGCGGCCGCCAACGCCGTGATCGACGCGCTCTGCGGCCACCTGGCTCAGATCGGCGGGGCCGCCGAGTACGAAGCCGTGTACGCCGCGCTCCACCGCCGCCGCCTCAACTGGTTCCCCGTCCTCCACATGCAGAAGTTCTACTCCATCAACGACGTCGCATCCGAGCTCCGCCGCGTGGCCGACGCCGCCCACGCCGCGGCGGCCGCCGCATACTCCGAGGAGGAGGCCGCGTCCACGGTGATCCAGGAGCCCATGGACGACCTCGTCGCCGCCGACCCCGTGCCGGTGCCGGTGCCGGTGCCAGAGCACGTGCACGAGCCGGTACCACCACAGGAGGATCCTCCTGCGGCCACGGAGGAGGCGCAGCCCGAGGAGGCCGTCCCCGTGGACGCGGACCACGAGCTGGACGGCGAAGATTCCTCGGGAGATTCGTCGGAGCGTAAGGCGGCCTCCACGGAAGACGACGCCGTCCCCGACGACGGCCGTAAGTACAATCATCCCGCGTTAATTAATTAATTAATCCTCGCGCGCACATATTATTATTCTACTACAATTTTACCGTCGTCCTTCCGAAAATTTCCCTTTTCCGTCGTCCGCATTCGAGTTTTTCCCAATCGGCCGAACCGATCTCCAGTTTTTTTTGCCCCCGCTTCGCAAAACGTTGGATCTGGTCGTTACCTGCCATGGATTTCTCCGCAAGGTTTCCCAGGCACTTTTAAATATATCTCCTGTATTATCGGGGCCTTACCAAAAAAAAGGGATCGATCGAAATCGAATTAGACTTCGAGGTTACGCTTTATTTATGGCATACTACTAGTGGTGTTGCAAAAGCGGCACGGTTAAATTCACGTGTTGGGTAGTCGTCGAACCGGCCTAACGAGGGTCCATCACGGTCTGGTGGTTAGGGGGAAAAAACTGGAGCGAGAGCGCCAATAATTTCCGTCCTGCAGAGTCCCACCAAAAGGCGGAGTTACTAATCCTCGTCCGGGAGGATCGGACGGCGGGGACAGCCTCGGCCGGTCAATCCTGGCCGCCCGTGCCGGCGGCGGCGGCGTCCCGTGAAACGGCATCACGAGGGCGCTTGAACTAAAACCCTACGGGCGACCAGCTTTATTTTTGGTTCGCCTGCACGCGCCCTCCACCCTCGGCCACCCTTTTGGCCTGGTCCCTGTCCCGTGGCCGTGGAAAGTACTGGCCAGTAGTACGGCCGCTACCTGCCAACCAGTAATTAACCCATGTTTACTTTATTAGTCTCTGGGTGCTTGGTTCGTTTGCCAATTAATAATATTACCGGGCGCGTGGTGCAGCCCTGCATAAGACCAGCCACACCGTGGTGTAAAAGCGGTTCTTAGATGAGTTGGAATCGGTTCCATACATTGTAGAGTATTCATTGGCATCGGTTCAATTGATCTGACAAAATAAAGCGATTCAAGTTTGAGGTTCGCTTCTTGCATGCATTTGTGGGTCCCTGTGACAGATTTGTGAGAGAGAAGTCTGGAGAGAGAAGAAAAGGAACAGCAAATTGTGGGGCCAGTAGCATTCACAAAGCGATTCTATACACTACAGCATACATGCATCGGTTCATAAAATTTTGCCTTTTTGCTTGAAACCGGCGACACAGTGTGGCTGGTCTAAACCGCCGCGCCGTGACGGGGAGTTTGACGACGCCTCCGTGGCCTTGTCCTTCTCGCCGGCCCGCCCGCCCGACCGCTCTCGGCGGCATCGAGAGCATCGTTGTGTGTTGTAGCCTGGTACAGCCTGCCATGGGGGTTGCACACCAGCGACGATAGGCTGTATCGCGGAATAGAATATCTCAGGTGAATCTGCTGAGCATGTGCCCGCGGGGTCTCACACTCTCACCAGATTTGGCGACTTTGGTCTCGACAAAAACCTGCGCGTACCAACCATCTGGTGCACATCTCTGCTTTGGAGCCGTGTTTTGACTTTGGGGCCGTGTGTGTTTGAGTGCTGCTTTGGCGTTCCACGTAGCGGTGATGCTGTGCGCTCCCCGGCCTGGAAACGTGTGTCACTATGTGAGGATGGTTTTGCTATCATCATCTTGGGTTGGAGTGACGAACGATCCTGCTTTTGCTAACCGTCTCGCAAGATCCAAAAAAAAAGAGTCAAGGTTGCACTTCTTAATTATCTTTTTAAGAAAAAATTAGAATTACTTTTGGGGAACCAATAAATAAAAAGTTTGTCATCTCTGTCTTCGAGTGACATTTGTGACGTGAGAGTTGACATTTTTATCTAGGGCAGTTGACAACTTTATTTTAAATAAAATACTATCTCTAAATTGTCATGGTCTTACGTGGAAGGTTTTTCCGACCGTCGTGTAGCTAGCCTACCGGTGATTCTCTCCGGAGAGCGACGCAAGCGATTTTAAATCTTGTAAACATGAAAATTCTCTAGACGTGTGCTTATCTTGCAACAGTGACTCGCGAGGTGATCATTTCATTGTTTGATTGAAAAAACAATCATGTGTTGGCCTTTTCATCTTTCTCTTCTCTTGCAAGAAAAAAAAATCCAAAAATGTCACACATGGTGACCTGTCCTATTAATTCGGGAGGCGAACAACCATCTAAAAATTCCAATGGTCAAATCTCTGTCCAAGCCACGAGTCTTTTGTACAGGGCCTCCCTCGTACAAAACTTTTGGGAGACACATGCCCTGCAGCATGAGCAAAATTCCTCGTGTTGTTGGCGTGGGTCTCATGAGGAGGAAGGCGCGTCAGTCCAGTCCAGTCAGGCTGCGCCCTGCGTAGCGTGGTGGAGAAGTGGAGCCCGGCGGTCTGCTCCCAGGCCGCGACGACCCGTCTGATCGCAATCAAACGGAGGGAGCTGGAAGTTAATGGACCCACATGACCACCGCCGTGGAAATTTTTAATTCCAGCACGCATTCTTCCACCCACGGCCTGCAGTGCACGTGTCGAGCAGCCACTCGGCTCGCTGGACCTGAAGATCGGGGTTCCAGAAGCCAAATTCTCCGGCCCGAGAAGGCTGGATCTGGTGCCGTTCCGATCGGAGTGTGGCCGCTCTCGAGCCCGATGAGCTGTACACGTGGTTGGCCTTTTGCCTGGCTGGTGGGGCCGCGCCAGTCAACCACACTAGGCCCCTCTGGCTGCGCTTCTTCCCGAAACACCCGACTTGTCTCCGTATGGCTCCATCCTGTGGAAATCAGTGCATCATGGGGCCATGGCTGCTTCGCGTTGGTCTTCAGCCGGTGCAGCGGTAGGTGTTTGTGTGCAGCGCTGGACAGAGGGGCTGTGTTACGCACGTGATTATATCCTGATTATCATATGCGATTTTGAATTAACAATTCATGCTAACAGCTTAGCCAGTGTGGCATGCGCATGTGGCCGTGTCTATACGCTTTCGCTGATGCGATCATCACAGCAGCAGCAGCAGCAGCAGCAGCTTTGTCTGTTTGCTGCTGCTTGTAGTCACCACCAACCTTTGCAACTTAGGCTTTATTCTACCAGATTTTCTACGATCTCTTCCAAATTGACAACCGAGGGACTGCTACCTTTCAAAAGAGAGGAAAAGAAAATCTTGTGTTCTTCATGTTGCCTAGGATTGACAATTGCGAAAGGAAGGAAAGATTTTGCAATAAGTACGTACATAGAATGGTCTGATATCGCCATCTCGTCGCCTTTTTCTTCCTCTCTCAATAATTGAACACGTATTGTTGGTCCCTGCTTGCTGCTTGGTGCTTGCCCTGCCCCCACAGCTATGCCAATGTACTGATGTGCTTGTGCATTCAGCTTGAGGGAATCTCTGGCCCGTTTATACATACATACCCGCCTTTCGTTATTGCGTTATCATGAAAGGCGGCCTCTTTTCTCTCCACGCCGTGCTGCTGCGTAGAAAATGACATGGGGGGAGACTACAGCTTGGGTCGACGACGTTTCTTCCTCTGCTATGATGGGGATCTAAGATCTAGTGAAATTGCATCATGCTTATCGATGCTGCACGAACGACAGAGCTGGAGGTTATAGAACGATTTTGTGTGAGTTCAAAAAACTTCAAATCGGTGATCAACTACACCTTTGTTGCTGCGTGACTGTGCCCACTAACTAACCTTAGGTGGTAGGTGAATACCAGATTATGCCACGCGAGAAAAGCTGAGATATAATACATTTCGTATTTTTGTTTCTTCTCTGAACTTCTTATAGAAATCTGTCCAAAAGCTGTCGGTGATGATTTAGCCTGCCAACTTCATTTCTCATTTTGTGCTCACCCTTATGCAATTAACAACCTGCTGTTAGGAGACAACTTTTTCTTAGGAGCTAAAGGATGAACCAACCGGACCGGAACCGAATTTTACTGATGACACATTCCTTTTGTATTTATTTTCTGCATTTCCTAAGGCTTTTAAGTTGTTGTTTTTCTGAAACAAGATAGCACGCTTTAACAACATTCTGTGTACCTTCTGCAATCACTAGTCAAAGTGCACACTTATGCAATGCTTGAAACCCTTCTGAGATCTATATTACTTACCAGATAACACCGACCAAGGATCGCAAGGCGACCACAGCCTACCAGAGAGCTACCCTATCTGCTCTGACCACGAGGACTGCATTTCCCGCCCTGAGAGGATCAAGATCCAGAAAGGTTTCATGGCCAAGGAGTCCGTGAAGGGGCACATGGCGAGTTCCATCTTTACACCACTCGGCAAACTTTCTGTATTGAAGAACTAGAGATGCTGTAGGAAGTAGTAGCACATCCATTGATCTACAAATTTATAACCGCTCTTCTAAAAGCGCCCTTTTCTAACAGATGTTTATGACGTTGTGTTAGCAGGTTAATGTTGTGAAAGGCTTGAAGATTTATGAAGATGTCTTCACAACATCAGAGCTCATGAAGGTTGCTGATTTCATCAATGGGATTCGTCAGGCTGGCAGAAATGGAGAACTTTCAGGTAAGTTGTTGCTTTGGCGCTTACTCTTTATTGAAATGTCCGAAAATGCAGAATCTGCGCACTGTTTTATGAGCTTGTATTTATTTTCCTACTTTTTTTGGTGTCCATTCCTTTCTGGTTACTTCTGTTGTGTCCACAAGACCACAACTAACCTCTGATATTATCCAATTGATGCTTTCGAGATACCAGATATTCCCTACTGCTGATAGCACCTAATTGTGGTCCTAGTTCAAGCACTACTACTTTTCTGTCGGCGGTGATGGTTTTGTCTGATATACTTTTGTGCTAACTGACTCAGTATCTACAGGTTCATGGTCCTAGGAACTGTCTCCATGTATAGGCTAAATTAGTGTAATTTAGTAGTTGCTGTTGCATAGAAAGCTTCCGGTTATTATAATCTCGAATATTTAAAACTTGCATTTGAGAGCGTAAAGGTATCAACCTAGTGACTACAATACATGGACGATTTGGACGAGTTGTTTTCTCAAGTAGCGTACTTTTACAATTACTTCTCATTGACAGAAGAAAAGTTTGAAGTGGATGGATAATTCAATCATAGTAACATGTTAGAACATTCTGTTTGATTGGATTTTCTATGCCTACTCCCAAATCTGTGCATCACAAAACGTTTAATTCCTTAGTTTGATTCAGTCTTAAGGTTTGACATAGAGCCCACAACCTTGGTATGGTTCTATAGGGTTTTGGCCATAATCTTTATAGGCATGTAAGCTGCCTGAACTTGACTATGACAGAATTTCTCAGCTAGCTTCGTTGTGTGCGCTCAGCTAATTTGTCTCTTGAAATGCCATTTACTGTTGGCATGTTTGCCCTTGTGCCGTTGCCTTGACCATTTCGATGCTAATTCTCCAGTTTCAAAATTTAGGTGAAACATTCATATTCTTCAACAAGCAGATCAAGGGGAATAAGAGAGAGATCATTCAGTTAGGCGTCCCTTTGTTCCAACACACCACAGAGGAAAGCAATTGTATGTTCAGGCAAACTGACAGCCCATACTATGTTTCCATCAACCTACATACAGTTGCAAGAATATTTCTTTCGGGTGTAGGATATTTGCAAGAGTATCCCATCTCCAGACAATATGAGGCCCTAGTGAAAGATGTCATAACTTACACTTGTTTTTCGTCTTGTGTGCAGGTCATATAGAACCAATCCCAGTTGTCCTGCAGGCTGTCATTGACCACCTTGTTCTTTGGCGCTTAATACCAGAAAGCAGGAAACCAAACAGTGTCATCATCAATTTCTTCGATGAGGTAGGTTTTGTTGTGCCTTTTCTGTTTAATATAGAGTTATCGTAACTAAATGAAACCAAGTGAGTTCTTGCTTCTTGTACTGTCGTGGGATTTGCTGTCAAATCTGAGGCAGAACTGAGAGTCTGTAGACACTTTTCTTCCCCTTGAAAACCAGCCACTTGTCTGTACAACTAGCAAAGTAATTTTGGACATGCAACTGGTGGGTTCTTTTAGGGTCAACTGTCCATATTCAATATTTGTGGTCCTTACAAGAAGATATGCAAATCAATTCGAGACTTGAAAAATCATTGCTAATCAGGAGTAGAAAACGCAGTGCACTTTAAGTTGCGGAATGAGGAAAACTAAAATTATGGGAGGGTACTAGTACTTATTATGTCGTCGCTGCAGTCAAAATATAATATGTAATAGAACAGAGTGCCTTTCTTCAGGGCATGGACATGAAGATCTCAATTGCTTGAAACTTGTCCAGGTGTTGGTCTCTGACAAATGGTGAAATTGCTTTACAGGATGAACACTCGCAGCCCTACTTCAAGCCTCCCCATCTGGACAACCCCATTTCCACTCTCCTTCTGTCTGAGACCTCAATGGCATTTGGAAGGTCACTTGTCACCGACAACAATGGAAACTACAAGGGACCCCTGACTCTCTCATTGAAGCAAGGGTACGTACGCTTACATATCAAGGATTCGGTTACTGAAAAAAAAAAACTTTCAAACTGAAGAAAATTTTGCGAAAAATTGTATGAAAAATGCTTAAATTCAAAATTTTCATTTTTTTCTCGACAATGGTCACCAGACCCCTTTCACTGCCATTTCCACTCAAAATCTTCTCAATTTTTCTCTCGTACTGTTTCATCTCATCAAAGGGCTCATTCAGCTATTACTGGAGTCGGTCTCTTACTTTTATGGTTCATCTTGGCAGATCACTTCTAGTGATGCGCGGGAACAGCGCAGACATGGCGCGGCACGTGGTGTGCCCGTCGTCCAACAGGCGCGTTAGCATCACGTTCGTGAGGGTGAGGCCATCTACGCCGGTGGATCTCAGCCCGCTCCCGTCTCCCACCAAGGCAATGACGCTCTGGCAGCCTCCGCCTGCCGCGGCGTCTGCTGGCATGCAGAAACTGCCCCACGGCGGGAACGGGGCCATCATCGGCTACGGCCCGGCGCCGCAGGCCATGCTCGCCCCGGCGTGGGGAATGGCCGTGCGCGCGGCGCCCATGATGATGGTGGCGCCGGCGAGGCCGATGGTGATGGCGCCCTCCGGCAACATCAACAAGAGGATGGGGCGCGGCGGCACCGGCGTGTTCCTGCCGTGGACGGTGGGGCCCAAGAGGTACAACAAGCACCTGCCCCCGCGCATCCAGAAGCGCCGGTTCTCGGCGATGATGTCACCCATAGAGGCGCAAGGCTGAAACCCATGGAGGCGCATCGTGGAGCGGGTTTTCTTCCTCTTCTTCTTCTTCTTCTTCTTCTTCTTCTTCTTCCTCCGAGGCAAAAGAAAGTTCGGAAACGCGCGGCAGTGTGTGTGCCCCTGCCCTCCCCCTGTGTATTTTGTTTGGTGACTGACTCTCGTCGTCGTCGTCGTTCGTCGTCGTCCTCTTGCGAAGTGGTGCCGGTGTTTTTTTCTTTTCTTTTTCTTGTGATGAGGGGTTTGGTCGATCTGCCTGTAATTTAGCTGAGTTTGTTGTGGCCCTGTGAGTAGCACAGGCCGACGCGGTACGTAGAAATATGATGAGTAGGGATAGGTGAGGTCAGAATCAATGAGAAACGTTTTGTTTTTTGTTTGTTTTGTTTATTATCTCATCCGGTTCCAAGAAAGGACTGGATGCATATCAGCATATATGGATATTTTGCTGTTCATGTTCTGCTGAGTTTGAGTTTGCTGGTCTATATAGAGGTAGAAGATGCACCAATTTTGTGTTGCATATACTCCTGGATACATCTCGAACAAGGAAAATAAATTGGCAACTAATTTGAAAAGAATTGAGCAGCTTGAAGAAAACTACCTAGTAAGAAAATCGCCCATAACCCAGGCATCCTGATCATAATAAGACGACCGATGAGAGAAAAACGTCCATCGCTGACGACATCATTGCCATCACCAATTGATGAAACTAGTGTACTAACTTCAGACACATTTGAGTTTACTTACTACAGCATCCACTATTGGTCACATTCCTATACAACCACTGAAGAATAAAGAGTGACCAGCAAGCGTGTTTAGTGATATTGGCTCATCAATGAGTCTGCCCCCACCCCCAAAAAAAAAAAAAGCAGGCACAAGGCACAAAGACGATCGACCCATAGATGGAAAATCAGTCGAATATTCTTCCTTTCTGGACGAAATACAGTAGCCCTGCTTACATTTGTTAAGATAAAACGCCGTACAAAGGTACAAAGTGGAAACAAGGAAGATCATATACTATGCACGGGAAAAGAAAATCAAAAGGCTACGCTGCGACGGTCCACTGGGCTCCTTTCACGCCAGCCGCTACTGAACTCTTCCTTATGTAAATCTGGATTGATATACGAGGGGAATGCAAACTTAGTCATACAAAATGCCCAAATGCCAGTTGAGTACGAGCAGTTTGCGAATGAGTGAACTGAAGATTCATCCCCCGAGTGGCACAAAGAGCAAACGGGGTTGTGAGGCTATCCTCACTTAGCCAAATCCTCTGGATGGCTAGCAACGAGAACGGCTGAATTTTAGCCAGGATTCTGATCTTCAAGACGAGCTGCAATAAACAGGTCTTGATCCTGCCCACCAGCCGACACTGATCGTGCTAAATACTCCACTTGTCACCTGATCCTAAGCTTCGGTAAGCGCCGATCACCTGTTCGGCGCCAGCCAGAGACCAACTAATTCCTCTCCACACCTATTGGAGTGAGAAGAAAAAGGCACAGCTGAAATCAGATAAACAGATGAGATGCTTAACTAAAATCTAAAAGGCAATGTATCAACATTGCCAGACCCTATATATGTTGGAGATTTGGCACTAGCACACATACAAGGAGTAAATAACACAAGACTTTATGCAGTTAGAAGCATGAACCATAGATGCATCGCAGAAACTGATCACATGTCAACCACAGAATAACACGCACATCGGGCACACATACCAACAAAGAGGATTTCTTGAGGCTGGAACTGTTTCTCCAGTCGCATAACATTGTCATTCAAGAGAGTTATATTAAGGAACTTCTCATTCACTCAAAACAAAAGAACAAAATGTCAGTTCTGGACAACGCCAATCAAGAGAGTTATTTATATTAATCAGCTAGGGGGAGATGCAGCTCAGTCCTCCTTGACGGCACCTTTATTGCTGACACTGGTACCAACCAAAAACTTCATGATAACCTCCTTGTTACTTCACTGGCATTTCTGTTTCAAGTAGATTCAAGAGTCAGAAATATCAAAAGAGCAAAACGAAATTGACAATAATTGTTCGATACTGTATGGTGCAAAGGTACTCCAAATGTCTTAAGTATACATTTATCAAAAAATACATTAATGCCTTGAGCATCTCTTCTAGCTGCGCATATATTATTTGCTACAGCTCTTAGTTCAGCAAAACAAACCAGTTGTCACACAAGAAAATACCCACTATGTTCTATACCATGTAGTAGTATATATCTGAACTCAATACATCTTCATCATGATATATCTGAATCAGAGAACATGCATAAACACAAGTCTGCCAGGGTAAATTAGGCAATAGGCAAATTAAATTCCCATATGGCTTTGGAGGATGGTGTTTGGCAGTCATTATTTCATAACAAATATATGGGTGATAAACCTCAATGTTTCATCACAGCTAAACCGAGAGATTCTCGCTTTTGGAAAGGTTTAATGCGAGCTAAAGGAACTTTTCTTCAATTTGTTTGGTTGAGAATGGTGAGAGAACTCGTTTTTGGGAAGATAAGTGGTTAGACAATGGCAAACTTTGCGACTGATATCCAAGACTTCTTAACATTGTCCGGAACAAACATGTTACTGTTGCCTCGGTTTTAGGAACAATGGCATTTAATGTCGAGTTCCGTCACACTCTTGTTGGTCATCACCTACATGACTGGCATGACACAGTTAGCAATTTGGCAAATGTTTCAGTTTCAACGGTGGATGATGTTTTTAGGTGGAACCTCAATAGGAATACTACCGAATGCTTTATTTTCAGTAGAATGTGTTCTGCTTTATTTGATGCTAGAGAACGTTTTCGTTCCAAAAAGCTATGGAGACTTAGGGTGTGTTTGGATGACAACCAATGCTGACCCTACCAAACAATTGTCCAACCCGTGGAAATTGGAAACCGTTTGGACTAGCGCCAAAAATTGGCCCGCAAAGCACCCTAGGCACGCGCCCGTGTAAATCTGGCCAACTCACGGGCGAGTGAGGGCGCGCAAAACCTGCACCAAGAAATTGTCCATCGCGACTTGTCCCTACGTCTAGGTGGGTCCCATGCACTTTTCTTTTTTTTATTATTACTCAGCGCATGCATGCAGGTTTTTTGCTTCTTTGGCTAGTAATTAATTGGTGCCCCCTACACGATTAGCAAAGACATTCAACGGTGTACTCCACGTGTGTCAGCAAGTTCCAGCGCCTGTCGTTCTTTTCATAAGTTTTTTTTCTATTTGGCTGCATGACTGCATCTTAGTATTGTTCTACGTATTCACTCAAGTTTAGATGGTAGATCTATCAAATATTTTGAAGACTAGTATACATCAGTTGGTTGGGAACAAACACACTGGGTTGTTTTGCCAAATTTTTGGATAGTACAATGGCTACAATCGTGAGGCTAGTTGGGGCTCAAACAAAACATACCCATAATGTGCCACTTAAATAGGTTATCCTTTGGTTTCTATTTCATTGTGCCATTCTTACAAAAGATAATCTAGCTAAGGGAAATTAGCACGGATATACACATTGTAGTTTCTGTTTTCAGCAGGAGACTAAAACAATATTTTATTGCCCAATGGCCAGGGTAACATGGCATGCAATTTATAATGCTTTTAATATTAACCCTCCTCGAAACATGTCAAATAACTTTGGATCATGGTTACGTGGGGTTGAGAAGTCTGAAAGTTCTCTTTTTTTTTGTGGGGAGCATGGCTTTATTCTGGTCTATATGGCTCTGCCGTAATGAGTTAGTTTTCAGCAAAAAGAGACTGTATGTTTTTCACAGGTGTTCTTATGTATTAACTGGCTGTGATCATGGGCTATCCTACAACATATGCTATAGCAGAGCTGATGGAAATTGGCGCCAAGCGGCTAGAATGGCTTGCCAGGGAGTTGATGTCCAGTTTGTTGGATAGTGTGGCACATAGGCTTCTGAATGCGTGATGTGTATTTATTTTTTGTTTTAAGTAGGCTGAATTTTGGTTTTATGTGTGGTCTGTCACACTTCTGACTAGGCTACGTTTTATATGCGTGGCCTGTCTTTTTCATTAGGCAACCTTTTATCATAAGTGTTGGGTTGTAATAAACTATGGGCTGTATGCATCTATCCATGCAGAGGCTGGGGGTAATTGAAGCTTCCAAATTCTAAAAACAATATGGAGTAACAGGCATTAGCATATAGGCATGGAATCGTCATTCAATTAACTCTGTATTTGTCATATAGAATTGTCTGAGGTTCACATTAATATGAAAAGTAAACATTGTTTCCTTAAATAATTCATAAAAAATAGATTTTTAACATTAATACTACTATACTATAAACCATGTATTTTACTCTATGGCAGAATCTAGTCAAGAAGTGAATTATCATAAAAAAATAACATGCTTATTCTGTAGCATCGATGCAGATAAGCTGTACCATCTTTGCTTGTTAAGAATCTTAGTTATGCAATGAACTAGATAAGACATTAACACTACTATACTATAAACAATATATTTTACTCTAGGGCAGAATCTAGTCAAGGAGTTATCATCAAGATAACATGTTATTCTGTATCCATGTCTTGATTGCAGCAGATAAGCTGTATCATCTTCACTTGTTAATAACCCTAGTTATGCAATGAACTAGATAAGACATAATGTAATGCAGATTGCAAAGACTAGTTATCTCGGCAAGAGCACCATATGTATCACCCATAGGTAAACAAAGAAAAACCTTGCAATATTATCCTTGGGTGCAGGAAATGTGGGAGGCCAGACCATCATAAAAGGATATAAGTGGCCCGAGAATCGATGATGTTCTGTCATGGCATAGACTTTACGCAACTCCGAGCACTTAATATCCAAGTAGAGTATGGATGGACCCATCTCAAAGAAGATAAACTCAGCGTTGTCCCCCGCCTCTTTCATTCGGAGAACAGTATGCTCGCCCCCCACAGTGTGGTCTGACGCCATCAAGGTAGCTAACATCTCACGCAGACAGATGGTATAAACCAGCGACCAATTGCTGGTTTCATTACTATGGAGCCAGATGCGAAGTTTCAGATCCTTCAATTGAATGAGATAAACCCCGGAATCATCATCTGCCTTTGCCAAACGGACGTCTCTATCAAGAAACTCCACCCCTTCTGGAAGCTGAATTGTGGAGAGACTTGAGTCCTTTAGAGCCAACAAAAGGATGCCGCTCAAGATGGCTGCTCTCGTATTGTCGACGAGCACAACATTTGGAAGGCTCAAAGCGGCTGTCATATAGATCTTATTATCAATGAGCAGAGGCGTTGGTTCCGACGGCAGATGAGGGAACTCTGCTGTGGCCGAGGTGTGCTTGCTCCAAACACCGTCTTGCAGCATATATACGTGCACCCTATATGCATGATTGATAGACTGCAGCAACAGCCACAGATAGGGCATGCCGCTGTCGTCACCTTCTCTAAAGAGGAGCTTCTCAAATGTGTAACTGGCAGGGGTGGTATGGTCCAGCTGGGGTAGCTCTGGGACGACGGGCATGCTTCTGGATGGGCAGAGCGGGCTGTACACTAGACTCGTCAATCCGTTGCCGCCCTGCTCGGAGATGATGACGACGCTTCCGTTCCGGCAGTCCCATATGAAGGAGTCCAGGTCGAAGCTGGCGCGGCGGCAGACGGCGGCAAGCTCCGCCGGCTGACCCGGCATCTCGACGAAGCGCGGGGAGGTCATGTCTGCCGACCTGGTGTCGATGTAGAATCCTAGGGGACGGAGCGGGTGGAGCTTACGGAAACGGCGGAGGAAGGCCGGGTCGGAGGCGTGGCTGAGCCACCGCTTGCAGACGAGGGCGGCGCGGACGAGGTCGGTAGGGAAGGCGAGGCGGACGATGATCTCGAGGAGGAGATTGTCGTCGCCGAGGACCTTAGACTCGTCGTGCGAGGCGGCCGGCGGCGGCGGCGGCGTTGGGGACCGCAGCCGCTTGGATTCCATGGCGATCTGATATCTGTGAGATTTCGGCTTAGTTGGGGGTTAGGGGAGAGAGAGAGAGAAGGGGGGGGCAATGTTCACGGTGGTATTTTGCTTTGCCGGGACAGGCCCTGTGAACTCCAGCCCACCAACCCAACTGAGGGCACATAATCTTTTAATTTACATATTAATATTTTCTCAAAAACATTAAGAAATAGAAATAGAAAAAGATAAAGCATTTGGAAAAAAAATATAGAAACAGACCGGACCCAACTCACCTGGCCCAGCAGCCCAGTCCAGCCCAACTAGCTCTCTCCCCCGCAGAAAACGATAACGATTGGCACCAACTTACTGACCCACCCAGACACCGACGAGTGGACCCTCCCCCTCACTCCCTTTCTCGCTGACAGCAAGGTCCCACCTCTCCTGTTCATCGTCTTCGAACCCACGCCGATTACTCCCTGTCGTTGGAGCCAGTAACGCCGGTGATCAATTCACGTTGATAGCGGCTTTAACTACGATGACGCGTGCTTAAACGCCTCCCTCCTCTCTCATTTCCCATGCCCTCCCTCCGCCTAGGCTGCCCCAATTCGAGCCAGCTACCATCGCTCCTGAAGTTCCATGAACAATTCGGTGAGTACACACCGCCTCTCTAGTTCACGCCACCGGATCTCCATCACTTTGCATCCATCGACTGACCACACTTCCTCTGGTGACCCAGAGCGTCGGCAACCACCTCGACCGAGCGCCGCCGCGTCTGCTTCTCTCTCCGGCGAGTTTTCCTGGTAAGAACCAACCACCCCGAGCCCTCTCAATCACGCACGCATCATCGCCGTGTCTTTACGCGTCTGACCATGCACTCCGTTTGCTCCCTCGTGACTTGTAGCATCGTCCCCGATGACGACAGAGCGTGGCCGTCGTCAGACGCAACTCCGGCGAGAAATCCCGCTGGAACCAGAGCGCCCCTTGACGAGCTGACCGTACCTTGAGCATCAGAGCGTCACCGCGATCACTGTAAGCACCTCCCCTTCTCTCTTTGCTTCCTCGCCGCCGCTTGTATCGCCAGTTCTTGGCAAGTTGATAAGAGCCGTTCGATTTAGATCGTAGTGACACGATAGAACCACTTAACGGCGAAGGGGTACGCGATCTGAACCGCGCGATCTGTTTAGATCCAACGCCTCATGCTGCTGATCCGGCCGAAGCGGTACCGCCCAATGAGAACCCGCCGCGTGGCACTAGTTGTTTTAAAACAGAGTTTGAAATCAGATTGATTTGCAAATTTGTAAACCTTGTAACTTTTGATCCACACGTCCAAAATTTGCAAACTTTATATCAATGGAATCAGTGGAACAAGGCCTAGCCAACCATGCAATTTGTTTAGTAAAAAGCTTCTGGTAAAATGTTTGTTTTTGCAAAAACATTTGTATGCTTGTTTAGGTTTTAAAAATTATTCCAAAATGTTTTTAGGGTTAAAATCTTTGCAAATTGGTTTGTTGTGAACCTACTGACGTTAGGAACCAACCCATGGATTTAATAATGGATTTTGTGAAGTTTAGGAATAAAAACTTGAATTAGCTCATTTCTAGTCAAATAAAAATATTGATTTTGATATGAAAATGATTTTTGAGAAAAACCATTGGAAAATGTTTTGATTCAAAGCTAATGACCCTAAACACCAAGTTTTGTGAACTAACAACTTATTTGGTGAACAATATAAAATTGTTGCTTTGCTAAAAACAATTTCAATCACATGAAATGATGATTTGGTTTAAAAATGGTTTTTAGATAAAACCCTTTTGCAAATGGTTTTGACACTTTAGAAAATGTCCACTTTGAGCCTTACAATGTATAGAGCCTAGTAGAAACCACCTTTGCAAATAAAACTATCTTTTGCATGCTTGCATGCATGACTTGGTTCCTATTATTTTATGTGTGTTTAATTGTGTGAATATTGTTTGGAATGCTAGTTGAATCTATGTTTGCTTGATTGACTTGTAGTGAAATCAGACGAGTGTGAGATTAGCAAGATCAAGAAGTGAACCAACATTCCCTACCAAAAAGGCAAGTTACACTATCATCCAAAGTCCTACTATTTTCATTATACTTAGTGGATTTTGAAAACATGCATGAAAAGGATTTCTATACTTTATGCTATGCTAAATCCTAATAGGATACCCTTATACATTCCTTAGTAAAAACAATGTAGTTGTAAAATGCTTAGCCATGCTATATATTTTGAGAAGAGATATATGTTGAGATTTTATGAAGTTGAGAAAAGACTTATGTTTTATATAATAAAACAAGTACTCAATGAACCACCTGGGTGGACAAGGTTACACAAGTGTTGGACAAGGTGGCAACAAGAGGAACCATGTTTATATGGCAATCTCTTTTTGTTGTGCACCAGATGAAAACCACCCAGGGACTTAGAGATTGAACATGTTTCTCCAACAGTGGCTTCCGTGTACAGCCACATGCTATTATGGCTCTGGCTTAGTCAACTACATTGGGAAGACCCATGCATTGGTCTTCAGGTTAACTGAAAATGAGGGAACTCGGAACCCTACATGGGTGCCTGAAGACAAGCTAGCATGGTGTATGGGAGGGCCCTATGGAAAGACTTCGTCACATTCTCAATCTGCCAGTACTCCATCTTGGTGAGTACTTATCTAGCGGCCACTGGTGGCAACAAGATGAGAGTGTGTCATGTGGGTAAAGTGTACAACTTCTGCAGAAGATAATAAAATCTAAGTACTTAGCCGTGTCCCCGGTTATGGACAATACTGAGCAACTAAAGGACTAAAGCTATGGGAAATCTCGACATTCCAATTTCTAAAAGAAAAACTTTTAAGTGACAACAAAAGGCTTGAAGCACTTGGGGTTTTACCAAGGAGCTCAAGGGATTTTGATAAAAACTTGAAGCACTTGGGGATTTACCAAGGAGCTCAAGAGATTTTGACAAAGACTTGAAACACTTGGGGATTTACCAAGGAGTTCAGAAAGATTTGACAAAAGATCAAAACCATTTTGAAAAGATAGGATAAATTATTGCTTTCAGCAAATGAGCCTAAAACCCTACCTATCCAAATATGCATGTATTGATAGGATCCACTTATATTCTAC
The DNA here is from genome assembly GCA_023614405.1 of Avena insularis. NCBI lineage: Eukaryota > Viridiplantae > Streptophyta > Magnoliopsida > Poales > Poaceae > Avena > Avena insularis. The sequence goes on from CM042685.1 coordinate 273,483,593, forward strand.
ATAGTAGTTAAACTTGCCAATACAATTCAAATGTATTGACCCTTGTGGCTGTAACTTGTTATGTTGCAGGTTTGATTGATTTAGTAAAGTGTGTTGAATAGGATTACAAAGTCTACAACCAACATGTTTGCCTGTGGCACTTGGAAGATGAAGGACCCCATGCTTATAGATATTTTGCTGCAATGTAATGTAATAGTCAAATGAGCTATGTAAGATGTAATAAAATTATGTTATTCCTGGTTATAAAGTTATATTATGACCCTTGTTTCTTGATATTACATCTTAACTGTGGATGCTAGCTATTGATGCAGGGACTAGCATTGTAAACACAGGGATCTCTGCCTTATTAAAGGTTGGGACCTCTACACTAAGTTATTCCAAAGTATATTCTTGTTTTCAGCTATCTTCCAATTAAAAACTATTTTGTTATGTGAAAACTTAGTGATTAAAGCCCTCACAAACTTGATGGCATACTTTATATTGCCCCTAATAAACTTGAACCATTGTGTCTTCTATGTTGTATATGCTTGCACTTATACGTTGGAATTAGCAGAACCATGCTGTCATGGGGAACGTTTTCAACATTGCACTTATACTTTGTACTCAGTTGATGTCATGCTCTTTTGTCTATGGATGTCACTGGTGTGAAATAAAGAGGGAACTTGTAAGTCCATGGAGTTTGTATTCTATGTTAGAGAAATGCTTGGGCCGCTAGCCTAAGCCATGCTTAATCATGGTGGAAACTTGCAGCATCACCATAGTGACATCTAGGAAGCATTCTTCTTATAAAAAAAGAGATTGAGAAAAAGAGACATATGAGAAAAGAGGAAAAGAGAGAAAAAAAGCACCATATTCCCATGGTAAATAAGAAGAATGCTGAGATGCTCATTGTCTGCTTGCCTTGTCATTTTGGTTATGGGATAGCACCTGTACCATGTGCAAGGGGTACCTCGTTGGCGGTTCTCTATGATATGCAAATACTTACAATGACAAGAACTTGCAGGTGACTGAAGTTGAGTAGCATGAGGTGTGGCCCTCGTATTCAAGGGGCTTGAGATTGCCAACTTATACTTAGTCAAGCATATACTCCATCTTTGTTCACTTTAACCTTAACCACTTCAATATGCTTATGATAGGGGCAATGAGGTTTGAAAGCTAACAAGTACGATAATTTTTGGAAGCTCTTTTTAAAACTTGAAATACCTACTTCCTTTATAAAAGGCCTTTCTTCCACCATTATTTGAGTCTCCACCTTCTACCTTTAGGCACCATTAAGAGAGCATAGTTGTCATTCTATGTGCAGTGTTCCAAAGCTTATTGATCGATGCATATTGTGATATTACTTGCTCTTGTGCTACTTGTTTCGAGTCACCCTTGTGAACTTTGAAGGTTTCCTATGCATCTATATTGCTACTCTATGAGGGACAAGCTGAATGCCACTATGCTATGTTTTCTGTATGTGAAACAAACAAACGTTTTTAAATGCATGTTATTCATGATCTTTCTTTGTAGCCTTTCATGTTGCATGCATAGTTACTATGTACTATTGTTAGAACTCCATCTTTCATGCACATGTTTAGAGTTCTTTGATCCCAGCTTTCAATGCTTGCAAATGGTTTGATCTTTATTGTGAAGGTGCATGTCACCTAAAAATTGTTCTTTTATCAATTACCTACTCGAGGACGAGCAGGATTTAATCTTGGGGATGCTTGATACGTCGGAAACTTATCTATAATTTTTGGTGCTCCATGCTTGTTTTGTATCTACTTTGCTTTGCCTTGTCTACACTTTGAGGTGTTTTTATATCTTTTCTGGAACTAACCTATTAACAAGTTGCCACAGTGCCAGTTTCCTGTTTTCTTCTGTTTTTGGTTCCAGAAAAGCAGAAAATCAATATTCTCGGAATTGGACGGGACAAAAGCCAAAGTTATTATTTCCCCGGAGCAACACGGAACCACAAAGCAGAGCCGGAGGGGGGCCACAGGGTGACCAAACCCCCTAGGCGCGGGTGGGCCCACCCCATGCCTGGGTAGGGTTTGGGCCCCCTAGACCTCCACCAACCTTGATTCCTGCGCCTATAAGAAGCCTCCGATGGGAAAACCCTAAACAATCTAGAAGAAATCCACGAAAACCTCCGCAGCTCCACCGCCACTAGTAGGGAAATTCGGGGGACAGAAAGTCTCTATTCCGGCACCCTGCCGGGACGGGGAAGTGCCCCTGGAGCCATCTCCATCGATCTCCACCACCATCTTCATCATCGTTGCTGATTCCCATGATGAGGAGGGAGTAGTTCTTCCTCGAGGCTAAGGGATCCACCGCCATAGCTATGTGTTCATCTCTCTCTTTATGCATGATCATGTTGTGGTCATGAGCTTCGTAATCAAGTAGATCTACCTTGCTACTCAAGTTCTTCAATAGATCTCTGCTCTCCCCGTGTGTGTGAAAGTGACAGCGTGCACACCATGGTGGCTCTTAGGTTTGAGTCTACATAAATACTCTTTGTGCTTTAATAGATCTATGCTTTTCCTCACGTGTGTGAAAGTGACAGCGTGCATACGGTGTGTGGCACTTTGGCTAGATTGAATATTTGTTATGAGTTATATTTGGAGTTGGATGTCTTTATGAAATTGCGGTGTTTTTTGGAACGATCTAGCACTCAAGGTGATAGTGTGGAGTTATCTAGATTGGGGAAGACGGACTTTGAGGAGTGTTGTTATAGCCGTACCGATGATTAGAGTGTCCAACCGGAGAGTAATTAAGAGTAGTATCATGAAGAGAAGATATTTATATGAGAGAGTGTTCACTAGTGAAAGTTTGATCCCTAGGCCTTGTTTCTAAACATTGAAACACCGTTTGCATCTAGATCCGTTGCATGTTTGCTTGCTTTAGTACTCCACGCCATCAGCTATTTTCTGGCACCGTTACCACTTGTATTTCACTATCTCTTCGCTGAACTAGTGCACCTATATTTTGTGTGTTGGGGACACAAGAGACTTCTTATATCTTGATTCAGGGTTGCTTGAGAGGGAATACCTTTGACCACTTCCTCCCTAAGTTCGATAAACCTTGGGTAATCCACTTAAGGAAAACTTGTTGCTGTTCTACAAACCTCTGCACTTGGAGGCCCAACAGCTGTCTACAAGAATAGAAGTGCGTAGAAATCACACACCCGTATCCCATCAATGCCACCAAATTCTTCTTCATGCAATAGTAAGCTCGATAAACCTTCTGCACACAAAAGGAACAAGTAAGGGGATAGAGGATCCCCTTGACGGAGACCCCTAGAAGGGGTAAAAATCTCTGTTTCCTCAGAGTTAAACCTTACTTGATATCTAACTGAGGTCACACATGCCATCATTAGATATATCCATCTCACTTCAAATCTCAGCTTTCTCATCATATTTTCAAGAAAAACCCATTTCACACGGTCATAAGCCTTGTGCATATCCAATTTTACCGCACAGTAACCTGTAGAACCAACTCTTTTATTTTTGATAGCATGCACACTCTCATATGCCACAATCACATTATCTGTAATGAGACATCCCGGAACAAATGCACTTTGCATCGGAGAGATAACCTTAGGTAGTACTCCCTTCAACCGTATCGCCAGCATCTTTGAAATTATCTTGTATATCACATTACATAAGCTTATCGGGCAGAATTGAGTAACTGTCTCCGGATCATCCGTTTTTGGTATCAAAACCACTATCGTATCATTCCACCCCTCAGGGATAATCCCTGTGTTAAGCGCTTGCAACACCTCATACGTGACTTGTTCTCCACAAATATCCCAGAATCTCTTGTAGAACACCGCATAAAGTCCATCTAGACCCCATCTAGATCCGGCGCCTTAAAGTCTCCAATACTAAAAATTGCTTTCTTTACATCATCAGCAGAAAAGGGTGTTAGAAGGGTCTCATTCATAGCTGCAATAACCTTATGCAAGATCTTGTCTATAAAAGCCGGATCAGTTGCCTGTACCTCAGATGAAAAGAGCTTAGAAAAATAATAAAAAACGAGAGGTTTTAACTGCTCCGTACCTTCAACCCAATCACCAAGATCATTTTTTATTTTTTTATATAATTTTTCTTTCATCGCGCTGATGCGAAGTTATGGAATAAGTTAGTGTTCCGATCGCCAAACTGTAACCAGTTCGCTCTGGATCTTTGAAATCAACGTACTTCTTCTTGTTCAAGGAGAAGATCAATCAGCTCTGCTAGTTCTTTCGCCTTTGCTTCACTGTCATCCGTAATTGTGCCAGTAACCATTTTTTCAAATTATCTATGTGCTTGTTGAAGACGTTTCTTTGGCTTCTTTAAAACAGAACGATCCCAATCATGAAGTGCTTTGTGTAAATGCCCAAGTCTAGCCAAAACACCATCGTCCATTATTGCATGTGCCGCTTTCGTCCAAGATTTCTGCACCACATCGCGAAATCCTTTCTCACTCAACCACTTTGCTTTGAACCTGCGTGGCCCAGTACGGTGACCCGGAGCTGACTGATATTCGGTGTCGAGCAGAATAGGCCTATGATCCGAACGAATATAGACAAGGTGTTGTAAGACAGCTCCTGGATATTGGACAGACCAAGCATTAGAGACCACTGCTCGATCGAGCCTTTGTCGCAGACGACCTCTTTTCCATGTATACGAGTCACCCACATAGCCTATATCTTCTAGTTCACAGTCATCTAGAGCATTACGAAAGGCCTGTATATAGCTTTCAGGGCGATTATTACCCCCATATTTCTCATGAGAAAACATAATTTTATTAAAGTCTCCTATAACCACCCACGACAAACCATATTGGTCTCTCAGCTCACGAAGTTTGTCCCAGGTTTTGTATTTGTCTTGCCATCTGGGCTCACCATATATTCATCTCAACCTCCAAATCTTATCCGGACCATCAACAACTCTCACATCAATATACTTTGGGGCTGAAAAATTTGTTGAATGACCACTTCCTTTTTCCAAAACAGAATAACCCCACCGCTTCTACCGTCACTAGGATTAACAATCTTAAATCCATCATCATAGTTCTTCTCAAGCAATCAGCCGGATAGTCATCAAGATGTGTCTCTAATAAGAACATCACATCAAGATCACACCGCCTTCGGAGATTCGAAAGCGCTTGAACTGTCGGGGCATTCCCCAAACCCTGACAGTTCAGAGATAATATTTTCATTGCGACCGGACGGATTCCTCTCGGGAACCCGCCGATCCTAGTGAAGAGGAGTTAGCTCCAGTCTTCTTTGGGCGTTTACTTCTATCATCTTTCTTATCCACACTTGGAATATCAGCCGAGGGTGGAATCTTACCATCCGTGATCATGGCCGTAGGACTCCCATCTTCCTTTCCATCCTCAGATAGATTTTTTAAGTTGTCAAATTCCTCCATCAATCCACATTTAGCTCTGGCATTGGAGTTGTCACGGATGTCCAAATCCATCTCGGTACCTTTGAGAGGACTTGTCGCAGTGTCTTTGAGAGAGTCATCCTTTACTGCATCTCCATCCACAAGAGTTGGCACATTATCGCGCCAATTTGCCATACCTTCGCCACCGCGCCCCCCTGGGTTCCTCTCTCTTCCAAAATACAAGAATTCCCTTCCACGGCCTCGAGAACCTCCACGTCCACCACCTCTATTGTTTCCATAACCACGTCCCTGCCAAGTCTCCCAGTCTTCTTTGAGAAAGTCGTCCATTTTAATTTATCAACATCATGTTCTCCACAGCCGCACTCCAAATGTGTGTGCCCGATGAATCCACATGCACCGCAGAATTTAGGAATTTTCTCATACTTGATTTGGTAAAATTCACGCTGACCTGCTCTCAAGATAGTAACAAATCTGGCTAGTGCCTTCCTCACATCTAGTTTCACACGGACACGCACAAAATTCCCAGCACCACGGACATCAATTTCAACTGTGACCACCTTGCCCACTTTATTTTCTGTTAGATTCTTGATCAGAGTCGTTTCTCTATACCCCACAGGTAGTTTATGGATTTGAATCCAAGCCGCAAAATAATTCAGATCAATTGTTTCCGGGGAAGCAAAGCCATCATACTTCTCTATGCAAACAACATTCTGTCTAAACAGCCAAGGACCACCTTGCTCCACCTTTATCCAATCTCCTAAACAAAAACATTGGATAGTAAAAATATTACCCTCCAAGTGTTGGATCTTCACCTCTTTCGCTGGACTCCAGTCGGTTTTCATGTGCTGCTCAAAAGTTTGCGGACTAAAGAAATTTGTGGTATGAACCCTAGCCAGATCCATCCACTTTAAACCTTCCTTGTGCACATACACTTCATCCTCAAAGATTAGGTCATCGATCTCATCTTCGTCAATTCTGAGACGATTCAGCATATCATCAATCGCTTCATCCTTCTTGCTACCAGATCCGGACCCCTGGGCGTTCGAGCTTGACGCTGGACTCGCTTAGAGCGATCTTGAAGAAGAACCCTAAGAATTCCAGGGGAAAACTGTCAACAAGGAAAGGACCCGCCCAATCACTTCTTAACGCGAGGGCAAAGGGAGAGATCAGATCGGGGAAGAACCACTCCACGTCGGTTAGGCACTAGCGACAGAGGCAGATACCCTAATCGCCTGGCTGTCAACAGAGCGCCAGGTAGTACGTAACTCAAACTCTATTATGAAACGATTCTTTACACAATGGTTCAAGTTTATTATGGGCAAGAAAAATAAAGTGTGCCATCAAGTTCGTGAGAGCTTTAATCACTAGTTTTTCTCATAACAAAATACGTTTTAATTGGAAGATAGATGAAAACAAGAATATACTTGGAATGGTGTAACACACCATGCATAGTAATTTATAGTGGACACTTTGGAATAACTTTGTTTCTTGGGAGTTGGATGCATGAGTAAACTTTACTCAATACAAGTGAAGGCTAGCAAAATACTGGGAACGACCAACTAAGAGAGAAATAATGGCCATAATCATGAAGAACGACAAAACGTTATCAACTAAAGCATAAAGTGGTATCACAAGTCAAAAACTAAATGATCATAGAGGCTATGGTGATTTGTTCAAAGTCATAACATGGTGTGAGCATGCGCCAAGTCAACCCAAACAAAGCATCAAAGTAGAATACCATAATACTATGCTTTTGTATGCTAAAACAACATATGATTCTATCAAGGAACATTAAGCAATCTTAATTGTTTGGAAAAAGTTATGCTATAGCAATAATCACTAAGCATAAGGTCAAAACAACATCTAGCATGACATGATAAAGTCTAAGCCACAGTCAAAGGAAGCTCCTTTTTGTACCACTTAAGCATAAAACTCTCTACTCTTTTCCAACACCAATCAACTTATTTGAAACAAATCACAAAGATAATACTCAATAAATACCAGTGATCTTGTCTCACAAATTCACAAAGAAGAACTAAAAATTTCTAAGCAAAAAGCATAAGAAAACTAAGGCTAAACACAGTGCTAGCAAAAGTGAACACTCACAGAACAATAAGAGTGAAAACTAGAGTGTTCTAGGAAATGAAAAAGGAGTGTGTCTCTCTCCAAAAGAAGTGTGATATAATCAACCAACTTATTCAAGAAAACTAAGCAAAATAAAACCAAAAACAAAAACTAAGACGCTCCAAGAACAACACAAAAGTGCATGAAACAATAAAAACGAAGTGTCTAGAAAGACCTGAGTTTTTTATTGATGAAGAAGGAGATGCCTTGGGCATACCCAAGCTTTGACGCTTGTACCTCTTGAATATTTCTTGGGGTGACACGGGGTGGCATCCCCAAGCTTGAGCTTTTGTCCATTCTTCATGTCATTACATCATTCTTTCCTTACACCTGGAAATTTTCCTTCATACAAAACTTCACACAATCTTCATTAGCAACATTAGTGTATTCTAAAGATAATAGACCTTTGGTTTTAGTTTTAGAAAAGCAAATCTTTCACTAAAAACACAAGCTACTATATAAATTCCCTCAAAAATCTCAATTTCCCAAAAAGGAATCAATAAGAAGCAAATGCAAATAATGGCAGAAATCTGTCAAAACATACCATCAGGTAGAAACCGATTTTTTTGAAGACCTTCTATTGCTCAAATCAAAAAGTGTTGAACTAAAGAAAGTTAGCTAACAACCTGGGGATTTAATCAGAAAATTACATCTCAATCCGACTTACAGAGATTTTATACGAATTTTTACAATGAAGCATAAAAATCTGTTTTGGGACAGCAACTCCCCAAATCTTACTTCCCTCTCATTAGAGGTTATTCTTGGCACAAAAACCACACAAAAAGGATAAGGATAGGTTATTATAGAAGTAATAACTTTCAATACTCAATTAAACTATTGGGTTATCTCCCAAAAAGTACTTTTCTTTACCGCCTTTAGGTTAGGCTTGATAGTTTGAGAAGATGCTCACATAAGAAATATGAATTAAAGTAAAAGAGAGCATTAAGAAGAAAATTCAAAACACTTTTAAGTCTAACCCACTTTCTATGCATAGTAATCTTTTAAAGAAACAATTCATGAAAGCACAAAGCAACAAGCATACGAAAGCAAAACAAGTGCAACTACAAGACTTTCAACATAAAGAGGGGAAACTTAATATTGTTGAGATACATAAGACCATGTTTACATCTCTCATAATAACTTTCAGTAGCAATATGAATAAAATTAACAATATAACTATCACATAAAACATTTTTATCATGAGACACATGCATAAAATGATTATTACTCTCCACATAAGCATAGTCATTCTTATTAATTGTAGTGGGAGCAAAATCAACAAAATAGCTATCATTATTATTCTCATCACCATAATCATGAAATATAGGAGGTATATTGTAAGCACCATTGATTTTATCCTCAATAGTAGGTGGACTAAAAATATCATACTCATCATTGTAATCATCATATATTGGAGGTTTGGTATCATCATAAGCAATAGAATAGCTATCTTCCAAAGCTGGGGAACTAAAAATATCATTTTCATAAAAACTAGCTTCTCCAATCTTAGACGTTTCCATAGCATTAGCAATAATGGTGTTCAAAGAATTCATACTAATAACATTTCTATTAGCATGCAAATAAAGTTCCATAGGTTTTTTAATTTTCTCTTCAAACACTTCATGTCCTAACTCAAGATAAATACTATAAAGCTCTCTATTTTTGTTGTTGTTTTCCATTAAGCCTAACTAGTGAAAACAATAAACAAAAAGACAAAATTGCAGAATCTAAAGGAAATAACTTCGAGCACTCACACCAGAGGATGTGAGTACCTTTTACCTTACCTCCCCGGCAACAGCGCCAGAAAAGAGCTTGATGTCTACGCACTTCTATTCTTGTAGACAGTTGTTGGGCCTCCAAGTGCAGAGGTTTGTAGAACAGCAGCAAGTTTCCCTTAAGTGGATTACCCAAGGTTTATCGAACTTAGGGAGGAAGTGGTCAAAGGTATCCCTCTCAAGCAACCCTGCAATCAAGATACAAGAAGTCTCTTGTGTCCCCAACACATCCAATACACTTGTCATGTGTATAGGTGCACTAGTTCGGCGAAGAGATAGTGAAATACAAGTGGTAACGGTGCCAGAAAAGAGCTTCTGACTTGTTGTTGACGTGGGGAAGACTAAAGGCAAACTGAAATAAAGATGGAAGCAAGCAAACATGCAACGGATCTAGTTGCAAACATTGTTTCAATGTTTAGAAACAAGGCCTAGGGATCATACTTTCACTAGCGAACAATCTCAATAAATATATTCTCTTCAGGATACTACTCTTAACTACTCTCCGGTTGGACACTCTAATCCATGGTAGGGCTATAACAGCACACTTCAAAGTCGTCCGCTTTCCCCATCTAGATAACCCCACACTGTCACCTTGAGCGCTAGATGGTTCCAACAAACACCACAATTCATAAAGACGCCCAACTCAAAATATAACTCATGAAAAATATATATGTAATCTAGCCTAAGTGCCACCACGACGTGCACGCTGTCACTTTCACACACATGGGGAAAAGCATAGATCTATTAAAGCACTTGAGTATTTATGTAAACTCTAACCTAAGTGCCACCACGGTATGCACGCTGTCACTTTCACACACGTGGGGAGAGCTAGAGAGATATTAAAGCACTTGATTAGCAGAGTAGATCTACTTGATTACAAAGCTCATGACCATAATATGATCATGCATAGAGAGAGATGAACACATAGCTACCGGTATAGCCCTTAGCCTCGAGGAAGAACTACTCCCTCCTTATCATGGGAATCAGCAACGGTGATGGAGATGGTGGTGGAGATCTAAGGAGATGGCTCCGAGGGCACTTCCCCGTCTCGGCAGGGTGCCAGAATAGAGACTTTCTGTCACCCGAATATCCCCTTCGGTGGCGGTGGCGCTACATAGGTTTTCGTGGCTTTCTCCCAGATTATTTAGGGTTTTTGGGTCAGAGGCTTCTTATAGGCGAAGGAGGCAAGGTCGATGGAGGGCCAGGGGCTCCACACCCCCTGTGGTCGCCACCAGGGCTGGCCCGCGCCCACCTAGGGTGTGGCCACCGTGGTGTCCTCCTCCATCTCTGCTTCGTGGTTCCGTGTCGTGTCGGGTAAAATAATGACTTTAGTTTTGTCCTGTCCAATTCCGAGAATATTCATTTTCTGCCTTTTCTGGAACCAAAAACATAAGAAAACAGGCAACTGACATTGTGGCATCTTGTTAATAGGTTAGTCCAGGAAACATATAAAAATACCTCAAAGTGAAGACAAAGCAAAGCAAAGTAGATACTAAACAAGCATGGAACATCAAAATTATATATACGTTTCCGACGTATCAAGCATCCCCAAGCTTAACTCCTTCTCGTCCTCGAGTAGGTAAGTGATAAAAAGAATAATTTTTGAGGTGACATGCACCATCAAAATCAAGATCAAACCATTTGCAAACATTGAAAGCTAGGATCAAAGAACTCTAAACATGAGCATGAAAGATGGAGTTCTAACAATAAGACAAAGTAACTATGGACACAACATGAAAGGATACAAACAAAGATTCATGAATAACAATGCATTGAAATGTAGCGGTTCGTAGCATGGAAAACAAAAAAATTCTACCGCATGCATACAAACAAGCCAAGATCTATCTACTAGATTGAAGCAACGAGTCAATTAGAGTACTCACCCTCGAAGATTCCAAAGCAGTTAACAAGAGCAGATTCTCGTGGGTGATGTAGTCGTACACTTGCCGATCTCAAGATCGCGTAGACGATCCTTCCGGCGCTGCATTCCGGCAGCGCTTCCGCAGTCGGTTGCACGTTCGGTACTCGATGAAGACCTTCCTCTCCCTTGTTCCAGCAGGCAGCGGAGGTTGTAGTTCTTCCTCGCGATTCTGGCACCACGACGACGTGGTGTCGGAAGTAGAGGGGAGATCCCGCAGGGCTTCGCCTAAGCCGGTGCGAGTTATGGTGGATCTAGGGTTTTCCGGCGATCTAGGTTTAGAAGGCCGGAGAGGAGGAGGAGGAGGTGTCGGCGGCGGCTATGGCGACGACAAGACGGCCATGGCAGACGGCGATCGCATGTGACGGCCAAGGCGTGGCTTGGCGGCGCATGGTGGGGAGGGATTGTGCTTGTGGTCTTGGGGCATCCCTCCCCCTCTATTTATGAGAGAGGGGGCAGCCTTGGGAGAGGGGAGTTTGAATCCATACTCAAACCCAAGTTGGATAGAAGGAAGTACTATTTCCTTCTTCCACTAGGAAACCATTGTTCCAGTTTGACTTTTCAAACTTCACTTTTGACTTTCAATTTAGAGCTTTAATTCTCTCTCGCAAATGCCCAACCAAGTGACCTAGGACATGATCCAATCATTCCACTTACCCATGACACATTCATGGACCATTCCCCTTCTGATTCGGTGAACCTTCTAGAACCTCTCCGATGAAAACATAAAAATCATTCCCGAACTCCGGAATCGGAATTTCCTTATATGAATCTTATTCTTCGAACCATTTCGGATCTCCTCGTGATATCTCGGATCCCATCCGACACTCCGAACAACATTCAGTTTCCCTACTTACATTCCATATCTACTAAACAACATCGAATCCTTAAGTGTGTCTCCCTACGGTTCGTGAATTATGCGGACATGACCGAGACACTTCTCCGATCAATAACCAATAGAGGAATCTGTAAATTCATATGGCTCCCACATATTTCTACGATTACTTTGCAATCGAATGAACCACTTACATACGATACCAATTTCCCTTTGTCTCGCGATAGTTTACTTATACGAGGTTTGATCGTCGGTATCTCTGCATACCTAGTTCAACCTCGTTACCGGTAAGTACTCTTTTCTCGTTCCCGTGATATGTGATCCCTTGTGAGCCAGTCACATGCTTGCAAGCTAATTGGATGACATTCCACCTAGAGGGCCTAGAGTATATCTATCTGTCATATGGATGGACAAATCCCACTCTTGATCCATGTGCCTCAACACATACTTTCCGAACACTCAATGTCACCTTTATAGCCACCCAATTAAAGTGTGGTGTTTGATGTCATCAAAGCATCCTTCCGGTGATGGTGATTAGCATGATCTCATGGTCGAAGGAATTTAGGTTACTATGTATCAGAAAGCTTATAGCAATTGAACTATTGAAATGACTTGATCTTTATGCTACGCTTATCTATAGGAGTATGTCCATCATACCATTATCCTAATGATATGATCTTGTTGTTAATAACATCTCAATGTTCATGATTGAGAAACCATGATCATCTATTAACCAACAAGCTAGTATTATAAAGAGGCTTTACCAGGGACTCTAATTTAGTTTACAAACCACACAAGTACTAATGTTTCCGGTTAATACTATTATTGTCACATCCCAAAATTTTCCAAATTTTGTAATGTGAAAAATAAATAAACAAAATAAATAATTGATGAAATTTAGGGTGAAAAGAAACTTTTTGATTCCAGATGGAAACTTAAAATCCCATCTTGAACAAACTTTGAATAATGTTTGAATCCAACTAAATTCAAATCAAGTGAAATGCATTCTTCATAAATGCATCTTGAAAATTAAACATTTGGGAAAATAAACCAAAACCCTATAACCCTAATGGAAGAAAAACATTTCCAAGTTATCTCCAAGATCATGGATTTTATCCATATAAAAATTTGTCAAGAAATATTTATAAATGATTAAGAATGGCAATTAAAAATATTATAAAATCATATGAATTAGTTTCACTTAATTTGGAGCCATAGATAAAACCTTATGAATTTAATAAGATAAGGAAATTGAATTTCCAAAGCTAATAAAGCACCTATCTAAAAATCCATACCAAATGGTGAGAAAATAATCCTAAATACATTTAAAAGGTTAAACAAATATTAAATAAGATTTTACCAATTGGAATCACCAAGTTTGGACCTTTAAATAAAAAGATATGAATTTTATAAGATAAAGAAAGAAATATTAAATGAGGAATATTTAAAGACCAAACTAAATCTTGGCCTAATCCATAAGCAAATGGAATGAATATAATCCAAATCCAAATAAAATAAAAGGATAAAGAGTTTTCCAAATAAAATAAAGTGGCATTAACCAAATTCTATTTCTATTTGAATAAAGACAAATCCCTAATAAGAATTATTAATTAAATCATGGGAAAATAGAATTTGGAATTCACCCAAGTGGAATAAAAGTTATTTAAATAACTTAAATGAGATCAAAGAAATCAAATAAAATTTATGGAATTAAAACCCATATTTAATTTCATTAGAATAAAAACAAATACCGAATTTAAATGATTAATAAATCATATAAAAAATATTCCAAATAATTCAAAGTGAATTATTTGACACCCTATTAAATAAATAAACCTACTGAATAGGTTTGGTAAAAATTGGGATTGCAAATAAAGTTTTAAAACACATTAAAACCTAAATGTCTATTTATAAAATAAATAAAAGACCCTAAAAAGAATAAAAGAACTATTCTAAATTTGTCTTGAGAATGTATTATTAATCAGTATTTGAATATACACAAAGTTTGGTTGAAGTTTGAATTCAAATAGTTGTTTGAAAAGATTAAACAAAATCAAAACAGAAAAAGAAATCAGGAAAAAGAAAAATGAAACATATCAAAAAAAAAGGGGAAAAGAACCCAGCCCAACTAACCTAGCCCACTAAGCCCAGCCAGCCCACTCCCTCACCCCAGCGAACCATTCCCTTTCTCACCGCAGAGCAAACCCACCCCATCACCGACCGCTGGACCCCACCTCCTCTCTCTCTCTCTCGCTGACAACCACGCCCACTTGTCAGGCTTCGTCCTCACCCACCGCGACGACCACGCCTCCCTCGCCGGCCATTTCTGGCCATAATCTCTCGCGTAAATTCACATAAATGCCTCAGTGATTTCGCCCCCGACCACGCTATCATAATCCCCTCCTTCCCCTCCCTCTTTCCCCTCAAACTTCTCTGCTGGAGAGCCCCCGGGCTGCCTCGATTTTCACTCACACCGCCGTGGACTCCGGCGAGCTCACGTTCAAATTTTGGCCACCACCGCCAGCCCCAACTGCCTCCAGAGCACACGAGCTTGCTCGTCATCATCCCCTGCACCTCCCAGTGGTTCCAGCTAGCCAGCACGCGCTTCGGAACGACGACACGGACAACCTCTAAACGCCGGCGACGTCTGTGTCCACTCCGGCGAATCTTTTCGGTAAACCCCGACCGCCCTAACCTTCCTGGATGATACGAGTATACTTGCCACACTCTCCTACGTCTAATGCAACCTTTATTTCTCCTTCTGGTGTCCTACAAGCTCGCCCCCGACGACGAACCGAAGCACCTGACGCCGCCGCTGACTCCGACGAGCAATAGCTGCTTCTCCCGTGCGCCCCTCGAGTAGACGACCCCACCTCGAGATTCAAAAAGTCTCTGCGAGCCTGGTAAGCCTTGCCATCCTCTCCCTCGCTTCCTGAATCGTCCGGAACACCTCCGTCTGACCGCCACGCCACTGGCCATCGATGGTCAAATCTGCACCGTTCGATTTTGATCTAGTGGCTATGATAGAATTTAACCCGAAGGGGTAAGTTGGCATCTGCACCGCACGATCTAAGTTAAATCCTACGATCCTTAGTGCGTGATCCGAACGAACCGATATGGCCCAATGAAAAATAGACACGTGGCCTGGAATTTGTTTTAAAAACAGAAACTTGTCTATTAGTTGTTTGGTTTTGTAAAATTCATAACTTTTGATCCACACGTCCAAATTTTGCAAATTTTATATCAATGGAATCAGCAAGACAAGTATTATCCAACCATGCACTTTGTTTAATGAATTGCTTCTGGTAAAATGGTTGTTTTTGCAGAAACTTGTGTAGGCATAGTTTGAATATAAAATTCTTTCTAAAATTATTTTTGTGATAAAATCTTTGGAAAATGGATTGTTTTGAACCTACTGACCATATAAATCAACTTGTGGATTCAAAAAAAATATTTTGAGAGGCAAAAGAATAAATCTTTGATTTAGAACATTTCTAGTCAAATAAAAATAATGTTGATATGTTAAAAATGCTTTTGGAGGAAAACCTTTGGGAAATGTTTTGATTTAAACTCTCTGAACCTAAACACAAAGTTTTATGATTTAAAAATGTATTTGGTGAATCCTATAAATATTATTGCTTTGCTAAAAGCATTTTTAACCACATAAAATAATGCTTTTGTTTAAAAAGGGTTTATAGGTAAAATCTTTTGTAAATGGTTTTGCCACTTCTATAAAATGACCAATAGGTGTTTTCAAATGTTTATAACCCATTAGAAACCACTTTTCCAAATAAAACAACCTTTGGCATGTCTGCATGCATTGCTTTGTTTCTATTATTTTATGTGTTGTTTGCTTGAATGGTAGATTGAATTCTTGCTTGCTTGCTTGAATTGTAGTGGAATTTGAAGAGTGTGAATATTGCAAGATCAAGGAGTGAACTTATATTCTCTACCAAAAAGGCAAGTGATGCTCCATACTTTTGTCCCATTATTTTCACTATGCATTAGTGATATTTCTAAGTAAGACTTGCATGGAATTTTTGCTAAGTGTAAACTATGCCATGGGAAATCCTAGTAGATGAAACCTTAGTAGAAATTCCCTAAGTTAAGATTCCTACTACTATCATGCTTAGCTTAGCTAGTAGAAAACAAGGGTGGAATATATTCATATTATGGAATATTTCTAAGTCAATGAATTGTGTTTTATTTAATAAAACAACTGAGTGAATGAATCACCTGGGTGGAATGGAAGGAATGGTTTGTGTTGAGTGGTTATACAAGGCCCATTTCTATGGTTTACCTTGTGTATCTCACTTGTGGAATGCCACCCAGGAACAAAGAGATTTGAGATGTCAAATGTTGAGAAGCTTCAAGTGCAGCCGCTTGGCATTATGGGCTCTGCCTGGATCATATAGGTTGCAATAACTTAGCAAAATGGACAGTTGGTGGTAGGGAATGATAGGTTGGAACGCGTCCATTCTGGTCTAAGGGAAGGCTTCTGAAAGATCTTGTCTTGGTGAAACCAAGTCTTGTGGGGAAAGTGCACCACCTCTGCAGAGTGTAAAATCTAAGTACTTAGCCATGTCCCTGGCAAAGGACAATTTGAGCATCAAGACATGTAAGCTATCAAGAATCTCCTCATCCCAATTTCTAAGTTAAAAACTTGTGGTTGAACAAGGGTTGAAGGATCACCAATTTCTATTGGGAGATGCCTTGGGTGATTTTGACAAACAAAAAAACTTAGTGTTTTCAAATGATAAGGAAAATATATTTTGACCAAAGCAAGCCTAATCTCCACTTAGCCAAATGCATATAGATGATAGACTCCACTATACTACCATAGTATCACTTGCCAATACAATTCAAATGTATTGACCCTTGTGGCTGTAACTTATTATGTTGCAGGTTTGTTTGATGTTAGTAAAGTGTGATGATTAGGATTACAAGTCTACAACCAACATGTTTGCCTGTGGCACTTTGAAGATGAAGGACCCCATGCTATAGTTATTACTGCTGCATTGTAATGAGATAGCCACATGAGCTATGTAAGATGTAATGAATTATTTTATTCCTGGTTATAAAGTTGTAATATGACCTTTGTTTCTTGATATTACATCTTAACTGTGGATGCTAGATATTGATCCAGGGACTAGCATTGTAAACACAGGGATCTCTACCTTATTAAAGGTTGGGACCTCTACAATTATAGAATGAATGTAAACATTTATCATAAACACAAAGATATAATAATAACTACTTCTATTATTGCCTCCAGGGCATATCTCCGACATGAAAGATGTGTGTTTGTTTCACATATAGAAAACATAGCATAGTGGCATTCAACTTGTCCCTCATGGAGTAGCAAATAGACGCATAGGACACCTTCAAATTTCATAAGAGTGATTAGATACAAATAGCACAAGAACAAGTAATATCAACAATATGCATTAATCAATAAGTGTTGGGACAATGCACATAGAACTAATAATGGCAACTATGCTCTCTTAACTGGTGCCTAAGGATAGAAGGTGGAGACTCAATATAATAGTGGAAGAAAGTCCCTTCACAAAGGGAAGCAGGGATTTCAAGTCTCATAAAGAGCTTCCAAAAATTATGGTACTTGTTAGCTTTCAGCTCTCATTGCCCCTATCATAAGCATCTTGAAGTGATTAAGGTTAAAGTGAACAAACTATGGAGTATATGCTTGACAAAGTATAAGTTGGCAATCTCATGTCCCTTGAATATGAGGGCCGCTCCTCATGCTACTCAACTTTAGTCACCTGTAAGTTCTTGTCATAGTAAGTACATGTGTATCATAGAGAACCGCCAACAGGGTACCCCTTGCACATGATATAGGAGCTATCCCATCACCAAAATGACAAGGCAATCATACAATGAGCATCTCAGCAATCTTCTTATTTACCATGGGAAAATGGTTCTTTTTTCTCTCTTTCCTCTTTTCAATATGTCTCTTTTTTATAAGAACAAAGCTTCATAGATGTCATTATGGTGATGCTGCAAGTTTCCACCATGATTAGGCATGGCTTAGGCTAGCGGCCCATGAGTTTCTCTAACACATATACATAACTCCATGGACTTACAAGCTCCCCTTTTATTTCACACTCACGACATCCGCAAACAAAAAGCATGATATCAACTGGGTACAAAGTACAAGTGCAATATTGAAAGTGTTCCCCGTGATAGCACGGTTCTGCTAATTCCAACGTATAAGTGCAAGCATATACAACATAGATGACACAATGGTTCAAGTTTATTTGGGGCAAGAAAAATAAAATGTGCCATCAAGTTCATGAGAGCTTTAATCACTAGTTTTCTCATAACAAAATACTTTTTATTTGGAAGATAGATGAAAACAAGAATATACTTGGAATGGTGTAACACACCATGCATAGGAATTTATAGTGGACACTTTGGAATAACTTGATTTCTTGGCAGTTGGATGCATGAGTAGAGTTTACTCAATACAAGTGAAGTCTATCAAAAGACTAGGAGCGACCAACTAAGAGAGCAAAAATAGCCATAATCATACAGAGCGACAAAACATTATAAACTAAAGCATAAAGTGGTATCACAAGTCAAAAACTAAATGATCATAGAGCCTATGGTGACTTGTTCATAGTCATAACATGGTGTGAGCATGCGCCAAGTCAACCCAAACAAAGTATCAAAGGAGAATACCACAATATTATGCTTTTGTATGCTAAAACAACACATGATTCAATCAAGGCACATTAAGCAATCTTAATTGTTTGGAACAAGTCATGATATAACAATAATCACTAAGCATAAGGTCAAAAAAACATCTAGCATGACATGATAAATTCTAAGCCACAGTCAAAGGAAGCTCCTTTTTGTACCACTTAAGCATAAAACTCTCTACTCTTTTCCAACACCAATCAACTTATTTGAAACAACTCACAAAGATAATACTCAATAAAGACCAGTGATCTTGTATCACAAATCCACAAAAAAGAACTAAAAATTTCTAAGCAAAAATCATAAGAAAACTAAGGCTAAACACAGTGCTAGCAAAAGTGAACACTCACAGAACAATAAGAGTGAAAACTAGAGTGTTCTAGGCAATGAAAATGGAGCGTGTCTCTCTCCAAAACAAGTGTGATGTAATCAACCAACTTATTCAAGAAAACTAAGCAAATGAAAACCAAACACAAAAACTAAGACGCTCCAAGAACAACACAAAAGTGCATGAAACAATAAAAACGAAGTGTCTAGAAAGACCTGAGATTTTTATTAATGAAGAAGGGGATTCCTTGGGCATACCCAAGCTTTGGCGCTTGTAACTCTTGAATATTTCTTGGGGTGACACGGGGTAGCATCCCCAATCTTGAGCTTTTGTCAATTCTTCATCTCATTACATCATTCTTTCCTTACATCTAGAAATTTTCCTTCATACAAAACTTCACACAATCTTCATTAGCAACATTAGTGTATTCAAAAGATAATAGACCTTTGGTTTTAGTTTTAGAACAGCAAAAATTTCACTAAAAACACAAGCTACTGTAGAAATTCCCTCAAAAATCTCAATTTCCCCAAAAAAAACCCAAAAGGAATCAATAAGAAGCAAATGCAAATAATGGCAGAAATCTGTCAAAACGGACCAGCAGGTAGAAACCGATTTTTTCAAAGACCTTCTGTTGCTCAAATAAAAAAGTGTAGAACTAAATAAAGTTAGGTAACAACCTGGTTGACTTAATCAGAAAATTACAGCTCAATCCGACTTATAGAGATTTTACAAGAATTTTTATAGTCAAGCAAGAAAAATCTATTTCGGGACAGCAACTCCCCAAATCTTACCTACCTCTTATTAGAGGTTATTCTTGGCACAAAAATCACACAAAAAGGATAAGGAGAGGTTATTACAAAAGTAATAACTTTCAAGACTCAATAAAACTATTGGATTATCTCCGAAGAAGTACTTTTATTTACCGCCTTTAAGTTAGGCTTGATAGTTTGAGAAGATGCTCACATAAGAAATATGAACTGAAGTAAAAGAGAGCATTAAGAAGAAAATTCAAAACACTTTTAAGTCTAACCCACTTTCTATGCATATGAATATTGTAAAGAAACAAGTCATGAAAGCACAAAGCAACAAGCATACAAAAGCAAAACAAGTGCAACTACAAGACTTTCAACATAAAGAGGGGAAACTTAATATTGTTGAGATACATAAGACCATGTTTCCCTCTCTCATAATAACTTTCAGTAGAAATATGAATAAAATTAACAATATAACTATCACATAAAACATTCTTATCATGAGACACATGCATAAAATGATTATTACTATCCACATAAGCATAGTCATTCTTATTAATTGTAGTGGGAGCAAATTCAACAAAATAGCTATCATTATTATTCTCATCACCATAATCATCAAATATAGGAGGCATATTGTAATCACCATTGATTTTATCCTCCATAGTAGGTGGACTGAAAATATCATACTCATCATTGTAATCATCATATATTGAAGGTTTGGTATCATCATAAGCAATAGAATAGCTATCTTCCAAAGTTGGGGAACTAAAAGGATCATTTTCATAAAAACTAGCTTCTCCAAGATTAGACGTTTTCATAGCATTAGCAATAATGGTGTTCAAAGAATTCATACTAATAACATTTCTATTAGCATGCAAATAAAGTTTCATAGGTTTTTTAATTTTCTCTTCAAACACTTCGTGTCCTCACTCAAGATAAATACTATAAACCTCTCTAATTTTGTTGTTGTTTTCCATTAAGCCTAACTAGTGAAAACAACAAACAAAAAGACAAAATTGCAGAATCTAAAGGAAATAACTTCGAGAACTCACACCGGAGGATGTGAGTACCTTTTACCTTACCTCCTCGGCAATGGCGCCAGAAAAGAGCTTGATGTCTACGCACTTCTATTCTTGTAGACAGTTGTTGGGCCTCCAAGTGCAGATGAAAGAACATGTTGGACCCCCATGTGTGGTTTTGGTAATTAATGACAATCTCTATGGAGTAATGTGTGTATTAAGTCATACTTGTAGGATTTGTCCATTGGCATCGCTTGGAGCATGTGTTGACTTCAAGGTCGATGAAATGCAAAGAAGATATGTTGTACAAGCTCAATATGCGAGGTCGATGATGAGGAATTAAGAAAGGCGTTCCATCTTGAGAAGGGCAAGACCGTCTACATCGAGCTCAAGTGGAATGTTCAAGGCAAAGGTATAATCTTGATAAGTTTTCCCTTTTACCAGTCACTTGTTGTGTGTAGGAGACCGGGTTTAGGATAGATAACCGTACTATCAAGAGGGGCTCTCGTATGAGTAATTCGGTCACATCGTTCGGAGAGAGCTCAAACCTTTGCATACTTGCATCATCGACGGTTGTTATTTGGTCTTATCCATGTGAGGATATAGAGCTTGTGGTAATCTCCATAACAAGCTCTTGTTCATCAAAATCGGATCTCCCATATATATCTTGTTGCGATTTTGATTTATGCGGCTTTTCGGTTTCTCACCATGTGAGGTATATCACATTATTATACTTTATACTTTCTCACTTAGTGATAATCAATATTTCCACCTTTTATTGAGAAGCCCTTGTTATCCTCTATCCAACGCAATTGAAATCGGGTCAAGCTACCGTTTAAAAGTTATGTCTGTTTGAATATTTGCCGTTTTAATTGAAAAAGA